>LPNX011021538.1:180924-249217 GCA_001517045.1 Pseudotsuga menziesii | reverse complement strand
ACTTGCACATGGTGGGACTCATGGACTAGGCAAATAAGACAAAATAAATGAAATAATGTCTAAGTGGGTAAATACTATGGGTTGATTATTCTAACATCTTCCACCACGATTTCCCTCTCAATACTAGCCTCTATATAATTCACCACCCCATTGTAATATTCATCATCTTTGGATCATTGATTCCCAAGCGTCAATTATCCTTTAGACCTTATTTATTTTCAAGTTGACAAGATGAAATTTTCTCTAGTTGTATTTTCCTCCTTAGTAAAGAAATTATTGAATATGTTTATAAATTCCATGAATGATGCTAATAGGGGCCTAAAATAAAAATAAAAATTGAAACATAGGAAGGGATGAGAGATGTTAGAACAATAATCCAACTCATTAGTACCTAACTACGCTACTTAGTTAATTTTATTGCGTTAATACACTATGTGGTGGACTAGGGGTGCTTAGTTGGACAAATTGGGGCATTCACACCCACATGAGCACTCCAGCTTAGTAAACCAGACACATGTGTTCCCTGATCATTTATAGTGCACTCCCATTCAATTAATGTGGACATCTTGGTTGACTAGGAGTGCTAGAGGTGGATTTTGTCCATTTTTTGCTTGATTTGGTGCAATTAATGCCATATTGAGACTCTAAACCACCCATATTTCCACACCCACATATGTGAAGGTGTAATAATCGACCCACGTCACTTCAACCATGTCCAATCAGAAATTTGTGGATGTTTGGGCTGATTTGGGGCGTGATTGGCCCACCTAGGGGCGATTGATGCCAATTTGGAAATTTTGACTTGTAGACTCACATTGGAGTCCCAAAGCCTCACAAAAATTTCCAAATGTAATATAAACCTGGAAATAACATGTTTTTATGTTATAAAGTTAAAATTATCCTGGTTCTGTTCACATTTGTGTGTGTAAATTACTTCTCATTTCATGGTTTTTGCTGGTTTTTGCACCAAATTTGATTTATGAGATTCACTAACACTCATATATTCTCCTATGGTTTGAATTTATCACATGGTATCAAAGCCTATTAGATATTATTCAGTTCCATATCAATTCACAAAGTCTTGAACTGCATTTGTTAGTGAAATTCCAGATAAAATCAAGTTTTTTGGCAGTACTTCTAGCAAAAATTCATCACCAATTGCACAGGAATAAATCAAGGCTACCCACATCATGCTAAAACCATTCAAATTATTTGATTGGAAGGTATATATGGTGATTCAGTTGAGATCTAAAGGGCTTTACAAAGTTACCATGGGCACTGAGGTGGAGCCAAATTTTGCAGTTAAAAAAGCCAAGTACTTCAACAGATTGGATGAGACATTTGGATTATTGTGTCTGAGCATCTCAAGAGAGCTCTTGTTCCACATTGACAGTTTGACAACACCCAATGAGTTCTGGGTAAAACTAGAGGCATTATTTGGGAAAACTAATGAACTACGTGGTCACTAGCTTAATAATAAGTTTTTCATCTTGATCCCATCACACTATGATACAATCCATGACTTCTTCACAAAGTTTAAGTCACTTGTGTTGTAGTTGAAGCAATGTGGAATTGAGAAGAAACAGGACCAATTTATTTTTTCAATCCTTTCTAAGTTGGGGACAGAGCTCTTAGTTTTTGTGAGCACATTCCACTCCGGCAAGTTAACACTTCGAAGCTGGAAAATGCCCAGTCTAGAAAGCTTCATGGAGTCACTCACTTAGAAGAAAGACAAGATAGTTCAAATGGGCATGGCCATAAAGAGAAAGAATCGAGAATTAGAAGTTGTAGTTCTGAATTCCTCAAAGGGCAATCCCAACTCCAAAAATTCTAAGCTGCCAAAGAAGAAGAAAAACCCAAAAAAACCCAAATCCAGTGATGCAAGTTTGAATTCTTCCAAGGAGAAGGACAAGAAGGAAAAATAAAATACCAAATGCACCTATTTCCACAAGGGATTGCATACATATATATCATGCATGAAAAATACCATTGACACCATGGCACAACGGCTAGAGAGGAACAACATTCCATTCCCTGACAATACAAGAAAGAAGGATGGCACCTCCCGTTCGAAAGAAAGCAAGGAAAAATGTCATGCTTTGGTAGCAGGTACTTCTAACTATTCATATTTTATCATTGATTTGGGAGCTTCCAAGCATATGGTATCCAATAGAGAGCTCTTTTCTTCCATGAATTCGAATACTAGCCCAGCAGTTCAAATGGGGGATGATTCAAAAATCCAGACCAAGGGGATTGGTAGGATTGACTTAGAGCATGGCTACATCAGTAAATTATTGTATGTACCATACCTTGCAGCAAATTTGTTGTCAATATATCATATGACCCATACAGGAGAGGCAAAGAGAGTGACCTTCACTCCAGACATGGTAGAGATTGCAGAAATCTCAATAGACGAAGTCATTGCAATTGGGTATGCAGATCACCATGAGAGGATGTACAAGTTCTCTAACTTCCTCCCCACTTCCAATGACCAAGAACTTCTCTCACATGCCAATGAGGTTTCTAAGATATGGCATGAGAGGTTTGGTCACATGAACTACAAGTACCTCCAAACACTACACAAAGATGAGATGGTCGAAGGGCTTCCACAAATCAGATCATCAAATGGAGCATGCATTGGGTGCGTAGTTGGGAAGCATCCTGAACAAAGCTATGAGAAGGGGAAGGCAAGGAGAGAAACACAACCACTTGGGTTGGTGAATTCATACTTTATTGGTCCATTTCACACACCATCATATGGTGGATCAAGTTATGTACTTACATTCATAGATTATTACTCTCGATTTTGTTGGTTGTACTTCCTTAAATTGAAGTCTGAGGTGTTTGAACACTTGAAGATTTAGAAGGCATTGGTAGAAAATCAGAGTGGGAATAAAATTTCCTTAGGACTGATAATGGGAAGGATTATTTAAACAAGAACCTACATCACCTTTGTGAGGAGTGTGGCATCCAAATGCAATAGTCAACTCCCTACACACCACAGCAAAATGGTGTGGCTGAGAGGAAGAATAGACCTCTCAAGGAGATGGCCACTTGCATGATAGAAGCAAGGGATATAAGTCCTAAGCTATGGTATGATCCCATTATTTGTGCTGCAAACATACAAAATAGAGCCTTCCATAATTTAGTAAAAGGAAAGACACCTTACGAGGCATGGTTTAGCCAAAATCCAAATGTCTCAAATTTCAGAATTTTTGCGACTAGAGCATGGGCTAGAATACCCTATGAAAAGAGAAAATCCTTGCAACCACAAATAAAGGAGTGGATTATGGTTGGGTATGGTGAAAAAACTAAAGGTTACAATCTCTTTGAAACCTCCACTTTCAAGACATTTGTTGAGAGAAGTGTGAAATTCGAAGAAGAGCCAATTCTTGATTTTGAGCTTGCATCGGGGGAATGTTCCTCTCCTCAACCATTCGAAGATGTAAGTGATGATACATGCTCTATTTTTTATGATATGTCTGATATAAATATGTCTGAAGATTATATGTCTATAGATGACTCACCATCAAGGCCCAAATGGGCTGAAAAAATCATTCAAGTTGTTGGGGAATTGGCAGGCAATCCCCATGAGCCTAGGAAGACTAGATCACAAACTAGTAGTCATTCCTTTGCAAGTGATAGTGCTATTGCTGAGCACTATTATATGCTGATTGGGTATGATACTTAGAAACATAAGAAATATTTTAATGACCCAATATGGATATCAGCAATGGAAGAATAATTTCAGTCCCTCCAAGAGAACAAGACATGGGGATTGGTTCCCCTTCCTCCCAAGAGGAAGATTGTCCAATGAAAATGGGTATTTAAAACCAAAATTGCAGCTGATAGTTATGATCTGAAACATAAGAAAATATTAGTTGCTAAGGGCTATTCTCAATTTCATGGTATTTATTACACATATACCTTTGCACTGGTTGCAAAGATGGACTCCATAAGACTAGTTCTTGCAATATCAGCTAGTAAGGGTTGGGAAGTTCACCACATGGATGTTAAGAGTGCCTTCTTGCATGCTGAGCTACAGGAAGAGATCTATATGAATAATCCTAAAGGTTTCCAAGAGAATCATTCATTGGTATGTAGGTTGAATAAATCATTGTACGGACTCAAGCAAACCCACAGGGCTTTGTATGCAAAAACAGATGCCTTTTTGCTCTCTATTGATTTCACTAGATGCAAATCATACCATAATATGTATTTGCAGAAACTTGATGGTATTTTGTGGGTTATTGTACTTTATATTGATGACCTCATTAAAGTTAGTTGCACCAATTTAATTGGCTCAATTAAGTCATCTTTGCATAGTGAATTTGCCATGACCGACCTAGGATTGCGAAGGAAACTTTTGGGCTTGGAAATTGAGCAAAGTGAACGAGGCATCAAGCTGATTCAACTATTATCACCAACCTTGTAGTTTCCTACATGAGGTGGATCCAGAATGGATGGTATAGGGACCAGCAACTAGGGAGGTGGAACCAAGATTGCCTCGACTCCCAAATGGATGGTTGTCACACCAATCGAGGCAGTCTTCACTTTATGTTATCTTAGCCCAAGACAAAAAAGGCGGAGACCCAGATCTACTCCCAATAGGAGAGATAAAACCTAGACACCATATCATATCAAATGGACTTGAGGTACGTAATTTGTAAGGTAATGGAAACCCTAGATCTATGGGTGATGTCACTAGGTGAACCAAGGCTTTGGATTATGGTTTAGGAAGTGTGAGGCTTGATCCAAAGTGGGACACATGTGACCTATGAAGTAAATACTAGATATAGGGTTAAGGAACTAGCAATAAGTGAAGATATTCATTGCCTTGGAAAATGTAACCGATACAGGGAGGGCAAGGACAGGATTGGGTCTATCTAGTACCCAAGGATAGACTTGATGAAAGATATTACAATGTCAAGGTACCCGGGCCACCAGGGAAAAGTCAGATATTAGGAAAAAGAGGCCAAAGAGGGGGTAGTGCTAGGGTTGGAAATCAATGCCTGTTAGATCCATGGAAATGGAGTCACTATCTTCCCAGTATTGGAGGAAACCCACCTGGGAAATAGCCCGATCTACAAACCCAAAAAGGTATTTGGCCGAAAACTTCAGATCACGGGAAAAACTAGGAGCAGCATGATGGTTAGCACTAGGGTTTGGAAGGTTAGTTTCTCGGATCTAGGGAAACCTATCAACTTCTAGCTCATTGTTGAAGTTTTTTTGGTGAGAGGATGACCCACTATACAAACCCACAAAGGTATTTTGCCGAAAAAATAAAATCACAGAAAAAGTGAGAAAAAATGGTGGATAGAACTAGGGTTTGGGAGGTCAGTTTCTCAGATATAGGGAAAACCAGCGAATTTCATATCAGCATTAAGGTTGATATGGTTAGGGTATGACCCAATCAACAAAACCCAGCAGTGATTTGGATCGTGATCAAGATGTCTATTTTTTTAGTATTTTTTGGTTTTTAGTATTATAGAATTTTCAGTGTAAAATGAAGAAAAGCAGAGGCCAATGGATTGAGATCTGGAAGAAAGGCACTAACCTATATATCTTACCTAGAAAACCTTTTATATTCCTTCATGATGATGATCCCTACTATCCCGATCAATTTAGGAATCTTTGAGCGAGTTCTATGTCCAACGTTTTTCCCCAAGGATTCAATCCGCCCTCTCTCCTACACAACAAACGCCAACCATATCAAATTTGCTGCAGCATGAGAAAAAAAACTAGATGATGCATAAAAATAGAAATAATAAATCATAGATTGCAATGACACTAATGAAAACCCCCTGATAAAAATGAAAAAAAACCAAGTGATTTGACGTCCCCCTTCAAAAATGCCCAAGATGAAGTCTCCCTCCTGTAGACAAGAAAAAGATTCCCAAAAAATGATATAGATCTCACAAAAATTTCCCAAATTCTAGGAAGAAAAATACTTTCCAATCACCTTCTAAGAACACCAGATGCAAAGGAGATCCAAGAATATCCACAAGAAAAGTTTTTCTATTATCCAGATCCAAGAGCCAAAGACCCTTTACAAATGAGAAGCTCTCTCCTTTAAATAGGAACGAGAGAACCAAAATCCTAACCTATTTTCAAATGAGTGGCTAATATTAAAAGATACAAATTTCTAATCAATTGTTGAGATGAGATCAACATACAATACACCGATCAATATAATAATATAATATAAAAGTGGACTAAATCACCCAAAGAGAGGGGACCCCACTCAACAAGAAATAAATGAAGCACATCGTGGGTCGATGGAGTGTTAGCTAACTCCCTCTGGGTGTCCCCATGGAACAATAAAAATAATATATTTTTTAAACTATGAAATTGTCCCTCCTTGAGGAAATCGTGAGCCTCCCAAAAGCTCCAGAAAATAATATAAAATTCCCAAAAATATAGGTGTGGGCCCAATCAGGTGTTGCAACTACTGGAGAAGTTGCAAAGGACATCACTCTCATCATCATGACTCATCCTATTACATTTCCTTGCCTGAATAGTGCAAATTGAATTCCTTAGTAGCCATTTAATTATTTTTTAATCTACCTCAGGAAACATAAACCTGCCAAAACATCCTCCTACAGTGCCTGCGTTATCCAACTGAGCCTACCAGGCTCCCTGGGAGGGGGGTAATATGGTACAATCAAGTGACTGGAACACCTATTCCCCAAACAGTTCCCTATGAGATCCAATAAGATCATCTCCCTACTCAGACATGACTTTGAGTGAAGCAAAACTGCACCAAAAGAGTAAAATGAGCCTAATCATCTCTATAAGTGCCCAAAATTGAAAACAAGTTGTCTCACTGGTCTCAGAGAGTCCAAATCCATCTAAGTTATATACGCATACCCATTCCAGGTCTCTGCCTGGTCATCTGCACTATCCAATAGATAAAATAATCACCTGTACATGACTAGATACCAATAATATAACTTAGGTTGTCATCTATATGTTGCAAGCGTTAAGAGGCTACGACATGCTCTACAAGTCATTCAAGTAACAATCATAACAAATAGCAATCACCTCACTGGTGGTACATCAACCAAATACATATATAGGGTTTTATTTATTATTACTCAGACTAGACTTTTAGAACTATACTCACTTCATAGTTGTAGTCAATTTGCTAGTGAAAGGTGAAGGCTAAAATTTACAAGGTTAAGATAAGGGATGACCACCAACTCAACACTATGACACTTTCAATATGGAAAGGGAATATTCACTATAACCATATGCTGGACAAACAATCAACAAAGGGGATGGCAGTTCCTCACAAATGGGTGAACTACTTCAGAGGTGCTTACTCACCTTGACAAATGCTCACAATCCAACTCAATAAAAATAAGGCCAGCAATTTTTAGATATAATTTTTAGGAACCATTGCTTTTTTGGGGCCTTTTATTTTCTGTAGCCTTTGTCTTCATATTTTTTATACATAATTTTATCATTTAGGATTTATGCATTCATGTATGTTTAAAAACACTACTTTTCATGAATGGGATTTTTTCATAAGATATTCATTTCATTTCCAAATACCTTGTATTGATGGAAGCGCTACTTGTTTCCGGCAAGTAAACACATCCTAGGAAACTCAAAGCCGAGACACAAATAAATAGAGAGGCTTGTCCAACAAAGGCTCTAGTGTGGAAAGGTCCTCCATGCCACAAGTCAAGTAGTAGGCCGGGTTGAAACATAACTTGGAAGGTAATGGATGAGTGGAGACAATGAATAATGAAACCAACACTAGAAAACCAAAACATGATGGGAATGACTACCTTTATTCTCCCTAAGGAGGGTAAAACCAATGAGTATAGATCAGGAACTTCCAGGACATCAATACATAATATAGATACATCCAAGTCCACATATTTATATGACCACCAAATCATGATACTAAGTGCTAACACATGTCACAAAAATGAGTATAAGAGTAGTGATAACCATAACACAAATATAATATACACTGATTCATAAGCATGAAAATAGTCCATCTAAACCAACATCTGTCCAATAAGAAAACACTAATGCAAAACTGGGCACTGCTATCTTCTCTGTGCATGACTAAATGGCTACATCAGTCCTTAAATCTGAGTGTCCTGAGACTCAGTCCTAGCATGGGAGAGTACTATATTCCACTGATAACATAATGATCCATCAAAACTACTCATCTCAGCATCTTATATGTAGGAGATATGGCTGAAAAATGTACTAAATCTGAAAAATAGAATATGGTATCGCGGTTACTATATATGTGATAACATCTGGCTCCAGCTGGGACAAGTGCTCTTTTGAAAAGAGCGCTTGAGAACCTCAGAATCTCTGGTCCTTGCACTCTGCTTCCCGTATCCTCGATCAGTTCTTCCCGCTCTGCAACTTCTACCAAAATGTCATCAACTACCTAAAAAATGTCCAAAGCTATACCAAACTCACAAACTGGTCATCAAAACAATATGTGGATAAAATAAAGTATTGAAAATATGTGGATAAAATAAAGTATTGAAACTGTGAATGAGATCAAGCCCATTTTTGCTTAAAAATGAAGAAAATATGAAATTGATCTTTATACACCTTCTTCATCCATCCATAATACAGATTTACCAATTGAAAAAATTTATTCATTACGGATGACTGAGAAAAGAGAGGAAGTGCCTTTTCCCCAATTACGTGATAATGCTTAAACTCCTGATTAAATATTTTGAAAGTAACAACTTGATTGAAAGACAAACCCATACAAGAAAACTTGAAAAGTTGGGACGAGAGGGTGGATTGAAAATTTTCTCCTAGACTTGGAATAATTGATCTCAAAATTTGATGAGAAGGAAAAGCTTTCAATCTAACTCTAGGGATGATTTCAAAATTTGAAAGAAGATCAGTACCCAACATATCCTGATCACAAATTGGATGAAAATTTCTATTGATATCATTAGGGAAAGGATCCCCATTGTAATGTTCTTGATCAAGTTCATTTACAACCGTATCATCATGTGATTGTTCTTATTTAAGCTCTAGATGAGTAAAAACATCAATAAGTTTGTTTCTAGTTTCCCTATCTCTCTTACATGCATGCTCTTCAATCACAATATCACCACAATATTTCTCTTCAACAAAAGTTTGGTTGATTTCATCAAAGTCTGAATCTAGATTCAGATGGTTTGAATACTGGCTCAAATTATCATCAATTAGGAAATGACTATGGAGTTTCTCTTCTAAGGGTTCTTTAATGGACTCACAAATGGAAGTCTCAACTATAGATGTTTCATGATGGTGATTGTTAGGTTCCCTTCCATGGATTAAATCCAAGATTCGCTCTATGACTGCTCCAGGTAATAATAACAGAGTATCTCGTATGACTCGATTGATATCCCTCTTAGTTTCAGCATGAGGTTTTGAAACAATATTCTCAAAGTACTCTGTAACATTCTTATGGATTGCAGGCACACTCATAATTTGGAACATTTCAGGAGAGGAATGATCCAATTGAGAAGGAAAATTGTCAATATACTGATTACAATCATTGCTAGATTCACACTCTAAAGAATTATCAATGTTCCTACCCCACTTATCTATTAACAAATCTGTGAACATGTCATGCCCAGTGATGGATTCTGGTGCTAAATGATCAAACCATAGTTGAACATCCCCTCGCAAGGATTATCCTAAGGCTCGCATATAAACATCTACTTATCCGCACCTCTAATTTCCATGTAATCGTAGAGAATATCCAAATGAATTTCAATAGATATATCATCATTTCCACTAAACTAGTGCAGCCTCCTAATGTAATCATTTGTAATAGGTTGAGGTGCTCCCGGTATTTCAGAAAGGTCAAAAGGAGACTATTTTTCTTGCTTTTTAACAACACTAGTTACTTGGTGTTATAGCTGATTTTACCACTCCAGGTGAATCACACTTTGTATGGCCTTCCACTGTCCCGCTGCAGACTCCTTAGAACCCATGGACCATTTTTTGTCCTTTGATGTTTCCTTGACCATCCCTAAAAACATGTGAAAAATGATACACACGACTTTTAAACCTATAAGCGCATATATACACGGGTTTGACCACTAAAACCGCGTACATTGGGATGTGTACAAAATCTAAATCCTTTTGGAGTTTTCCTTGACATGGATCCGACTCACTTGAATCCTGGCCTTCCCTATGCCTTGAGATCGCTCAGATTCGACCTTTCATTACCCCTTATGAAAGTTATATAAGGAACCCCTTGGTACATTGTAGGCATATGAGAGAATTGAGAGCTAAGAAACAATAGTCCATTGTTTCTGAAACTTATGCTTGAGTCTACATCCCTTTATCCCTTGGAGCACTAGTGTGTTCTTCCCAAGCTTGCCTTTTGCTTGTGAGCTTGCTATCGACAGATGGAGAATTGAAGTGGTGGAGGCCCAAGTGGGGGATTCAGTTTCTCCGGTTCGCAGATGTGCCGTCAGAGGTTGTATCTTGTAATCTCTTATTTATATTAATAGAAATATCTTTTCCTGTCCAATAATGTGTGTTTGAATGAATATTTTATCCATTGGATTATGTCAAATGCTTATACATTATTGATTATACATGAGGGTGATATGGTTAGGGTATGACCCAATCTACAAAACCCAACAGTGGTTTGGCTTGAGATCAAGCGGTCTATTTTTTTAGTATTTTTTAGTTTTTATTATTATAGAATTTTCAATGTAAAATGAAGAAAAATAGAGGCCAATGGATTGAGATCTAGAAGAAAGGGAATAACCTGTAGATATTACCTATAAAAACTTGTATATACCTTCATGATGATGATCCCTAATACCCCGATCAATTTGACAAGCTTTGAGCGAGTTCTATGTCCAACATCTTTCCCCAAGGATTCAATGTGCCCTCTCTCCTGCACAACAAACATCAACCATATCATATTTTCTGCAACATGAGAAAAAAATCTAGATTCTACATAAAAATAGCAAGAAGAAATCATAGATTGTAATGACACTAATGAAAACCCCCTCATAAAAATGAACACAATCCAAGCGAGTTGAGGTCCCTCTACAAAAATGCCCAAGTTCAAGTCACCCTCCTATAGACAAGACAAAGATTCCCAAAAAAAGATATAGATCTCACAAAAATTTCCCAAATTCTAGGAAGCAAAAGACTTTCCAATCACCATCTAAGAACACCAGATGCAAAGGAGATCCAAGAATATCCATAAGAAAAGGTTTTCTATTATCCAGATCCAAGAGCCAAAGACCCTTTACAAATGAGAATCTCTCTCCTTTCAATAGGAACGAGAGAACCAAAATCCTAACCACTTTTCAAATGAGTGGCTAAGATTAAAAGATACAAATGTCTAATCAATGGTTTAGATGAGCTCAATATACAATACATGGATCAATATAACAATATAATAAAAGTGGACTAAATCACCCAAAGAGAGGGGACCCCACTCAACAAGAAATAAATGAAGCACATGGTGGGTCCATGGAGTGTTAACTAACTCCCTCTGGGTGTCCCCATGGAAAAATAAAAATAATATATTTTTTAAACTGTTAAATTGTGCCTCCTTGAGGAAATCGTGAGCCTCCCAAAAGCTCCAGAAAAATAATATTAAATGCCTGAAAAAATAGGTGTGGGCCCAATCAGGTGTTGCAAGTGTTGGAGAAGGGGTGGAGGACATATATCTCATCATCACGAATCATCCCATACCATTTCCTTGACTCAATAACCTAAATCAAATTCCTTAGTAGTCATTTAATTATTTTTTAATCTGACTCGGGAAACATGAACCTACCAAAACAGCCTCCTACGGTGCCTGCGTTATCCAACTAAACCTACCAAGCTCTCTGGGAGGGGTTAATATGGTACAATAAAGTTTCTATACCCCCTATTCCCCATACAGCACCCTAGGAGATTCAATAAGATCATCTCCCTGATCAAACATGACTTCGAGTGAAGAAAAATTGCACCAGAAGAGTAAAATGAGCCTAATCATCTCTGTAAGTGCCCGGAACTGACAACAAGTTGTCTCACTGGACTCTCTAAGGTATATACTCATACTCATTCCAGGTATTTTCCTAGTCATCTGCATATCCAATAGACAAAATAATCACCTGTAAATGACCAAATACCAATAACATAACTCAGGTTGTCATCTATGTGTTGCAAGTGTTAAGAGGCTAAGACATGCTCTACAAGTCATTCAAGTAACAATCATAAAAAATAGAAATCACCTCACTAGGAGTACATCAACCAAATACATATATAGGGTTTTATTTATTATTACTTAGACCATACTTTCAGGACTATACTCACTTCATAGTTGTAGTCAATTTGCTAGTGAAGGGTGAAGGCTAAAATTTACAAGGTTAAGACAAGGGATGATCACCAACTCAACACTATGACACTTTCAATATGGAAAGGGAATATTCACTATAACCATATGTTGGACAAATAATCAACAAAGGGGATGGCAATGCCTCCCAAATGGGTGAACTACTTGACAAATGCTCACAATCCAACTCAATACAAATAAGGCCAGCAATTTTTAGATATAACTTTTAGGAACCATTGCTTTTTTGGGGATTTTTATTTTCCATAGCCTTTTTCTTCATATTTTTTATACGGACTTTTATCATTTAGGCTTTATGCATTCATTTCTATTTAAAAACACTACTTTTCATGAATGTTTAAATATTTCATTGCAATACTTTTTCACAACCAATTTCATTAGGCTAGCCTTACATTCATGTATGTTTATAAAAACTAGTTTTTATTAATGGGATTTTTTCATAAGATATTCATTTCCAAATACCTTGTATTTATGGCAGTGCTACTTGTTTCTGGTAAGCAAACACATCCTAGGCAACTCAGAGCCGAGACACAAATAAACAGGGAGGCTTGTCCAACAAAGGCTCTAGCGAGGAAAGGTCCTCCATGCCACAAGTCAATTAGTAGGTCAGGTTGAAACATAACTTGGAAGGTAATGGATGAGTGGAGACAATGAATAATGAAACCAACACTAGAAAACCAAATCATGGTGGGAATGACTACCTCTATTCTCCCTAAGGAGGGTAAAACCAATGAGTATAGATCAGGAACTTCTAGTTCTGAGTAGGGACATCAATACATAATATAGATACATTCAAGTCCACATATTTATATGACCACAAAATCATGATACTAAGTGCTAACACATGTCACAAAAATGAGTATAAGAGCAGTGATAACCATAACACAAATATAATATACACTGGGTCATAAGCATGAAAATAGTCCATCTGAACCAACATCTGTCCAATAAGAAAACACTAATGAAAAACTGGGCACTGCTATCTGCTCTGCACATGACTAAATGGATACATCGGTCCTCAAATATGAGTTTCATAAGACTCAGTCCTATCATGGGAGAGTACTATATTCCATTGATAACAGAATGATCCATCAAAACTGCTCATCTTAGCATCTCATATGTAGGAGATCTGGCAGAAAAATGTACTAAATCTGAAAAATAGAATATGGTAGCCCGGATACTATATATGGGATAACATCAACCACAGTATGCTTCAGCCTTCTAAATAATTTTAACATGGTTGAGTGGAAGGCATCCAATTCTCCCTTTTTTCTGGCATCAAAATGCATGAATTTGGCAATTCTTTATTGGTAGATATTACACTCTACAGGAAACTAGTGGGAACCTTGATCTATCTCACTCACACAAGAACTGATTTGTCTTATGTTGTAAGTGTTGAAGCAAGACATATGCACCAGCCACATGATATCCATTGGAGGGAAGAAAAAATACTTCTTCAGTATGTCCAGGGAACCAAGAATTTCAGGGTGCACTACACAACTAGTTCCTCACTTCAACTAGCTAGATTTTCTTATTCAGATTGGGCTAGAGATCCCACTGACAGGAAGTCAACTTCAGATTTTTTCTTTATGTTTTCTAAAGGTCCCATTTTTTGGCCAATTAATAAATAGAACACCATTTCACTTTCATCAGCAGAGGCCGAGTACAGGGCAGCAGTCAATGCTACTACACAGTGTGCTTGGTTGCAGGGAATTCTCCAGGAATTCGATGTCACAATTGATTCTCCAACCAACATTTGGGTGGAAAATAAAAGTTCCATAAAAATATATAATGATCATTTTCAGAGTTAGAGGACAAATCAGATTGAGATACACATGCATTGCATTCAGGGATTATTGCATGACAGGGTGATCTCACTGCAGTATTGCCCATCCACCGAGCAAACTGCTGATATTTCTACCAAGGCTTTCATAGAAAATACCTTCACCTACCTGAGATATTTTCTTGGGGTGAGTGAAGGATGGTGAGATGTTTTCTTAGCAATTCCAGCCCCATGTCCATTCTTGAGAGAAGGTTTTGTCCCATGAGGTTTTCCTTCTTTTCCTCGGTTCATATGGACAAATAAAATTCTAATTTCTGAATTATGTATTTCAAGTGACTTAAGCCATTGTTGCCAAGGCCTCCATAATTTTGTGATCTATACTTAATATTTGGATTAATGGAGGGTGTTAGAATAGTAAACGAACTTATTAGTACCTAATTACACTACTTAGTCAATTTATTGCTTAATTGCATTAATACACTATGTGGTGGACTAGGGATGCTTAGTTAGACAAATGCCAAGTCAAATTGGGGAATTCACACCCAGATGAGCACTCTAGCTCAGTAAAACAGCCACATGTACACCATCATCATTTTTGGTGCACTCCCATTCATTGAATGTGGACAGCTTGGTTGACTAGGAGCGCTAGAGGTGGATTTTGTCCACTTTTTGCTTGATTTGGAGCAATTAATGCCACATTGACACTTTAAACCACCCATATTTCCACACCCACACATGCCAAGGTGTAATGATTGACTCACATCACTTCATCCCTATGCAGTCAGCAATCCGTTGTTTTTTGGGTTGATTTGGCGCATGATTGACCCACCTAGGGGGGATTGATCCCAATTTGGCAATTTTGACTTGTACACTCACATTGGGCTCCCAAATCCTCACAAAACTTTACAAATGTAATATAAAAGTGGAAATAACATGTTTTTATGTTAGACAGTTAAAATTATCCTGGTTTTGTTCACATTTGTGTGTAAATTACTTCTCATTTCATGGTTTTTGTTGGTTTTTGCACCAAATTTGATTTGTGAGCTTCACTAATGCTATCCTGGTTTTGTTCACATTTGTGTGTAAATTACTTCTCATTTCATGGTTTTTGTTGGTTTTTGCACCAAATTTGATTTGTGAGCTTCACTAATGCTCCTAGATTATCCTGTGGTTTGAATTTCTCACTACAAAAATAACATTATAATCACAATTTTACGAGCTAGGTAGATACACCTAATTCACCAAAAGGTCACATATAGCTTGACTTTTTTGGAGAGGCTCTCCCATTTCACAATTTCTACATGCTTTAAGGAAACTAGGATGTTGAATATATGATTTCATTGATTTCAATGGGTCAAAGGATTTGATGTCAAAGTTTCAAAGGATCAAAGATGAATCAGACTTCAAAATTTAAATATGTCAAAGGGTCAAAGATGAGATGGACCAAAAGTAAAAAATACCAAAGACTTCCTCTTACAACTAGCTTGAAGAAATACATATGAGAGAATTTGGAAGTCACTTGGATGAGGTTAAGTAAAATTTTGGAAAATGTATATCTAAACTGATATTTGACAATATTTGAGGATATCAATGGCTCGTTGATCATAAAGAATATCTTTATGTAGAGAAGGCACAGTGTGCTATATAGTTAGTAATGACCAACAACAAAATGTACTGGAAGAAAGGATACCCGTAATTTAGATGTGAGAAGTTCTTCTCAGTAAATAAGTAGAACATAGATAAGCAAGTGTGACTAAGATGGAAATTCTATTTAGATGCAAAATGTAGATCAGAAAACACAGATCATAGTTGTTTTCACACATCATATTTTGGGAACTATCTGATGTAAATACGTAGACATGGATTAAAAGATTGCAGCAATTGCAAAATTTGAAGAAATTTATTTCTTTATTTGAAATACGTCTATACAATCATATTTCATATCAAGTAGGTTGGAAAGGGAAAGAAGTGGGTCATATACTCCTTCCAGTTGTGTTGGAAACTACAATCAAGGTGCAACATCATCCTTTATGTGGGTGTAGATAAAACTCAGGGGATCAAAGCCTCCTTCCAGTGGGTGCTAGAGAATTAACAAAGGTTGTAACTTCCACAACAAGAGACATAATTTTTTCCATATTTTATATTTTGAAGCCGAAAGCCACAGTTTGCACGATCATACTGATATCTGACCATGTTGGTTTCTGCAGATCGTAAGTTGGTACTTCTGTAAAATTGAAGTTACTACACTGTTGGTGCCAGTAGAATCTAGATTGTACTTGGGATCAGGTTAACACCTGAAATGAGTGGGTTCTCATGTTTGGAGACTGTAATCTCCTACCAATTTAACTATATATATATATATATATATATATATATATATATATATGCATTTGTCCTCATATTGTGAATTGTTTTGATTATTATTGTGAATTCTAAGAAGTTTCAAATTTGTGAAAAAATAAATAAGTTAAAATTGCACATATATGCGCTATTACTAATTCACCCCCATTCTTAATAATAACTTAATACCAAGAATTAGTATCAGAATGGGTGTCTTCAATAAACAAACTAATGTCTAGAAGATAGATCCGTCATAGAAATGATGAAACTAGAGATGTCTCCCAAGGACATGAAGGATGCACTAAATGATGAAGGACTTGTAGAATTGGACTTTGAAGGAGAAATGATCAGTGTTATGGAAGATTTAGAAAAATCTAGGAAGAAAAATAAGGCTCTAAAAAAGCAACTTGAAGAACATAAAGAACAAGCTGAAGAAACAAGGAAGTTCAAATTGGAAATAATGGAACAACTAGAACATCAAGAAGAAAATTTTGGAAAAACAGAAGAAGTAATATGTCTAAAAGAAGAATTGTTCAAGGAAAAAGGTCAGCTTAGTTTTTGGAAAAAATTGAACAATTTAGAAAATTACAGAAGACTTGCTAAGAAAACAAAAACAGATGTCAGAAACTATGTGAATGTATTGAAAAGGTCCATGCCGATGTTTAATTTTTATCAATTTAGATAGTATTGTTTTAGAATCTTATATGAGAGAATAATATGCACAACAATCAATCATAAGAGACAATAGAAACAAAGATTTTCCTCAGGGAAACCATAAAGGAGAAAACCCCACAACTTCCTCAGAGATAGAATAAGCACCAATGGCAGTAGTAAAACCTGAAGACAGTAAGATGATATCCGACAGTTGTTCTCTCTCTTATCCCAACTCCTCTCTCACTCATGCGCTACAAGTGAGTGTGAGTGACTGTGTGATAAATAGAGAGGCTCACTCTCTATTTATACTATTTTCTGACTTAACAATAACTTACCAAGGTCGACTTCTCTAAGAGAGTCTAATAACCCTAGTGCCCCGAAACTATGGGGACTTTGACCCCTGATAAACTAGGAGGGTTAAACTCTATGACTTTACATGACTTGTTTATATTATTGATTCTCCTGATAGGAACATACTAATCAAATACAATATATGAAATACATAAGTGAATACATTCCAAAGTTACAAATACATCAACACTCCCTCTTAAATAGGAAGGTATTATCTTGACACAATTCATCAGCACAAGTCTTCTTCTCTGGATCAAGTCTGGATCATCATCAAAGATGGATCATCACTAGATCATCATCAAAGTTGGATCATCACTGGATCGTCATCATCACTACTTATGATATCTCGAGCAATTGGTTCTATCTATCAATTCTACTCGTCATAGGAAGTTCTACAGAGCCAGCCTTTTTTCATGTTGGTTGTAGGCCTATCCTCCAGGTAGTTCTTTATCTTCTTCAGTACTTATATCTGACTATGAGAGGCCCAGCATACCACCATGTCGGAAAGGCCCATCTATCACTTACATCTAACCATGGTAGGAACAAATCTAGTATCCATATCAGAATGGCACGCCCAACACTCACATCTAACCATGGGAGGCCCAGCTTGCCACCATGTCAGAAAGGCCTAGCACTCACATCTCACCATGGGAGTTCCAGCCTGCCACCATGTTAGAAAGGCTCATCCAGCACTTATATCTGACCATGGGAGGCCCATCCTACCACCATTTCAAAAAGGCCTAGCACTCACATCTAACCATGGGAGGCCCAACCTACCACCGTGTCAGAAAGGCTCATCTAGCACTTATATCTGAACATGGGAGTCCTAGCCAGCCACCATGTCAAAAATTTCCAGCACTCACATCTGACCATGGGAGGCCCATCCTGCCACCATGTCGAAAAGGCTCAGCACTTATAACTGACCATGGGAGGCCCGGCCTGCCACCATGTCAGAAAGGCTCTGCACTTACATATGACCATGGGGGACCCATCCTACCACCATGTCAGAATGCCTCTGCACTTACATCTGACCATGGGAGGCCCAGCCTACCACCATGTCAGAATGGCTCTGCACTTACATGACCATGGGAGGCCCAGCCTTCCACCATGTCAAAATGGCTCTGCACTTACATATGACCATGGGAGGCCCAGCCTACCACCATGTCAGAATGGCTCATGGACTCATCAGTTCCCCTTGGAAGGAACCTCGATCTAGAGAACACCAAGCTTCTCCTTGAAGTACTCAAACTTCACTCTGGCCAATGGCTTGGTCAGCACATTAGCTATCTGCTCGTCAATCGCAACATACTGGAGATTCACTGCTTCTCTCTGCACCATATCCCTAATATAGTGATATTTGATCTCGATATGCTTCAAATTTTCATGGAACACGAGGTTCTTTAACAACTTCACACAACTCTAGTTGTCGTAATATATACAAGTAGCATCCAACTAGAGATCAAATAAATTAGATAGTAGCTTCCTCATCCACATTGCCTCATAGCTAGCTGAACAAGCTGCGACATACTCTCCTTAGACTGTAATCAGTTCCACGCAAGATTGCTTCATGCTAAACCAAAAGATCACACCTGATCCCATACTGAAGCAACACCCCGAAGTGCTCTTCCTATCAATGGCACTGCCTGCCCAATCCAAATCAACATAACCTTCCAGGTTAATATTTTGATTCACCTCATACTTGAGCCCATAATCAACTATACCTTTCAGGTACCTCAGAATATACTTTGTAGCAATCAGGTGAACATGTCTCAGATCCGTCAGGAACTGGCTCAATGTGTTCACAGCAAAGAAAATATCTAGTCTTGTATCCGTCAGGTACATCAAGGACCGAATCATCTGATGATACATCATAGCATCAATCGACTATGATGAAGCATCACTCGATAGCTTCAGGTTCGATGCCATAGGTGTGGTCATGGCCTTGCAGTCCATCATCTCGAACCTCTTCAGGATCTCTACTCCATACTTCCCTTGTCCTAGGGAGATTCCATCTACATTCTGCGACACCTCCATGCCTAGAAAGTAGTGCATCGTACCCAAGTCCTTCATCTCGAAATCAACAACAAGATTCCTCTTTGTATCAACAATCAACCCATCTACACCTGTTAAAAACATATTATCTACATACAGTAGGAGTATCACTGGGTTCCCTTCTTCAACCTTGTAGTAAAGGTTGGAATTTGTTTTACTCTTAGCAAAGCCCAAACTGGATAGGAAGTTGTCAATTCTGTCGTACCATGTCCTGGGTTCCTGTTTCAAACTATACAGGGATTTCTTCAATTTACACACATGATTCTCCCTGCCATGTGTCTCAAAACCGAGTGGCTAATCCACATACACTTCCTCTTCCACTACACAATTCAATAAAGCAGTATTGACATTCATCCAGTGTATCTTCCATTTCATTACTGCAACCAAAGAAAGTACTGATCTGATGAAAGTGTATCTGGCTACAGCTGCAAAAGTTTCTTCATAATCTATTCCTTCTTTCTGGTAGAAGCCACGAGCCACAAATATTGTTTTATATTTCTCTATGCAACCATCTGCAGCATGCTTGATCTTATAGATCCACATGGAAGCCACAACAAACTTCCCCTCTGGTCTAGGGACAACATCTTAGACATCATTCTTCACGATCAACTGGTACTCCTCGATCATAGCATCCTTCCATTCTTTCTTCTCTACTACTTCTTCATAGTTGAAAGTTTCTTTCTCAATGATGTCACATAACATAACCAGATCAAGAACTGGTTATTTTCCTCTCTATGTGCATTTCTTTAGGAGCCTCGTATCTTTATGCACCTTGGATAGCCTCTAGTACCCATGCAAGTTCCCTTTTCTAAGTATTCTTCTCTTGGGGTGGATCTACAGGTTCTTGTGGTTCTTCTATTTCTCGATCTTCATTTTGATATGCATCATTCATACTTGTATCTTGAATTCTGGGTACTTATGTTTCTTTAGTGTCTTCAACTGGTCTCTTTCTGGATTTGTTGTAAGCTGAGTCTTCGTCAAATTTTACGTCTCTATTAATGTCGATCTTCTTGAATCCTGGGAAGTATATTCTATAAAATTTCGAGCTTTCACTATATCCCACAAATATACCCTTCTTTCCAAAAGAATCTAACTTTGTTCTCTTTTCTTTTGGAATGTGTATCTACACTGGACAACCGAATATTCTAAGATGGCTGACCTCTGGTTTCTTTCCATAAAAAACTTCTTCAGGTGTCTTGTTCTCGAGTACTCTGTGTGGAGTACGTTTTTGTACATACATCGTTGTCCTGGAAGCTTCTACCCATATATGCAAGGGAATATCTTGATCATGAAGCATTGCCCTTGCATCTTCCATGATCATTCTATTCTTCCTTTCTGCAACCCCATTCTGTTGTGGATTATATGGAGTGGTCAACTCCCTCTTGATCCCTGAATCTCTAAATAACTCTTTGAATTCATTTGATGTGAATTCTCCACCATTTTCTAATCGAAAGGTTTTGATCTTCTTTTCTATGTGGTTCTCGATCAAGGCTCTGAATTCCTTGAACTTGTTGAATACTTCATCTTTGTTCTTCAAGAAGTATATCCATGCCTTCCTAGAAAAATCATCAATTAAAGAAACATAGTATACATACCCACTCAATAAAATGGATGACATCGGACCGCATAATCGGAGTGGATGATTTCCAATATTCCTTTTGCCTTGCTCTCGCTGCTTGGAAATGTCTTCGTTGTGTTCTTTCCTTTCGCACATCCTTTGCAAACACCTTCATGCTTTGCTTATATTTATGGAAGACCTTCAACAGCTTTGCTTGCAAGTGGTAGTGCTTTATAGTGCACATGTGAAAGCCTTCTATACCAAATTTCATTTGGCTCTACTGATTCATGGACCAAGGATTGTTCTGGTTGGCCCTTTAGCTCGTATAATCCTCCCTCTTACTCTCCAATCATAACTGCATCATCTATAGTCTTTCCCTTTGGCCACATAAGAACTTGGCCATCTACAAATGCAACCCTCGTGCCTTTTGCATCTAATGTAGACATGGAGAGAAGTTTCTTCTTTAGTTGTAGTACAAACAAGACATCCTTCATTTTCCTAGACTTTCCAGAGTCTAACTTTAAGGAGGATTCACCACTACCTTTTATTGGATATTGGTAGTAATCCCCAAGTTTCACCTTGTGGGGTCAATCATGTTCTGATAATTTCATAAATGATTCTTTGAATCCCGACATATGCTTGGAATCTCCACTATCGATAAGCCAATATTTGCTCCCATGTGTGATAGTTCCAGTGAGGGAAAAAATCAGAACATATTCTTCATCACTTTCTTGCTTTATTCTCTTTTTGGAAGGTTCATCATCCTATGCAGTGTGAGCATGATGTCTTCTTTTGTTGTACTTCTCCTTGTGAGAGCTATTCTTATTCTTGGGACAAACTCTTACAAAGTGTCATCTTTCATCACATATAAAGCATCAGTATTTAGATATATCTTTGTTAGATTTTCTAGAGTTGTCTTTCTGGTTAGAATGCTTACCTTTGGGATGATGATAGTCTCTCCTGGTTTTCTTGTAGTATACTGTGAAATCTTGATATTCACTTCCCATATTTTCTTCTCAGGCTACTATCTGAGCTTCTTCTTGTGAGCATTCCTCCCATAGTCTAGTGAATGTGACTAGATTTCTTATAGCACAAATCCCTTGAATGAAAGAGTCCCATGACCTAGAGAGACCATTCAAGGTGGTCATCATAATTTCTACATTCTCCACTTCTTCATCCAGTGCTTAAAGTTGTTCTTTGGTCTGGGAGACCCTTGTAAAGTATGACTGTATGGTCTCCGCATTCTAGATCTTCACATTCTTCAACTAGTTCCTCAAAGTCATCTTCTGGATTATGTTCTTCCCTTCAAATAGCTTGTTCAGGGCATCAAGCATTGCTTTAGGTGTCTTTAGGGAGGAAACTTGTGGTATGAGGTGATCCTTGATTTAATCATCAATAATCCACTTAGACATGACCAATTTATTTGTGTGTAAGGCCTTAGCCTCACCTCCCTCTAGAACTGGAACCTCTTCACTAATGTGAGAGTCCAAATCATTTTCTTCTGGGACTAGGGAGACCCTATACATCCAGGATCAGAATTTAACAGCGCCCTCAAGCTTTTCATCAAGTTTGGTGTGATGAGACATCTTAACTGAGAACCTTAAATGGAAATACAAAAGATTTAAATCTTACCAATTTGAGAAGCTAAAAACTAGATCTGGAGCTGATCTTCTACTGTGTTGGTTTTCTGGTTCCAGGGAAGATTAGGGTTTGACTTTCCCAAAGTTCTACCCAACCAAAAACCTCGATTTTTTTCTCTAAACTTTGATTTTGAGGAGGAGATTAGTCCTAGCCTGGGCTCACTCAAAAATTCCTTTTTAGTTAAAAGCCATAATTTCCCGATGTAGTGGTAGGTCAAAACCTAAAAGTGCTCAGAATCAGATTATGCTTTGACAGAAAGATGCACCCTTCAAAGGAGAGTCATCATAGCCTCCTTTTGCTGATGGATTGTGGAGAGAGACCCAAAAAGTAAGAATCCCTAGCTTCCGCAGATGCACAGTGTCTTCTTCTCAGGTTAGCTCTGATACTATGTTTGATTTTTATTAATTTAGACAATATTATCTTAGGATTTTATCTGAGAGAATAACATGCACAGCAATCAATCACAAGAGACAATAGACACAAATATTTTCCTCATGGAAACCATAAAGGAGAAAACCCCGCAACTTCCTCAGAGATAGAATAAGCACCAATGGAAACAGTAAAACCCAAATACAGTAAGATGATCTCCGACAGTTGTTCTCTCTCTTATCCCAACTCCTTGTCTCTCACTCATGCGCTACAACTGAGTGTGAGTGACTGTGTGATAAATAGAGAGGCTCACACTCTATTTATACTAGTTTCTGACTTAACAATAACTTACCAGGTCCAACTTCTCTAGGAGATTCTAATAACCCTACTGCCCTGACCTGTGGGGACTTTGACCCTTGATCAACTAGGAGGGTTAACTTCTATGACTTTACATGACTTGTTTACATTATTGATTCTCCTTATACAATATATGAAATACATAAGTGAATACATTCTGAAGTTACAAATACATCAACAGCCAAAAGAACAACAAACTTATGAAAAAGGGATGTCTTCTTCTCAAAATGTTGTTCACGGGAAACCATGAATGTTTTGAACCATAAGGTATCAAACTCTATTTATAGGAATTTTTTTCTTGTGTAGAAACTTTGGTTACAAAGTAGTGAACTATAGATAATATATGAAAAATTATTCGAAAGAGCATAGAATGTCTTATAGAAGTAATGACACCAAGATAAAGATAGAAGTTTCACAAGAAAGATCAAATACCTCTAGTCCTTTAAGTATAGAACATGAGTGCCAACAATGCAGCAACTATGGACATAAAATCGAAAATTGTGAAAAAAGGTCTTCACTAGAAAAGAGTTATCACTCGAAGAAAGTTTAGAAAAAAAAAATTGTTCAATCAAGTTATGACGGATGAAAACTAGCACTACATGCACAGAACAACAAAGGTGAATGGTATATCAATAGTGGGTCCTCTAAACATATGATAGGTGTTAAAGTAAACGTATTGATCTGTATAGAAGAAAGAGGAGGAAATGTCTATTTTGGAGACAATGGCTCTACCAATATCATAGGTAAAGGAATGGTGAACCTTATAAACCAAAGAACTAAAGAAGATAATGTCTTGTTGGTTGATAATATGAAACATAACCTTCTCAATGCAATTCAAATGTATGACCAAGGAAATAATCTCACATTTGATTCAGATAAATGCAGGATAAATGACACATATACTTGTAGCTTGATAGCGACCTCCACCAAGACTCCAAACAATGTTTACATACTCAATGAAAATGAATAAAGATGTTGTCGAGGAAAAATAGTTAAAATCTATCTCTGAAATAGAAGAATGGGACATATAAATTTTGGCAATCTAGTCATAATTATCAAGATACAAGAAGTATGAGATATTCTAAGAACTACAAAGCCTTTGCAATTAGTCTGTAAACATTATAAACATGGAAAACAAACAAGAGTCATTTTCAAGGGTAAGGAGCATTCTACCTCAAGGCCATTGGAATTAGTTCATATAGATCTATGTGGACCCACCAAAATAAAAGGGTTGAAAGTTGAATGCTAATTCCACTTTTCATAGATGATTTCACTGGGATGGCATGGGTCTTCTTCCTTGAGAAAAAATATGGAACATTTGAGTACTTCAAAGTTATTTAAAATTTTCTAGAAAATGAAATTGATCAAAAAATTAAATGTATATTAGACAACAATGGATAATTCATTTCAAAATAATTCTAGGACTATTTCAAACAACATGGGATAACAAGGAAAGTCTTAGCAAGTCAGCAGCAAGAACAATACAACAAAACTAGGAAGTTGAAAGGAAAAATAGGACTGTGCAAGAAATGGCCAGAATTATTCAATGGTTCCAAGTTTTCTGATATCTTTTGGTCATAGGAAGTTCACACAACTGTTAACATTTTAAACATAGCACAAATAAGAAAATACAACAATATGACCCCATATGAGCTCTAGAAAGGAAGACCAGCCACTATCAAGCATTTTCAAATTTTTGGAAGTAAATTATATATAAAGCAAAATGAAGACAACCTTGCAAAATTTTATTCAAGATCAAACGAAGGCATTTTCCTGGGATATGTTGTCAAAATTTAGGAGTACATATGTTATAATCTAAGGTTAAAGAAGATAGTTGAGAGTCCCGATGTAAAAATTGATGAAGAATTAAAATGCAACAAATTAGAAGATGATGATCAACCCATGCCTGAACAAATTACACAAGAAAAAATAATGGAGAAAGGATTATCAAATAGTAGGATACTCTACCTCAAGAATAAGAAACACATCAACAATAAACAAAAACTCCTTCCATATTTGTTCAAAAGAATGACTCAAAAAAATTTGTCATAGGTGATAAGAACACTGGCATGGAAACCAAGAGAAAACTCTTGATTGGTGACAACAAACATGCTTCAAAAAGTGTTGTTGCCTTTCACACACCTGGGGGGGATGTGGCAAGAATATTCAAGCCACTCAGTGTGTCCTTCAGGGCAAGTCTCGAGCCAAGGTTGTCGCCTTGTTCTTGACTCCTCCGTTTAGGCTCAACTCCTAACGAAGCCAAGGGAGGTAGACCCTATTAAGTTACTAAGGAAAAATTATTTAGTATGATGATGGTATTAAAGAGTAAGTTTTTTAGGAGTTTTGATTTAACAATTGTAAACAAAAAATAACATGATGAGATAATCACAAGTAAGCATGAAATGACACCCAATCACATATAGATTGAAAGAAATAAACAATTGACCAGTGCCTTGAAAATGGAGTTGAAAATAATTAAGAGTGCTTGCAAGTGCTGGAATGAATTTTATGCAACTGTATATTGGTACATTTTAAATTAATGTGAAAAGATGAGTAAATTAAGTTAGGTGAGGGGACTCCAGATATACCCAGGGGGTACTTGGAGTATGTCCAAAACTAAACCTTCACGGCTACCCGCAAGAAATATGTGGGCTGAATGGAATCTCTGAGACTGTTGTTCATAATACACCTGAAGGTGTAATAGAGATCAGCACCTCGAGGTCACTTTTCAGGAGTTCCCGCTTCCTTTGGGTATTTTGCCACCGTTTATGGTTTGATCGAGGCGTTGGATTTTCGCCTGATGGTGGTTGATTGGGAAAGGTGAAGACTAATTAAACTAGTCACTCACATTGCTTTTGATGTAGCTTGACTAATCGGACAAATTGCAGCCAAGTGAAGAGGATACACACCGGATTCTTGTCAATTTTAGTAAATTTTAATGGTGTGTTCTTGTTAAAAAGAAGACCCTCCAAGAATCTCTTTCGGTCCAAGTGGACCTAAATCAAGAAATCAAGGAGGGTTTAATTTTACTGCGTTCACATAAATAAATAACAATGACAGTAGAATCAGAGATACACAACACCGGTTTTCTAATTAGTCCTACCATGCATCTCTTTCCCATTTTGGGTCAATCGGGAAGTCGTCGGGTAAGTAGTATGATTACTTTGAATTAAAAATATGGAATAATGAAAAATGTTATCAAAGTATACAATCCTGCATAACAAGACTAAGCTAGAGCAAAAATGGGAAAAAATGTAAAAAAGTGAAATGGACGCGGATCCCCCCTGGGGGGATGGGGAGTGGGCTCGAAATAGCCTACTCAAAATGATTATTTTTTATATTATTGGTTAAAATATCAGAAAAATAAATTATGCACTTGTGTCCTTGTTATCTGGGATCCAAAGGCTTACAACAAGCTAAACTAAAATCACAGCGGTGGGGGGAGCCTCTAGGAAGCTCTAGTTCGCCCAAAATTCGGAAAATGGGCAGAGTCTCCTTCTCTTTTTTATTAAACCTGATAAAAAACAGCGATAAATTAAAATAAAATGTGCCCAAAAACACTTTAAAACTGTTTTGGGTCACCACGCTAGTTACCAAAAAAAAACTAAGTAAAGAATTATTAAAAGGGGCTAATCTAGTTTTGCAAAAAGGAAAGCTTTCCTTGGGATCTTGGCTTGCTGTTTTGGAAGCCAATGAGATATGCACTTTTCTTGCAGAATTTAAATCTTTAAAGAACAAAACAATAAACTACCTTATGAGCAAGCTTTAGATCTATGATTTAGCTATTTGCAAAAAAGGAAATTTCTACACCTAGATCTATCTTTATGAAAGGATATTCTTTATGAAATTATAGATCTAAGCAAAAAGACTCTTATGAACTAGATCTA
Source organism: Pseudotsuga menziesii (assembly GCA_001517045.1). NCBI lineage: Eukaryota > Viridiplantae > Streptophyta > Pinopsida > Pinales > Pinaceae > Pseudotsuga > Pseudotsuga menziesii. The sequence continues at coordinate 221,873 of LPNX011021538.1, read as the reverse complement.
ACAATATATAATCAATTATTGGAACTATATCTTATCATAAGAGGAATAATAATCTAGATCTTCAAACATATATGCTATGAGATACAAAAAAACAAGTAACCTTACTTGCCCAACTATACTCCTATTGATTCAGCTGAATCATTCAAGCCAGACAGCGTTCAGATGCATAAATTGAGAGAAAGAATGGCAACATCAATAGCAATAAGACAATGCTTAATCCACACACATCAGAGCATTACACCATTTGGCCTCCAAAGCTTCTTTATTCCAACAATCAAAAGATTACAACAATATTATATCATTAAGGTATTAGATAGAACTAAATATCCTTAATGAATCCAAAAATGATGAGAATTGGGTCAATACTATGGAGGAAGATCTAAATCAGATAGATAGGAATAAAAATTGGGAACTAGTTCCATGACCCAAAGACAAAAATGTCATAGAAAAAAAATTGGTCTTTAGAAATAAACTGAATGAGGAAGGTAAGGTTGTAAGTAACAACACAAGGCTAGTATACAAGGGATATGCACAAATTGAAGGTATATATTTTGAAGAAACGTTTGCTAGTGTATCCCAAATGGAATAAATCAAGATTTTTTTAGCATATTCCTGCTCCAAAAATATTACTGTATACCATATGGATGTTAAACCATCCTTCTTGAATGGGGAAATAGAGGAAGAATTGTGCATAGAATAACCTATAGTATTTTCTCTCTCAGAAAATAAGGACTATGTTTTGCATATTGAGAAAGGATTTCTACGCAGTAAAACAAGCTCCTAGAGCCTAGTATACAAGGTTAGATAAATATCTTGGAAAACAAGGCTTCACAAGGAGGAATGTTGACAGTAACATACATAAAAGTAGAAGGAAACTACATCACTATGATTGAGGTGTATGTAGATGCCATCATTTTTGGGAGTAGTGATGAAAATATCAATCAAAGGTTTGCTAAGAGCATGCAAAAATATTTTGAAATGTTCTTGCTTGGTGAACTCTCCTTTTTTGGACTAGAAATAGGTGAAATGTACCCATAGCTTCTCTAGTCTCGTAAGTGGTTCTTGTGAGAGACCAAGAAAGACACAACTAAGAAGTGATGTGTGCAACAAAGATTTAGATATTATGGCTAAGTGAACTAGAGAGATTGAGATAATATCAAGTATATTCATATTTCTTGCAAACCACACTTTCCAAAGACATAATTTGGGAAGATAACTCCATATTCATGCAAAGGACAACTTGTTGATAAGAGTTTGTGGAAATACATTTTTTAAGAAAGAAATTAATAATCCCAAGAAGGGGGAAGGGATATGATACACTGTAGTGATTTAGGGATAAATCCCAATACCTATTTGATATAATAACATTGAAAGAAATTATGGTGGATCATTTCTTCCTCAACATTACACAAATTAATGCATCATGAGGGATCCTCAATTTTCCTATTTTTCAAATTTTAGCGATAAGAATCTTGTTGTTAGAACCAACACCTAGAAGAAGACATTGAAATTATAAAGACTTTTCTTGTTTCCAAATTTTCTCCCATAATATAGAGAAAGGAGGGTGATATTGTCCTCTTATTAGCTTCTCATAACCCTTGTTTACTACATATCTGCCATGCTTTCCCCATCCTCAAAAATCTCTTTTTTTAATATAAGTTAGAGTAGATCCATCAAGGTGAGAAAGAAGAGAGTCAAATTTATGGGATAAATGTAAAGGGTATACCAAGGTGAAAAAATTACTCCATCTCCCTTTAGCATCCATCATGGAATATTTTAAGGATACATACTTTTCTCAAAGTGTGGGAAGCTTGGAAAATCTTACCAATTCATAAATTTTCAATCATAAAATGTTTGGTGATTCAAAAAATATATATATCTAAGACTTTACATAGCTTTTGGACAATTTTGGTGATTTTTAGAAATGATTATCCCATGGATTTTGGGTGAATAACCATTGAAAATTTGCCAAATTGGTGATGTTTTTTTTTTTTTTAAAAGGTCAAAAAAATAGACCATGGGTTAAATTCCCCCCCTAAAATTTTCCTCGCATCCCAATAAAGGATGTCAATTAAAGTTCTAATTCCCTATTGGCATAACTAGTCTTCAACTCTTGAAAGTTCTAGTTTGCTTGATAAGGGAGTATGCCCAATATTTATATCTTCCCACAACCTAGTCCTTTTTCCATTCTATAGAATTGAGATAATGTATTTTTGAACTAAGTATTGAGCTACTTTGGATAGAGACTAAATGTTTGAACCATTAATTTCCCACTCGAGATCATCCATACATCATATCCTTGGATTATTAAAGTATTTTCTTAAAATAATTTTCTTCCACCATGAATTACCTCCCAAGACTAGCCTCTAGATCAACCCCTCCTGTCACATATTCATCATCTTTGGATATTTGATTCCCAACTGTCCATAATCCTTTAGAAATTTGTTTACTTTCAAGTTGATAAGATGAAATTTTCACTAGTTGTATTTCCCTCCATAGTAGAGAAAATATTGAATATATTTACAAAGGTTGTTAAGATTTAATATGCTAAGTTAGATATCATTATTGTTTAATCAAAATTCACAACAATAGTATATGCAGAAACAATCAAAGAAACACAATCACAATATAGAAACAGTATTTATCCTGGGAAACCCTAAAGGGGAAGAAAACCCAACAAAAATTCCTCTATATAAGATGCATAAGATAAAAATCCAAAACATGTATTTTGCTCCTTTTTTATCTGTCTCTCTCTCTCTCTCCTATGTGCTACTCAAGTGAGTTCTATTTTATAATGAGTAACACAACTCCTCTATTTATACACTTTTATTCCACTTTAGTAACACAACAGTATTATATATTATTCATTGGGGTACTATTGACCTGACTTACAATGGAGGATTTACCTAATGACTCTATACTAGCCAACTACAATAGTAACATATCGATGGAGGAATAATAACATCTCTCTTGGGGTACATAAGTAAAATACATTTAGAATATCCTTTGAAGTTACAATATTTCAACACTCACCCTTAACGAGAAGGGTATTCTACTGACAACATCATCAACAACTATAAGAGTAACTAGAGAGAGCATCTTTACCAGTATCAAGGTAATACATCTATACGTCATAGGACATTTTCAATAATCATCAGTAAGTGGAATAGTTACTCTTCAATGTCTTGATCTTCTGTAGCACATGATCACTTGATCCTTTTTGCATCAACACTTCGATCTTCCGATCCTTTGCAGTAGCACTTCGATCTTCTTGATCCTTTGCAGCAGCACTTCGATCTTCTCGATCCTTTGTAGAAGCACTTCAGTCTTATTGATCCTTTACAGTTGCACTTTGATATTCTTGATCCTTTAAAGCATCACTTCGATCTTCTCAAACCTTTGCAGCAACACTTTGATCTTCTTTATCCTTTTCTGCCACACTACCTGCAGTACACATGATATTTTTGTGGGATGATGAATCCCTAGAGGATTTAGAAAATAGGTCCAAGGATGATTCAATACTCAATCAGCCTACTCCCCCTTAATGAGGAGGTTCCATAGTATCTACCAGTTGAATCATCTACAATTGAACGCAGATCTCTTTCGCATGTGAATGCAACACCTATCGTCTATAAGGATTCATCGTAGACCATCCTCATCCTATTAGAGCTAGGACCACTCCAAGCAAGTGTTATACTATGGCATCTACATATACATGTAGGCATACTCTCCATAAAACACTATCATCTGCAACTGCAAATATCGACTACACATAGATGTAATCCCTCATCGTAGGACATCCTCAGCATCAAATATAGGACCACTCCATGCGAGTGTTATACTACGACGTATGTAAGGACTCATGATAGAGAATCCTTAGCACTAAATATAATACCACTCCCAAGCGAGTGTTATTCTATGGCATGTACATATAAATATAGGTACACTATCCATGAGAGAGTAATGTCTGTAAGGAAGGTCTCAACTGCACCTGAATGCAAGCACTATCATCCATAAAGACTCATTGTAGAGAATCCTCAACTTCAAAGCTAGGACCACTCCTAAGTGAGTGTTATTATACAATATCCACAAAAGAATGTGGGTATACTCTCCATGCGAGAGTAACATCTGCAGGACCACTCTTAGGAACAAAGTGTTATTTCCTGCAATACCATCCTCAAGAGGAAGATACTATTGTCCACAAGTGAATGTCGAACCTTGTGATCATCTTCAGGCATATTTGGCCTCTTTCATACTGGAGCTTCACTGTCATCCTGTCATCAATGACATTCTTATCATCACTCCCCCTTTCCAGGGAGGATCCATATCATCAACCATCTCCCCCTTTGTTCAAGGAGGATTCATATCTTCGACCTGTTCTTCCTTTTCAAGGAGATTCCATATCTTTGAAGTGTTCCTCCTTTTGAAAGAGATACCATATATTCATCATTTGTAATATCATCAATGTTCCTCCTTGAGAGAAAATTATTTTCGAACTACACCAAGCTTGTCAAGGAAATATTCAAAATTTACTAGAGATAGAGGCTTGGTCAACACATCAACAACTTGCTCATCGGTACTCGCATAATGGTGATTTATAGCTCCCTTTTGTACCATATCCCTTATATAAAAGGATCAGATTTCTATGTTCTTTGATTTATCATGGAACACAGGATTCTCTATCATATTTATACAACTTTTGTTGTCACAAAGAATCAGTGTGGTATCCAGCGCCATGCCAAATACCTGACATCGCTTTTCAAAGCCATATCGTTTCACAACTAATAGAGAAAGCTACGATGTACTCTACTTCAGCTGTGCTGAGAGCAACACTATATTGTTTCGCAATAAACCATGAGATCATGGTGGATCCCAGACAATAACATCCACTTGAGGTGCTCTTCCTGTATGGGGCACTTCCTACCTAATATGAATTCATATATCCATATAATATGTAGTCATGATCTCTAACATAATAGTCCAAAATCCTAGGTACTTCATCACATGCTTTGCAGCTATCAGGTGAACCCGTCTAGGTTTAAGTAGATACTAACTTAAGGTGTTCACAACAAAGAATATATTTGGCCTTGTATTCGTTAGATACATCAATGACCCAATAATCTTCCTGTACCGAGTCATATCCACTAATTCTAATGAGTCATCATATAACAACTTCTTGTTGGTGTCCATGGGTGTGGCCATGTCTTTACAATCCAACATATCAAATCTTTTCAAGATTTATACTGTATACTTTCCCTAGTTCAAAAAGATTCCTTCTGAGCTCTTCCATACTTCCATCCCAAGAAATAATGCATCAATCTAAGATCTTTCATATTGAATTCTTCAGTTAGCTTCTTCTTTCTTTCTGTGATATGTTTCCCATTTCCAATCAAAAATAGATCATATACATACAATAATAGTATGTCAGGTTCATCATCCATAATATTCATGTAAAGGTTAGGATAGCTTTACTTTTGGTAAATCCCAATCTTGTCAAGAAGATATCTATTCTACCATACAAGGCTCTGGGAGCTTGCTTCATTCCATATAGATCTTTTTTGAACTTACATACATGAGTCACTCTATTTTCGACTTCAAATCCTTGTGGTTGTTTGATGTAAACCACTTCCTCAATCATACCATTCAAGAAGGTTGTATTCACATCCATCTGGTGTATATCCCACTTCATCATGGAAGCAAGTGCCATGTTGGTTCTGATGGAAGTGTACCTTCCTACTGGAGAAAATGTCTCTTCATAATAAATCCCCTCTTTCTAAGAGAATCCTCTAGCCACAAATATTTCCTTGTAATTTTCAATACTTCCATCAGCAACATGTTTTATCTTGTAGATCCATTTCGAAGATACCACACTCTTATTTTCAAGTTTGGGTACTATATCCCAAACATCAATCTTCGTTATTGACTCATATTATTACCTCATTGCTTCCACCCACTCCTTCTATGCAGCTTCCTTATAGATTGTGGGTCCTTGATCTACAAGATCACACATAGAAGCTACATAAATGGAGTATGGATTTGATCTTTTGCTTGTTCTTGTGGAGCCTTCTAGAGCTCCATATCTCTCTGCTTCTTGTATGATTTCTTTTACCCAAGCAGGTTTTCTGTTTCGAAATATATCCATAGTAGGGGGTTCCTGAGGTTCTAGCATATCATGATCTTCAAATTGTACTATTTCAAGAGAGGGTTCATCTTCTACCTTTCTGGGAGGTACATCCTCTTCATGTACTTCTTTAAGCTGACACCTCTTGGATTTATTAAGAGTTGTCTCTTCATCAAATGTTACATCCCTAATAATCTTGTTATGATGTAATCCTGAAATGTATATCCTGAAGGCTTTAGAGACTTCATAGTATCCAACAAATATTCTCTTCTTTCAAGAAGGATCCAACTTGGTTCTCTTCTGTTTCAAAATATGTACATATACTGGAAAACCAAATAACTTGAAATGGCTCATTTCATCTTTCTTTCCTGTATACATTTCTTTAGGAGTCTTGAATCCAAGAGCACTGTGAGATAATCTATGTTGCACATACACGGATTTTCTTGATGCTTCATCCCACAGGTACATGGGGAGGTATTCCTCATGAATCATTGTTTTCATTGCTTCCATAATGGTTCTATTATTTCTTTCTGCAACACCATTCTGTTGAAAATTGTAGGGAGTAGTTAGTTCCCTCTTGATTCCTGCCTCCTTGCAGAATGCTTCAAATTATTTTGAAGTATATTCTCCACCATTATCTAATCTTAATGTCTTGATTCTTCTTTCTGAATGGTTCTCTATCAATGCTTTGAGTTCCTTGAATTTCCCGAACACTTCATTGTTGTTATTCAAGAAGTATATCATGCCTTTCTTGAATAGTCATCAATAAATCTGGCATAATATTCATATCCACTTAAATATGTGGAGGGCATAGGACCACATACATCAAAATGAATTAATTCCAACCTTTAGTCTTTGTTTCACTTTTTGGAAAGGGATTCTTTATCTAATTTCCTCTTGCATGGGCCTTTGCAAGTTCCCTCATGATCAATATTTAGATATGGTAACCCTGTTACCACCTTTCTCACATAGGGAAGTTCTTTGTAGTTTATGTGACCAAGCCTCCTATGCCATAGTTCGCTTGATCTAGTAGTCTCATGGACAAGGACCCTACCATGCCATAGTTCACTTGAGCTAGTAGCCTCCTATTTTATAGTTCACTTGAGCTAGTAGCCTCCTATTTTATATGGACTTTTGATATTTTATATGATTATGGAATTATGCTCCTTTGCATGATTAATTTTAGTAAGGACTTATTATTAATGTTTGATAACATGACTTTCGACTTTGACACTACTATTAATGTTAATGTTATTACTAGCATCTATGTTATCTATGAATGTTGTTAATGATTGATTAAATAAACAACTGGCTCAGCAAAGGAAACTGAATGAGTATAGGGGACCATGGATTCCACAAAGTGAGGGGGGGTGAGGACATCCCTAGAACCTTATAACTTGTTGTTGGCTTAACTTTGTTCATCCCAATTCATATCTGCACCTTGGTGAGATTAATAATGTTGGTCACCCAAACCTTGTACAATGAACCCTATTCTGAATAATTATGGACTATGGAGTTAATATTGCATATTGTGCACACCTTAGTGGGACCCTCTTTCCTAGGGAACCCTCCTGGGAAAATATTCCCTCACATTTATGTGTTTATCGTCATTTATGAGCCCTTTTTATTTCTTTTAGGGGTTGTAAGCTATTTTTTAGCTTCCACTCTTACACCATGCATTAATGATCCTATTTTTTTGCTTCCATGATATTTTTGACCCTATTGGATGCCCTCTCTCACCTATTTCAACCTCCTTTATGTTTTGTAACCCCCTTTATGCATTAGTGTGCCTCCATGTGCTCTGCATGGCTCCACTCCTTAGTTTTTGGGTAACTTCTCATGGTGTTAATTCTAGAAAAGGAATCGTTTTGCTAAGCCACCACTCCACTAATTCAATTTTATTATGCATGATGAAACTTAAACCTTACCTCTCTCTAATTTGGGTTGATCCCTTTGGGTTAGAGTTGTCCTCCTTATTCTATAAATTCATACGCCATCTCCTTGTTGAAGTTAATCTTGAGCTTTGAACCATGTGGCTTATGCTATCTAACCGTGTTGAAATGTTGATATTATTGAGATTATGTTGAGACTTAGAGTGAGTATATTTTTTTCCCTTTGATTCCATTATATCACTCTACTAGTCCAGTTTCTCACACAGAAATCCAGGAAATGGGAATGGGGAGCTAGGTCACATCCCATAGGCAGTGGAGACAAACAGGAAAGTAGTAGTGGGAAGCATTGTGTCTCTCAGAAGAGGTAGTTTCAAGAGTAGTGAGACTAAATAACACTCTACCCGTGGATCCATGGTATCATCTTGAGGGTGACATGTTCAAGCAAGGAAGGATTGATGGTGTCTACGGCTGGGAAGAAAGTCGTCCTGCTACAACCAGTTGCCCATATTTTGAGATAAGTATATATGTTATGTTATATTCTCATTACATTATTTTATTTGGTATATGTGCAATGATGGTTGATTGGTTCTTTGAGTGTTCATGTATTTAATTTCAGGATCTACATGGAGGAAGGATGAATCTCATATAATATGGAATTGAGTTTCTCTTCTCGTTACCTTCTTTCTATTCTTCTTCCTCTTAACCAAAAACTATAATTTTGGATCTATTGTATTGAGAGGGGAGAAACCATATGATCAGTTTCAACCATATATGCTCATTTATATGTTGTGAGACCTGTTCCATTACGTCTGGAGTCATGTTTCCAGTGAAAAACACCTTTTGTTTCATTGAAAAAGCTTTAAGGATGACCAAGATATGTTTGTTTTGATATGGTAGTTTTCCGGTGCCAAGATGAGCACACCTGTCATTTGATTGTAAACCATTTGTTTGCATATTTGTTCTTAGTTGCAGATATGAAGATGAGTGATGTATTATATATGGAAAATAAATCTATGGCTGGATGGAAGCAACCATACGATATGATTTTTATTAGTGAGAGATGACGATAGGGGACAGTCATCGAGAGCTGATTTTGAGAGCTAAAGTTGCAACTGGGGTTATTTGTTTGCTATGGTTTTAGTGTGGCTGTAGATTTCATCCTATGTATGTTCCATGATATATGTTTTTTCTTAATATTTATTCTCACTAACAGAACACACATAACAACACCAAAAAAGTAAATTAATTTGCAAATAATCAATGACATCAATACTTGATTATTTATAAACTATGCTATCAAACAAACCAAAAATACATAAATTAGCTTATCGCGTCGAATATTATGTTTATCATGTATTATTGATGTTCTTCTTTCAATTACGACCTTTAGCTTGCACTTAGGAAATTATTAATTGAGTGTCACAATTAATTATTTAATTAAGTGGTGTAATTAAATAATTAGGTGTCGCAACTTTAGTTATAATTCATCTCTAGAATTAAAAGTTTTAATTTATTTCGTGAATGGTTAGTGAGATCAATAGTAATTTATCTATATAAATTTTTATTAAGCTTAATTTAGTCTTAATTTTAGCACCTTTGGCCTTATCTCAAGGTTCAAGGACATCACAAGTGGTATCAAAGCTTAAGGTTTCAACATTGTGGCTGTTGGGCCTTCTGCAAAGTTTCAAGTCACCTTGAAAGAATGCATTTGCATTAGATAGCTTGGATGCATGCAACTTAATATAATTTCACATGTGAGCTAGTTAATTAAACTGTTATATTGGGATGGTTATGGACCTGAAGTTCATCCAGAGGAGAAATATTGGGAAGGATTTCTACCCCACCCCCTCCCCGCCCTTGTCCAACTAGGTAGTTTGTAACTTAGAAATGTTGGCTAGTTAATTTATAATCAAGAAGAAAAGTAGTTTTTTTAATGATAATGAACTTATACTAATGTGTAGTTTTCTAACAGAATGTTGATAACAAATACATTGTCATTCCCAGTGATTGATTGAGCAAACGGTGTGACCACTACAACTGATATTATAATCAAACCTATGAAGACTAAATATTCAACAAGTAAAATTTCAACAGTAGGAAGTCAGAGATTTGGGATGGATATTGAGGAATAAAGGAGACCATATAGCCCCGAAGAGGAGTTTTTTGAGGGAATAAGGTCAATCAGACATAAGAGGAGCAGTGAACAATTAAGCTTAGAGGATTCAGTGAGGAAGTGTAGAGAGGATAATGAAAGAATAATTCATATCCAAGAGCATATTATGAATGATCTAAAATCATTGAAGACCATACAAAGATCCATTGAAAAGAGTCACAAAAGAGGCTATATGGGGTCTAGATCATGTTTAAGGAGACATTATCACTTAGAGATAAATAAGGGGTGTGCATCAAGCAGTATAAAGAGAAGTCCTGAAAGATCTACAGTGAGATACAAGGAGGAGGTTTACTTGGGATGAACTAGTAGGAGAGTTGAGAAGAATCAAGCCCCCAACTTTTGATGAAGTAAATCAAGGAGAATATGTTGAAGCATGATTGTTAGGGCTTAGTAAATTCTTCCAGTTGCATAAATATACATCTAATATGGAGGAAAGAGTAGCCATATACCATCTGCAAGGTAAAGCATCTATCTGATGGGATCAACTGGTTAAGTTGAAATACATCAAAAAAGACAAAATATCTTGGAGGAAGTTTAAGAAATACTTTCAGAAAAAATACCTCTCTGAGCACTACTATGACAAGAATATGGAGGAATTCTTTGAGCTTAATTTGGGAAGCATGACTATAGAGGCCTATGAGAAAAAAATTCTAGAACTTTTGAACTATGCATACTTCGTCAAAGATAAGAAGCTAAAGATTCAAAGGTTCCTAAGTGGCCTTCCTAAATCTTATAGAGATAAAATCTAGTATGATAGACCAAAGAACCTTAAGGATTCCATATGGAAGGAAAAACACTTTATGAACAAAATAAGAGAAAGGCCCCATATCAGAAGAATTGGAAGGATATGAAGAAGAACAAGCAGGAGTGGAGAAAGAAAGGTTTCCAGCCTTCAAATTTTAGAAACAATAATTCTTACCAACAAGGATAGCCAGAGGAAGATCCTTCAGGGAAAATACCACCCGTGGAATGTTGGATATGCAAGGAAAATCACTTTTCCAATCAGTGCCCATGTAAGAAAAATAACCTTCACAACATTCAAGATGCTTCAAATGTTGGAGATGTAGGTGTAAGTGTTCAAAGGATCTATGCAGCCCTAGATGGGAGGCAAGCTAACCACCAATCCCGAATTATTGAAGTAGCAGGTAAGATTGCTAATAAAACCATAACTATTTTGATTGATTTGGGAGCTAGAAATAGTTACATTTCACCTAATATTGTTGAGAAATGTCATTTGAAGAAAAGTAAACTTGAAACAACTAGTCTAGTATAGTTAGCTAGAAGAGCCAAGAGGAAAATCACAAAATTTGTAAAAGTGTGTCCTTTAGAAATGAATGGAATGAAAACCTTTAAAGACTTAGACATCATACCCTTGGGGTCATATGATGTATTGATTGGCATGGATTGGTTAGATGCACACCATGCAGTTTTGTATTTCCATAATAAAAGTCATACTTGTTTGGATGAAGAAGGGAACCAAGTGACAATAAAAGGAATACCTAGACCCATATACCTAAGGCAGATCACAACTCTACAATTGAATAAATTTCTTAGAAAGGGATTCCAATTATATGCAATTCATGTCGAAGAATCAAAAGAAGGAAAATAACTAGAGTTGTAGGATTATCGAATACTACAAAATTTTGCAGATATATTCCAAGAACCGCCAAGAATACCTCCTAAGAGGGACATTGATTTTTCTATCGACTTGGTTCCAAGAACAATAAATTCATCTAAAGCACCCTATAGAATGAGTAATCCAAAGTTAAAGGAATTACAAATGCAATTAGAAGAGCTACTAAAGAAAGGTTACATAAGGCCTAATGTTTCACCTTGGGGAGATCCTATGTTATTTGTGAAGAAAAAAGATGGAACTCTAAGGCTTTTCATAGATTATAGACAATGAACAAAGCAACGGTTAAAAACAAGTACCCCTTACCAAGAATTGATGAATTGTTTGATAAATTGAGGGGAGTCAAGGTGTTTTAAAAAATAGATTTGAGGTCAGGATACCACCAAATTAGAATTAAGAATGACGATATCAATAAGACAACATTCAGAACAAGGTATGGACACTACGAGTTCACAGTAGTACCTTTTGGTTTAACAAATGCACCTACAATATTCATGTGTTTAATGAATGGAGTCTTCAGAAAGTACTTAGATAATTTTTTGATTGTATTCTTGGATGACATCCTTATCTATTCCAAGAAAAAAAAAGAGCATGAAGAACATCTAAGACTAGTAATGCAAGTGCTTAGAGAACATTAGTTGTATGCCAAATTAAGCAAGTGCTCTTTTTATGAAGAAAGAATCCACTACCTAGGGCATATCATATCTGAAGAAGGTGTTATAGTAGATCCTGAGAAGATAAGAGCCATTAGGGAATGGTCAACACCTAAGAATGTATCAAAAGTTAGATCCTTCATGGGCTTAGTTGGATACTACCAAAGGTTCATTGAAGGATTCTCAAAGTTGGCTCATCCTATCACATCTATGAAAAAAAAAGGTGTGAAGTTTGATTGCACTTCTAAGTGTGAAGATAATTTTCAAAAACTTAAGGAAATGCTTACCAGTGCACCAGTGCTAAAAATTGCGGACCCCGAAGGAAACTTTGTTGTATGCACGGATGCATGCAAGCAAGGCATTGGTGGAGAATTAATGCAGCATGGACATGTGATCAGTTATGAATCTAGAAATTTAAAGGAACATGAGAAGAACTATGCCACCCATGAATTAGATCTTACAGCTATCATCCCTGCTCTAAATATGTGGAGACATTATCTAATGGGTAAAAATTTTGAGTTGAGAACTGACCATGATGGGTTAAAATACTTGTTTGTGCAGCCTAATTTGAATGCAAGACAAAGGAGGTTTGTGGAGTTATTATGTGAATATGAATTTGACATCAAGCATATCAAAGGTAAGGAAAATAAAGTAGCTAATGTGCTTAGTAGGAAGATGCATGTGATGCATGTAGGAGCTATCAACACTAGCACATCAGATTTAAAGGATAAGATCATTGACTCCAGTGTTACAGATGAACTTTATCAGTAGGTGAAAGAAGGGTTGAGACAACAGAAAATTCCACAGAAATTTGATAAGTATGAGTTTAAAGAAAAAGGGATACTCATGCACAAAGATAGAGTTTATGTTCCTGATGTTGGAGATATAAGGAAGATGGCTCTTCAGGAAACACATGATGTCCCTTATGTCGGATATTCAGGTTGTCAAAAAACAGTAGCACCAGTAAGGAAACAATACTATTGGTCAGGGATGAAGAATGATGTTGTGGAATATATAGCTAGGTGCATCGAATGTCAAAAAGTTAAAGTTGAGCATTGACATCCAGCAGGATTATTGCATCCCTTGCCTATACCAGAATGGAAATGGGATGTAGTGACGATGGATTTCATCATCGAGTTACCTAATACAAGATTGAAAAATGATGCGATCATGGTTGTGGTAGATAAGTTAACTAAGGTAGCACACCTCATTCCAGTAAAGACAACTCATAGAGTAGCTAACATTGCAAATATTTACATGAAAGAAGTAGCCAGATTGCATGGTGTTCTCAAGGATATAGTATCAGGCATAGATTCAAAATTTACTTCTAAATTTTGGAAAGGATTGTTTGATGGGTTTGGTACAAGTCTAAACATGAGTATAGCATACCACCCTCAGAAAAATGGACAAACAAAAAGATTTAAACAAGTGATTGAAGATATGCTAAGGATGTATGTGATGGATCAGCCATCTAAGTGGGAAGTTATTTACACTTGCTGGAATTTGATTATAATAATCAATATCATTCCTCTTTGAAGATGAGTCCTTTTGAGGCCATTTATGGAAGGAAGTTCAATACTCCCATTAGTTGAGATAACCCAACAGATAGAGTAAATGTTGTACCAGAATTATTAAAGGATATGGAGGATCAGATGGTTAACATAAAGCAAAATCTAACGATAGCTCAAGACAGGAAGAAAATCTATACAGATGAAAACAGGACCGCCAAACAGTTTCAAGTTGGGGATCATGTATTTTTGAAATTCAAGCCAAAGAAGAGTTCCTTAAACTTGGGAAATTGCATCAAGCTAGCTACCAGATACTGTGGACCTTTTGGCATCTTAGCTAATATAGGACCTATTTCTTATGAGCTGGCCCTAACCACTTGCATTAGAGTACATAATGTGTTTCATGTGTCTTTATTGAAAAATTATATAGCTGATACTAACTGTTATCACATATATAGTAGTCGGGCTACCATATTCTATTTTTCAGATTCCAGTAAATTTTTCAGCCAGCTCCCCTACATATGAGATGTTAAGATGAGCATTTATCATGGATCATGATTTGATTGATGGACTATAGTACTCTCCCATGACATGACTAGGTCTCAAGATACTTATATTGAGGACTGATGTAGTCATTTTAGCCATGTGCAAAGCAGTTATTGATTCCAGAGTTGTATCATTGTTTTCTCATTGGACTGATGTTGGTTCAGATGGACTATTGGCATGTTTATGACTCAGCTTATATATCTTGTATTATGGTTATATGTGCTCATATACTCATTTTTGTGACATGTATTAGCATTTAGTGTCATGATCTAGAGGTCATATAAATATGTGGACTTGGATGTATCTAAATTATGTATTGATGACCCTACTCAAAATTGGAAGTTCTTGATCTATACTCATTGGTTTTACCCTCCTTAGGGAGAATAAAGGTTTTCATTCCCACCATACTTTGTCTTGCTAGTGTTGTTTTCATTATTCATTGTCTCCACCCATCCATTACCTCCCAGTTTTTTTCAGCCCGACTTACTACTTGACTTGTGGCATGGAGGACCTTTCCCCGCTAGAGATTTTGTTGGACAAGCCTCCCTATTTATTTGTGTCTCGGCTATGAGTTGCCTAGGATTTGTTTTGCTTACCTGAAACAAGTAGCGCTGCCATCAATACAATGTATTTGGAAATGAAATGTATATCTATGAAAAATCCCATTCTTGAAAAGTAGTGTTTTTAAACATACATGAATGTAAGGCTAGCCTAATGAAATTGGCTCTAAAAATATTGCACTGAAATATCTTAAACATTCATGAAAAGTAGTGTTTTTCAACATACATGAATGCATGAATCCTAAATGATCAAAACTCTGTATAAAAAATACATGGACAAAGGCTATGGAAAATCAAATGCCCAAAAAGCAATGGTTCCTAAATGTTATATCTAAATATTGTTGGCCTTACTTGTATTGAGTTGGATTTTGAGCATTTGTCAAGGTGAGTAAGCACCTATAAAGTAGTTCACCCATTTGTGAGCCACTACCATTCCCTTTGTTGTTTTTTTCCGGTATACAGCTATAGTGAGTATCCACTTTCCATATCCAAAGTGTCACAATGTTGAGTGGGCAGTCATCCTTTCGCTTATCCTTATGAATTTTATCCTTCACCCTTCACTAGCAAATTGACTACAACTATGAAGTGAGTATAGACTGGAAAGTCTAGTCTAAGTTATAATTAATAAAATCCTATATATATGTATTTGGTTGATGT
This sequence comes from Pseudotsuga menziesii, assembly GCA_001517045.1. Lineage (NCBI taxonomy): Eukaryota > Viridiplantae > Streptophyta > Pinopsida > Pinales > Pinaceae > Pseudotsuga > Pseudotsuga menziesii. Next base: position 206,130 of record LPNX011021538.1, on the reverse strand, counting down.
ACCGCCAGTGAAGTGATTGCTACTTGTTTTGATTGTTACTTAAATTATTTGTAGAGCATGTCTTAGCCTTTTAACACTTGCAACAGATGGATGTTAGCCTGAGTTACATTATTGGTATATGGTCATTTACAGGTTATTATTTTGTCTAATTGATATTGTAGATAATCAGGAAGAGACCTGGAGAGGGTGTGAGTATGTACCTTAGATGGATTTGGACTTTCTAAGTCTCGTGAGACAGCTTGTTTTCAGTTCTGGGAACTTACAGAGATGGTCAAGCTCATTTAACCCTTTTGGTGCAGTTTTGCTTCACTAGATAGCAGGTCTAAGCAGGGAGATGATTTTGTTGGGTATCCTAGGGCGTCGTATAGGGAATAGGGGGTCCAACCACTTGATTGTACCATATTACACCCCTCCCAGAGAGCCTGGTTGTCTCAGTTAGACAATGTAGGCACCCTAGGAGGTTGTTTTGGCAGGTTCATGTTTCTTGAGGCAGATTAAAAAATAATTAAATGGGTACTGAAGAATTTGATTTGGGATACTAAGAAAAATAACTAGCATGGTATGAGTTCTGATGATGAGGGTGATGTCTTCCACTTCTTCTCCAGCAGATGCAGCACTTAGATGGGCCCACGTCTATTTTACGGGAATTTTCTATTATTTTATGGACCTTTTGGAGGTTCATGATTTCCTCAAGGAGGCACAATTTCACGGTTTAAAATTTATATTATTTTTATTATGCCATCGAGACACCTAGAGGGAGTTAGTTAACACTACATGGACCCACCATGTGCTTCATTTATTTCTTGTTGAGTGGGATCCCCTCTCCTAAGGTTATTTAGTCCACTTTTATATTATATTATTGGATTGATCCATGTATTGTATGTTGAGCTCATCTCAACTGTTGATTAGAACAATTGTATCTTTAAATATTAGACACTCATTTCAAAAGTGGTTAGGATTTTGGTTCTTTTGTTCCTATTTAAAGGAGAAAGATAATCATTTGTAAGGGGTCTTTGGCTCTTGGATCTGAATAATACAAAAACTTTTCTTATGGAAATTCTAGGATCTCCTTTGAATCTGGTGTTCTTATATGGTGATTGGAAAGTATTTTGCTTCCTCGCATTCGGGAAATTGTTGCAAGATCTATATTTTTTTGGGAATCTTTGTCTTGTCTATAGGAGGGCGACTTCAGCTTGGGTGTTTTTGCAAGGGGACCTCAACTCGCTTGGATTGTCTTCATTTTTATCAGGGGGTTTTCATTAGTGTCATTATTATCTATGATTTATTCTTGCTATTTTTTTGTAGCATTTATATTTTTTCTCATGTGGCAACAAATCTAATATGGTTGACATTTGTTGTGCAAGAGAGAGGGCCCATTCACTCCTTGGGGAAAAACGTTGGACATAGAACTTGCTCAAAGCTTCTCAAATTGATCAGGATAGTAGGCATCATCATTATCAAGGAATATACAAGGTTTTACAGGTAAGATATACAGGTTAGTCCATTTCTTCCAGGTCTCAATCCATTGACATCTACTTTTCTTCATTTTACTAAAAATTCCATAATAATAAAAAAACAAAAAAATACTAAAAATTAGACCACTTGATCTTTGGAAAAACCATTGTTGGGTTTTGTAGATCGGGTATTCCCCTCACCATATAACCCTCAATGTTGATCTAAAAGTGACTTCTTTTCCCTAGATTTGACAAACAGTCCTCCAAAACCCTAGGGCTCCTCACCATTTTTCTGACCTTTTTACGAGATCTAATTTTCGCAGAAAAATACCAACTTGGGTTTGTAGATCAAGTCATAATATCATGAAATATTCTTCATTGCTGAGCTAGAAGTGTCCTAGTTACCTTAGATCTGAGAAAATGACCTCCCAAACCCTAGAGCTAGGCATCGTGCTGCTGGTTTTAGCTATGATCTGATTTTTTCGACCAAATACCTTTTTGGGTTTATATATTGGGTTATTTCACAGGTGGGTTTCCCCCTACACTGGACAGATAGTGACTCCATTTCCCTGTATCTGATAGGCACTAATATCCAACCCTAGCGCTACCCCCTTTTGGCCTCCTTTTCCTGTAATCTGATTTTTCTTGGTGACTCGAGTACTTTGACTATGTCATATCTTTCATCAAGTCTATCCATCAGTACTAGATAACCCCAAATCCTATCCTCCTCCCTGCATTGATCGTGTTTCTCAAGGCAGTGGATATACTCACATGTTTCTAGTACCTCAACCCCAGATCTAGTATTTACCTTCTAGGTCACTTGTGTCCCAATTGGGATCAAACCTCATACTTCCTAAACCCTAATCCAAATCCTTGGTTCACCTAGTGACGTCATCCATATATCAAGGGTTTCCATTACCTTACACCTTACATACCTCAATTCCATTTGATCGGATCTGGTGTCTAGGTTTTATCTCTCTTGTTGAGAGTAGATCTGGGTCTCCTCCTTTGTTTTCTTGGGCTAAGACACATAAAGTGAAGGCTTCCTCAATTGGATTGACAACCATCCATTTGGGAGTTAAGGCAATCTTGGTTCCACCTCCTTAGTTTCTTGTCCCTCTACCATCCATTCTATATCCATATCACATAGGCAACTACAAGGTTGGTGATAACATTTTGGCGTCGTTGTTGTGGAGGTAGAGGCCTACCTTGGTTCAACATACCTCACGCTTCCCTACGACATAACTCTTTTCAGTGAATTGCCTAGAGTGGTTCACCTGGTGACTCCACCTTGCAACTCCACTGAGGACCATACCCAGTGTAATAATCTTAAGTTCTTAGAACATCCCATAAATCATAATGAATTCATATATATTTATCAGACGCATGAAGGAATTAAATAAAAACATAAATAAACTTGGAAGGAAATTAGACTATGGGTATGAGGATGATCTCGAGCATGACTATGGGCATGAATCTAGTTATCACAATTTTTATGATACCCACCAATTTCCTCACCCATGCAATAAAAATTTCCCAACTATCCCGAGTGGACTAGTAAACCAGCATCAAGTGAATGATTCTTGTAATCATCTTCATCAATGTAATACAAGATTTGTCATGACTACCCGTGATAAACTTGTATGCCGACATGAACCTAGAAGTCAGTCCCAGTGAAATCCTTATAGCCAATTAACCAGAGCTGTTAAGAAACAAGAAAAACAATCTCCTTCTGAATTTTCTGAAACACCGGGGGCACCTCATCCTATGCCAAATGATTACACTAGGAGGTTTCCCTAGTTTGATGGAAATAAAGATATATCCATTAAAATTCATTTGGATATTCTCTGGGATTACATGGAAATTAGAGGTGCATACAATGAAGATGTTTATATGTGAGCCTTAGGAGAATCCTTGTGAGGGGATGTTCAACTATGGTTTGATCATTTAGCACCAGAATCCATCATTGGGTATGACATGTTCACAGATCTGTTAATAGATAAGTGGGATAAGAACACTGATAATTCTTTAGAGTGTGAATCTAGCAATGATTATAATCAGTATATTAGCAATTTGCTTTCTCATTTGGATCATTCCTTTCCTGAAATGTTCCAAATTATGAGTTTTCCTGCAATGCATAAGAATGTTAGAGATTACTTTGAGGATAATGTTTCAAAACCTCATGCTGAAATTAAGAAGGATATCAATCAAATCATACAAGATACTATGTTATTATTACCTGAAACAGTCACAGATAAAATCTTGGATTTAATCTGTGGAAGGGAACATAACAATCAAGAAACATCCATAGTTGAGCCTTCCATTTGTGAGTCCATTAAAGAGCCTTTAGAAGAGTAACTCCATAGTCATTGCCTAATTGACGATAATTTGAGTCGGTATTCAAGCCATCTGAATCTAGATTCAAACTTTGATGAAATCAATCAAACTTCTGTTGAAGATCAATCTTGTGGTCATATTGTGATTGAAGAGTGCGCCTGTAAGAGTGATAGGGAAACTAAAACCGAACTTATTGATTTTTTTCCTTATCTAGAGCTTAAAGAATAACAATCACATGATGATATGATTATAAGTGAACTTGATCAAGAACATTGCAATGAGGAGCCTTGTCCTGATAGTATCAATAGAATTCTTCATTCAATCCTTAATCAGAATATGTTGGTTCAATGTGTGGATATGAACCTTGTTTCGAATCTTGAAATCACTCTTGGAATTAATTTAAAATATTTCTCCTCCCATCAAATTCTGAGATCAATTATTCCAAGTCTAGGAGAAAATTTTCAGTTCACCCTCCCGTCCCAACTTTTCAAATCTTCTTGTATGGGTTTGTTTTTTAATCAAGTTGTTACTTTCAAAAAAATGAATAAGGAGTTTAAGCATTATCACGTAATTGGGGAAAAGGAACTTCATATCTCTTCTCAGTCATCCGTAATGAATAATTTTTTTCAATTTGTAAATCTGTATTATGGATGGTTGGAGAAGGTGTATAAAGATCAATTTCATCTTTTCTCCATTTTTAAACAACAAATGGGCTTGATATCATGCAGAGTTTCATTACATTACAACCCTTCCCCATTTGATTCTCCCATTTCTTCTGGAGCAAATATAATTGAATGTCCTATTAAGGTAGAGGAGAAAACAAAGAAATGTTTCGAGTGGTTAAATCATGAGTTATATTTCCTTCTTCCATCAAGTATGAACTTACATACCTTTTATGATCCTATCAGTATCTTGATGGATGAGTTTCTACAAATACGATTTCAACCTTAGCATGATGTCATTCGAGATCTTTCTCTAAATTTCAAATGACAAGTTAGAATGGTTTCATTCTGATATACGTTGCTTCTAAACCATATCTGGCTTATTGGGTCATTAACTGTAAAGAAAGAACAATTGATCATTTTAGGAGGTGGTTACATTGGATCTATCATTTTACTTAACACTTGCTTAATTGGTTAGGTTAGAGTAGGTAGGACCTGAATAAGCATTTTCTGGGGTAGTAGTGTAGCTTGTCATTTGTTGCCTGAAGCTTGTTTTCCAAAGCTCTTAGTGTAGTTCTCAATTTCAGCAAAAAAAATTCTTGCATAATAAAAATCAAACTTTGCTTAAAGTTATGGTTATAGATTAGATTTATTTCCTTCTTTTCAATTTCATGCATTTCATTTTTAGTGCTTTAAATTATCCACATACTGTTCTGACGACCAGTCTGCGAGTTTGGTATAGATCTGGACATGTTGCAAGAATTATTTTGGTAGCGGTTGCAGAGCTGGATTGATGGACTGAGGATGTGAGAAGCAGAGTGCGAGGAACAAATATTCTGAGGTTCTCAAGCACTCTATTAAGCAGAGCACTTGTCCCAGCTGGAGCCAAATGTTATCATATATATAGCAGTTAAGCTACCATATTCTATTTTTCATATTCCAGTACATTTTTCAGCCAACTCCCCTACATATGAGATGCCGAGATGAGCATTTATCATGGATCATGATTTGATTGATGGACTATAGTACTCTCCCATGACAAGACTGAGTCTCAGGATACTCAGATTGAGGACTAATGTAGTCATTTTAGCCATGTGTAGAGTAGTTATTCATGCCCAAAGTTGTATCAGTGTTTTCTAATTGGACTGATGTTGGTTTAGATGGACTATTGGCAAGTTTATGACTCAACTTATATATCTTGTGTTATGGTTATATGTGATCTTATACTAATTTTTGTGACATGCATTAGCATTTAGTGTCATGATCTAGAATTCATATAAATATTTGGACTTGGATGCATCTATATTATGTACTGATGTCCCTACTCAAAATTGGAAGTTCCTGATCTATACTCATTGGTTTCACCCTCCTTAGAGAGACTAGAGGTACTCATTCCCACCATACTTTGGCTTACTAGTGTTGGTTTCATTATTCATTGTCTCCACCCATCCATTACCTCCTAGTTGTGTTTCAGCCCAACTTACTACTTGACTTGTGGCATGGAGGACCTTTCCCCGCTAGAGATTTTGTTGGACAATCCTCCATGTTTATTTGTGTCTCAGCTCTAAGTTTCCTAGGATGTGTTTTGCTTACCCGAAACAAGTAGCATTTCCATCAATACCATGTATTTGGAAATAAAATGTATATCTATAAAAAATCCCATTCTTGAAAAGTAGTTTTTATAAACATACATGAATGCAAGGCTATCCTAATGAAATTGGCTTTAAAAATATTGCACTGAAATATCTTAAACATTCATGAAAAGTAGTGTTTCTCAACATACATGAATGCATAAAACCTAAATGATATAAGTTTGTATAAAAAATACGTGGAAAAAGGCTATGGAAAATCAAAGGCCCAAAAAGCAATGGTTCCTAAAAGTTAGATCTAAATATTGTTGGCCTTACTTGTATTGAATTGGATTGTGAGCATTTGTCAAGGTGAGTAAGCACCTCTGAAGTAGTTCACCCATTTTTCAAGCACATGCATTCTCTTTGTTGTTGTTTGTCCGGCATATGGCTATAGTGAGTATCCCCTTTCAATATCCAAAGTGTCATAATGTTGAGTGGATAGCCATCCTTTGGCCTAACCTTATGAGTTTTAGCCGTCGCCCTTCACTAGCAAATTGACTACAACTATGAAGTGAGTATAGTGTGGAAAGTCTAGTCTGAGTTATAATTAATAAAAGCCTATCTATATGTATTTGGTTGATGTAACTCCAATGAAGTGATTGCTACTTTTTATGATTGTTACTTAAATTATTTTTAGAGTGTGTCTTAGCCTTTTAACACTTGCAACAGATGGATGTCAGGCTGAGTTACATTATTGGTATCTGGTCATTTACAGGTTATTATTTTGTCTATTTGATATTGTAGATGATTAGGAAGAGAAGTGGAGAGGGTTTGAGTATGTACCTTAGATGGATTTGGAATTTCTAAGTCCAGTGAGATAGCTTGTTTTTAGTTTCGGGAACTTACAAAGATGTTCAAAATTCATTTTACCCTTATGGTGCAGTTTTGCTTCACTAGATGGCAGGTCTGAGCAGGGAGATGAGTTTGTTGGATCTCCTAGGGAGTTGTATGGGGAATAGGGGGTCCAGACACTTTATTGTACCATAGTACCCCCCTCTCATAGATCCTGGTAGGCTCAGTTGGACAACGCAGGAAGCCTAGGAGGCTTTTTTGGAAGGTTTACATTTCTCGAGGCAGATTAAAAAATAATTAAATGGCTACTGAAGAATTATATTTGGGCTACTGAGGCAAGGAATTGGCATGGGATGAGTTCTGATGATGAGGGTGATGTCCTCCACTTCTTCTCTAGCAGTTTCAGCACTTGGATGGGCCCACATCTATTTTTTGGGCATTTTATATTATTTTCTTGAGCTTTTGGAGGCTCGCGATTTCCTCAAGGAGGCACAATTTCACAGTTTAAAATTTATATTATTTTTATTGTGCCATGGGGACACCCAAAGGGAGTTATTTAACACTCCATTGACCCACCATGTGCTTCATTTATTTCTTGTTGAGTGGAATCCCCTCTCCTAGGGTGATTTAGTCCTTTTATATTATATTATTTGATTGATCCATGTATTGTATGTTGAGCTCATCTCAACCGTTGATTAGAACATCTGTATCTTTTAATATTAGCCACTCATTTGAAAAGTGGTTAGGATTTGGGTTCTCTCGTTCCTATTTAAATGAGAGAGATTCTCATTTGTAAGGGGGCTTTGGCTCTTGGATCTGAATAATAGAAAAACTTTTCTTGTGGAAATTCTTGGATCTCCTTTGCATCTGGTGTTCTTAGATGGTGATTGGGAAGTATTTTGCTTCCGAGCATTTTGGAAATTGTTGCAAGATCTATATTTTTGGGGGAATCTTTGTCTTGTCTACAGGAGGGAAACTTCAGCTTGGGCATTTTTGCAGGGGGACCTCAACTCACTTGGATTGTCTTCATTTTTTATTTGGGGGTTTTCATTAGTGTCATTGCGATCTATGATTTATTCTTGATATTTCTCTGTAGCATTTATATTTTTTCTCATGTGGAAACCAATCTGATATGGTTGATGTTTGTTGTGCAGGAGAGACGGCGCATTGACTCCTTGGGGAAAAACGTTGGACATAGAACTTGCTCAAAGATTCTCAAATTCATTGGGATAGCAAGGATCATCATCATCAAGGAATCTACAAGGTTTTCCAAGTAATATCTACACATTAGTCCCTTTCTTCCAGATCTCAATCCATTGACATCTTCTTTTCTTCATTTTACTGAAAATTCCATGATAATAAAGAATCCAAAAAAATACTAAAAAATTAGCCCGCTTNTCCCTTTCTTCCAGATCTCAATCCATTGACATCTTCTTTTCTTCATTTTACTGAAAATTCCATGATAATAAAGAATCCAAAAAAATACTAAAAAATTAGACCGCTTGATCTCTGGACAAGCCACTGCTGGGTTTTGTAGATTGATTTATTTCACAGGTGGGTTTCCCCCAACGCTGGATAGATAGTGACTCCATTTCCCTCGATTTGACAGGCACTGATCTCCAACCCTAGCGCTACCCCCCTTTTGGCCTCCTTTTCTTGTAATCTAATTTTTCCTAGTGACTCAGGTACTTTGACTCCGTTATATCTTTCATTGAGTCTATCCATTGGTACTAGATAGCCCCAAATCATGTCCTTGACCTCCCTGCATTTTTCATGTTTCCCAAGGCAATGAATATCCTCACCTGTTGCTAGTACCTCAACCCTAGATCTAGTATTTACTTTATAGGTCACCTATGTCCCAATTTGGATCGAACCTCATACTTCCTAAACCTTGATCCAAAACCTTGGTTCACATATTGACACCATCCATAGATATATGGTTTCCACCTTACACTTTATGTACCTCAAGCCCGTTTGATCTAATCTGGTGTCTAGGTTTGATCTCTCCTGTCGGGAGTAGATCTAGGTCTCCCCCTTTGTTGTCTTGGGATAAGACACATAAAGTGAAGGTTTCCTCGATCAGCATGACAACCATCCATTTGGGATTCAAGGCAGTATAGGTTCCACCTCCTTAGTTGCTTGTCCCTCTACCGTCCATTCTGGATCCATCTCACATAGGCAACTACAAGGTTGGTGATAACACTAACCGCGTAATTTATTAGAATGTGATCCAGGTAATTAAAATGATTTTATTTTCTTTATTGATATGTGTTTGTGTGTGTGTGTGTGTGTGTGTGTGTGTGTGTGTGTGTGTGTGAACATGGTACTAACCATGTGATTGAATGGATTATGATCTAGGCAGAACCGAAAGGGGATTTTTCAGAACAACATGTTTCCATTTTTGGCAATAAGGTCAAGTTGCTTCGGAATCAAGAAATGATAAGGGTAAAGGTCCAATGGACCCATTACAGTCTTGAGGATCCCACTTGGGAGCTATACGATACCATTAGGGAAGTATACCCTCATCTATTTTCAAATTTTTTGGCATGTATGTAATATACATTGAGGACGATGCATTGTTTAAGGGGGAGGGAGATGTAATACCCCAGTTCTTAAGCTTCGAAATTATGATCATTCATGTGACTTATGTTCTTTTGCATTATGGACTTGTGATATTTTATATCATTGTGGAATTATGATCCTTTGCATGATTAATTTTATTAAGGACTTATTATTAATGTTTGATAACATATGACTTTGGACTTTGGCACTACTATTAATGTTAATGTTATTACTAGCATCTATGTTGTCTTTGAATTTCATTAATCATTGATTAAATAAACAATTGGCTCAGCAAAGGAAACTAAACAAGTATGGGGGACCATGGATTCCACAAAGTGAGGGGGAACAAGGACATCCCTGTTAACCTAAAAAACCCCACTTAGCTCTACATGGCCTACACCACCCAAGAACACCCATGCACGACCCTCATTTCACCCCATTGGACCCCCACACCCTCAAAAAGCGTTAAGAATGAGAAAAAGGGCTTAAAAACCCCTAAAAAGAGCCCAAATAGCTCTCCTAGGGGCTAAAGCCTCCAAAAAGGGGCTAGAACCCTTTAAAGGACCTAAAAACCCCAAAAGGAGATAAAGATAGGGTGGAAGGGGCTAAAGCCCAAAACAAGGGCTTAAAACCCTAAAAAGCCCCAAAAAAGCTATAAATAGAGGGGTGGGGGTCACTCTCAAATAATTCCTCCCTTCCCTATTGTTATGTTGTCGGAGTTAGTGCCTTGAAACCATTTTCCTCTCAATCCATTCACTCTCTCCCTCCTCCTCCTTCCATTGAGCCATAGCTCCCCCTTCCAAGAGAGGTGCTCTCCCAGCTAGGGCATGGTGGCCCATTCCAACCAGAAGGTATACCTGTGTTGTTTTGTGTCTTTGCTTTAGTAGTTTATAGTTTTTCCTAACCCATATTTGTTTGCAGGTTTACTTCTTAACATGTTTTTGCAGGTATTTTGGTTTATGTTCTAACAGTTGTACACAGGTTGTTGGAGCTAAACCCTAACCGTGTTTGCAGAGGGGTTTCCATCTCTTCTTTATTTGTTGATTCTCTATTTTGTTTCTGTTCATTTGCTGCATTTATCACTAGGAACCTATCCTTCTGTCCTATAGACGAAAGGTAGCCATTACTACTTTGTAGCAAGGGAGAAGTCCCTACTACAGAACTGGAAACCATACCAGGTCAATCCCATAGGATCCTTGGGTTTTATTTTTGCAGTTTAGTTTTTTTTTTCCCTAGTTTAGTTTTCTAATTAAATCTAGCTTAGATTCATGTTTATTTACATTTCCAATTACTTCCAAGCCTCCACAAGGCAAATCCGAGTCCATTTGGCCACAGTACAGGCTATTGTAGGCCAGATTTGGCTCGAGGTCAAAAAAAATTCACTTTCCGGAGGAGGTCTCTATTATCAAGACCAGAAAGGGGACCAGGTCACTCATTTGGGCCTCATAGGCGTGACAAGGTCACCTATTTAGCCCTGAAAGGTGCAACCCCCTTCCGGAAGACAGCCCACTTCTATCTGCAAAATGTAAGTGACCCCCTCACTTGTTTCTAGAAAAATTTGGCGACCCCCTCACCACATTTGACACGAAAAGTGTGATCTATCACTCAGAATTGGGTTTTTTTAATAATTAAGGACTGTCAATGTGGCTCAGCCACCTCTGTCCATCTAAACTGTGTCATTTTTGTTTCTATTTATGTTTATGTCAATTTCATTTTTAGAACAAAGTGTAAATTAAATACTGAATGGGTTAATGAACATAGTTTGACTAAAACTCACTTAAAATCAACAATCTTGCTTAACCCTTCCTCCTCTACCCAGTCATCACCCTTCTAGGTATTCTGGGATAAGACGAAGGGCACAGGACATATAGTAATAGGCACTTCACCTAATATTGTTCGAAACCACTAAAAACAGGTGACTTGGAAGGTAGAGGGAATAGAGAAGGAGGGCTTCTCATAGCACTCAGCATCCTCCCTGTTGACCAACCTTGCATCCAAAAGGTGACCTGTGATCGATGGATGGGCTTAGTCCCGTTGTGTTGAGAGCCCAGCACCTTCTCCTGGTTGAAGAAGAATATAGGTGTAAGGTAGTCACCTAGTCAGGCTATCACAATTCAGGATTACAAATGGTACATGTCTAAAAAAATTCTGATTACTATTGACTGCTTTCAACCACAATGTTATGAACTCTGCAGAATATTCATTAACCATTTGCAGCCACTACATATAACAGAAAAACAAAAATACATACACACCATACCATATAAATCAACCCAACTCAGTTCATGACACTGAGAGAGCCAGTAAAATTTACAAATTTACACTAAGTTAAAAATCTGCAGTCTTTGAGGACATAAGTCCCTGACTGCCTTAACCATGGGAAGTACTTGGGCTCAACCCAGAAACTCATTGTGAGGAGTACCACAGGAAACCCAAAGTAGCTGGCCACTGAGAGGAATTGCTAAGCGAAACGAGCAACGACCCCCACCGATTGAGTAGCACACCCGTGAGGAAAAATCCAAGCGTTGTCTTCTGGCAGTCTTGGTGGTCGAGTGACCACCTACAGCCAATAGGAAGCCACTGAAACTGGGGTCCAATAATCATTACCACCAGTTTGACATTCAAAATTAACACAATTGATCCCTCACGCTCTTCCTCACGCCTAAGAGGCGAACCACCAAAGTTTGGGTCATTAAACCGACATCATTGAGAGCATTCTCAATGACCTCCCACACCATCAAAAGGCCACACAGACTCTAATTTAGATTTAGACCCATATCATCCTGAACGAGACCTGGACACTGCAACCTCAAGCCCTATTGCTGGTGCAAACCCGGATCCATTTTTCAGCATAGCAATTGCTAGTGGACCCATGTCCACACCACAAACTATCACCAACAACCATGTATGTGGCCTCAACACGGTTATGCAAACCGTCATAAGTCAGCTGCCACCACCCATATTGACCACCCAAGCTGTCCCACCTGCAACACATGGGGGCAGTGGCCCTTCCACCTACACTGCCCCTCCTATCATACATGGGGGCAGTGTCCCTTCCACCCACACTATCCCTCCCACCACACTTGGGGGCACTCACCCATCTACAATGGTGCCACAAGTACCCCTGGCTATGCAGATGCATTATGCACTTGCAAATCCCACCACCATGGCTGCTCCATCTCACATCAACCTAGGGTCAAAACTTCCTTTTATGCCACGTTTCAACTTGCCTGATTTGGCTCGGCTAACAAATGAACCTATCCGCCATCAAAAAATTTGGCCTCCCATGCCAGCCAAACTTTCTCAAACATTCCCAAGTTTGAAGGGAAGGCAGGGGAGTGCCCCCAAAACCACATCATGACGTTTCATATATGGTGCTCATCAAATAGCATCGTAGATTATTCAATTAGGCCAAGACTATTCCAATGCACCCTCACAGGTGCTGCATCCAAGTGGTACATTGAGCTACCACAAGCCAAGTACCCAGACTTCAACTCCCTGGCTTTCATGTTTCTGCAATATTTCCAACTCCTTGTCAGATATGACGAAGGGGTGGAGATCTTGTTATCTTGCCGCCAAAATACTACGACCCATATAACTGACCACATCCATGAGTGGCGCTGACGCCGTAATCTGTGTAAGATCCAACTTGATGACAGGATCTTCCTGGATTGGTTCCTTAAAACCTTTCTCCCACCTATAGCAAAGGACGTCGCATCCAAATGTCCCCAATCGAAAGAAGAGTCCATCTTGAAAGCCCAGCAGTTCAATTTAATTTATGCATAGTCTGGGAACCTTTACAATGTCATTCCAAATGCTCCCTAGGTGGGTACCTCCTACCAGGATGCACCAGGGGCATCCCATGTTGCATATGGAATCATAGGCTCGTTCTCCCACCAACCACAACACCATCGAACACCACCTGCAATACCACCACAACTAAGCAACACTGCTAGTGTTTCCTACCAAAACCAAACTCTGGACTATGCAAGAATGGTGTCCCAGTCCGGAGCAACAAGTTCTTGTGCACAACCTATGCCATCGTAGCAGACTCAGGCCTTAGCTTGGCTAGCACAACGATTTGTGGGGCAAATGCCCACATTTGTGGCACTGCCACCCACCCAAGTCTACTATGCACCACCACTACAAGCGATTCAAGCCCCCTCCCCTGCTCCCCCTACTGCATTGGGACAGGTGTTTTCCCAACAAAACTGTCCCAACCAGCCAACCCCCAGTAACCAACAAGGGCAAGCCAGAAATAACCAACCCCAGAACCAAGGAAATAATCAACCATAGGGAGGTGGTCAAAAATCAAATCCTCCCAACAATGTCGTAGCAAACTGGCCATCCCAAAATCCTCCATGACCAAATGCACCGAGACGCAATGCCCCATTATGTACAAACCAACATTGCACACTATGTGAGGTCTACGGGAACTACACATTCGAGTTTCCTTTCATGGGTCGTGCTAAGCAGGCCATTAGAAATGAGGTTCAACATGCCACCAACACAACGAACCAAGCCCAACCCAACCTAACACTGCAAGGACGTCCTCCTATGGTGCTCCAAAACCCATTACCAGCCGAAGGATTGGTGGCAACCGCACCCCCTCCCCAACCCAATCCCAATGCTCCACGGGCACCTCCCACGACCGAAATAGGTGTCCACCACCTGTTAGCTATGACAACTAAAGAGGTTAATCTACAAACCAGATGAAATCAGTACGGAACCAACACTGAACCTACTGACACATCAGCGGCATCTACGTCCAAAATGGTCAATGCACCTCTTCAGTTACCCCCTTAACTGCGCCCCCCCATATGTCGGGTTGCCAATAATGCCACAACCAGAGCTGCCATCAGCTACAGCATTGTGGATGATTTGGCCCAAACACCTACAGCCATATCCACTCTTGAGGTACTCAAAACTTGCCCAATGCAGTGGAAAGCCTTATTATCCGCCCTTAGGGCCATAGACCCCTCTAACTCCAAGTTGATCACATTTGACATGGAGAATGGAGAATCATGTATGCCATCAACCATTGCCTTTCAAATCCCGGTGTCTATCGGGAATTTGGTTGTGAATCGATGCATAGTGGATGAGGGGGCATCTACGTGCGTCATGTCTACCCTAGTCTAGTAGAAACTTGGATCCCCAATTCTACAACCATCCTCCACAACTCTGTGGGATTATGATGGCCATCCCACTAAATCCCAAGGAATCCTCCCCCACGTCCCCATCACATTAGCCAGGAATATAGTTCTTATTGACATAGAGGTTGGCAATGCTCAATTACACTATAACCTTCTCCTCGGAAGAAGTTATATGTACGCCATGAGAGCGTTAGCATCAACTGTCTTCTATCTCATGATGTTCCCCCACGAAGGGAAAATCATGACGGTGGATCAACTGACTTATCACAATCTGCAAGGGCTAACGGCACCCACCAACGTTATCCATACAATCAACACCATTGATCCGCAAGGAAATATCCACACACGCCAATATTGTCCCTGCGGTCAACACCATGGTTGACAACATACCAGCCTCCCCATTGTGGAATGTGGGCCCTAGGTTGTTTTTTGATACCACCATGATGTCTTCTTTCCCCTTAGTGTCACCACCACTAACACCAAATGAGACTGTGGACTTGTACATGCTCTCATCCAGCACCACTGCACCCAAATAACAACCGCAGTCTTAGCCCCAATCGCAACCACAACACCATCCACAGCTGCAACATCATTAGTAGTTGCAACATCATCCGTAGCATTATGTACAACCACAACCACAACCTCATCCCCACATACAACCATCAGGGAGTTATCTGGGCTCCTCTCCATTCCATACAATTCCCTTCCTCTTTCCCCTGCCTGGTGTCATGAGCAAGCCAGTAATGGCCACCTTAAACTTACCCAACCTTACATTGGGAATTCCTATGTGGTATCTTGATCCACTGGCTCAACCACCAATGCCCCAATTAGTCTTAACCCCCGTGCAACCCATTGTGGTCGAGTCTCACCCTCCACCCGGCCCGCAAAAACCAACCACCGCACCCGCACCTGCACTGCCCCACCCAAAATGGGCCAGGGGCAATAATGTGAAAGCTACCATGGAGCCTCGACAAGTCCCACCTTATGCCATCTGCAAAGAATAGGGCCATCTGACACAAAACTACCCTAAGATTCGAATGATTCATGCGCATTTGGATGTCATGGATACAACCGAAAACCTCCCTGTTGTTGAACTTCCAACCATGCCAATAGTGAGAAACAAGTCATTGAGAACAAACCATGCTTGCACCCTTTATGGATTGTATGGACACTATTCTCACCACTGTCAAGACTTGTCGAATATTTGAATCACTTTAGCTTACCTCCGTCAACATTCCCTTGAATCTGAGATCACCCTGATCAAAGAAGTTCACCCCCCACCTCCTTCTTCGGACACCATGTCCATTTACATGATATCTAGTTCTACCGACCCACTCATCTCCACCTCTAATGACAATCCATCATACCTGTCTCTTCGTTGCTTCCACAATGATGAGAAGATACTTGAAGCCCTAACTAACCCAGAATACCCATGGCACGACATGCACCATCCCTCGTTCTTCCTCCCCAAAGATCTTGTGTCGCAGTCAGACCAGTTTTCCATGGAAACCAAGGATTTCATTCATGGGAAAGTCGACTAGTTCAAAAAAACCATTCCAACACTAGATGCCTTCGAAGAAGGGAACATGGCCAACATCTCTCCAACCATCAAAATCAACATCTCAACCAATCCTGAGGTTGTTGAAGAAATCATGCTGGGGGCATCCTGCTCCCTAGAAGAAGTCACTGCCTAGAAATCTCTCTTCCAATAATTCCACGACATATTTTCCTGGTCTTACACTGAAATGACCAAGTTGGATCCATCCATCGTGGAACACCACATCGACACATGGCCCGATGTGGCCCCCGTATGCCAAAAGCAATGGCCCATCCATCCTTCCAAAGTGGCCATGGTCAAAGCCGAGATAGAGAAGCTGCACACAACCGGCTTCATTTACCTCATTGCCTACACCACTTGGGTTTCTAATCCTATTCCTATGAATAAAAAATTCGGTACCATTCTAGTTTGCATAGACTTCTATGATCTCAATGGGGAGTGTCCCAAAGACAACTTCCCAACACCCTTCATCGATCAGATTATCAATGCATGCACTGGACATGAGGCCTTTTCCTTCATGGACGGATTTTCTGAATATAACCAAATCCAGATCCGAAATGAAGATCGTTACAAGACTGCATTCACAACCCCATGGGGCACATTCGCATATCGATTCATGCCCTTTGGCCTGAAAAATGTTGGAGCTACCTTCCAGTGTGCCATGACATATTGTTTCCACGATCTAATTCAATCATCTTGGTCTACCTGGACGACCTTACCGCTTGATCACCAAAACAAGCACAACATATAGACAACTTGCGGCAAGTATTTTTACGTTTTCACAAGTAAAAAATTCACCTGAATCCCCTCAAGTGTGTTTTCTATGTCCCAGTAGGCCGTCTATTTGGTTTCATCGTATCCCACAAAGGGATAATGGTAGATCCCCTCAAAGTTCAGGCTATCCTTGATTTTCCTTCCCCAAAAACTTGGCACCAACTATAGAGCCTCCAAGGCAAGGCCAACTTCCTTCGCCGCTTTTTACCAGAGTATACAACAAAATATTATGGATTCATTCACCTGCTTAGCACAAAAATCCCCTTTATTTGGGATCAGCAAGCACAGGAATCGTTTGATGCACTCAAGCAAGCCCTAGCTTCTGCACCATTACTCTCAGCACTAGACTTCACTTGAGACTTCATTTTCTATGTGTCGACCTCAGACAATGCCATCGCTGGAGTATTGGTCCAAGAATACGATGCTCACCATGAGCATGTGATTTACTACATCAGTCAAAAGCTAACAGGACCCCCACTACGATATTCACCCGAGGAGAAATTGGCCCTCGTCATTGTCTTCTCAGCTCAGAAGTTGCACCACTACATCATCACAAACCATACCCATGTAGTGGCTAATTCAAACCCAATGTAGCACCTCTTAAGCCTTTGATTTCTAAAAGGTCGAGCAGCTAAGTGGGTAGTCGTCCTCCAAGAATTTGACTTAGAGTTCGTTTCCCCAAAAAGCACAAAGGCACTTGCGCTGGTCGCGCTCATGACCGATCTGCCCCCACTAACTACATCATCACCCCCCAATGATGATCTCCCTGATGATTTCCTATTCGTCATATCCATGGAAGACCCATGGTATGGGGACATCCTTCTTTATTTACAAACACAGAATTTTGCATCGCACTTAAACTGTGAGGATAGGCAACGCATCCGACATCAAGCCATTCGCCACTTGCTGATTGGAGATGTTATGTATCATCGAGGCATTGATTCCATCCTATGTCATTGCCTCACATGTGATGAGGTCGAGACCATCCTCAAGTATTGTCATAGTGGAGCCTGCAGTGGCCACCTTTCAGGCCTGGCAACAGCCCAAAAGATTCTACACGCCGGCTATTTCTGGCCTTCTATCTTCGCTGATTGCATAGAGGAAGTCAAGCATTGTCGCAGCTATCAGCTCTTTTCCCCAAAGGAAAGAACCCCCCTGGCACCATTACACCCTGTAGTCACAGTCGGGCCTTTCTGCAAATGGGCAATCGACTTCATGATAATAAACTTGGTCTCGGCCAACGATCATAAATACATCATTATGCCAGACGATTACTTCACTAAGTGGGCTGGGGCCATGCCCACATTTGATTTCAAAGCAGTCTGCTTCTTCTTTAACCATGTTATTTCATGATTTGGTGTTCCTAAACAATTAGTCTCAGACCATGGAGCACACTTTAAAGATGTCGTATGGGCTGAGTTGTCAACCATGTTGAAATTCGAACACCAGTACTCATCTTCCTACTACCCCTAAGGAAACAGCCAAGTTGAAGCAGTCAATAAAATCATCAAAACAATGCTCCAAAGGATGGTGGGAAACCATAAAACCAACTAGCATCACATGCTATTCTTCGCCCTATGGGCTTATCACACATCCACAAAAACCACAACCGGTTTCACTCTTTTCCACCTAGTACATGGCGTTGAATCAGTACTCCCTATAGAGTGTCAAATCCCATCCCTCCCCCTCATGGTAGAACTCCCCCCTGATACTTTGCCTTTAGAAGACTGACTCCTCCAACTCAAGAAAACCATAGAAGATTGTCGAGATTCCCACCAAGCCATCGAAGCAGTGAAAACACGGTCAAAATCCCACTATGACTCCCACGTCAACCCTTGCACCTTCAACGAAGGCGATATGGTTCTAGTCTACAACCAACCCAATGACAAATTGGGCAAAGGAAAGTTTGAGTCAATGTGGTATGGCCCATACGTTATACAGCGTTGCCTCGGAAAAGGGGCATACACCCTTATTGACTCTGATGGACAACTCTTGGAGAATCCCCGCAATGGCCTTTACCTCAAGAGATTTTACGTTTAACATCACCAATGAGTCGCTTCATTTTCTTTTCTTTTTTTCAACATTTTTTCCACAAGTCAGTGGAAACACCATTAGCTGCTAATCCAAAGTCACCCAAAACCGGTTCGAGACACCTCTCACACCTCTAGGCTCAAATTAAGAGCATTGTCTCATGTTTAACAAACAAATTTTGGGACCGCTTCTCGAAAGTTACCTCGATTTACGATCCACATCATGGTGATGCAAGTGTCTATGGACCTGTACTTGCATCACTCTTTCCTACCACTACTCATGCGGTTTTTCAAGCCACTGCTCATTAAGGAACATCATTTTTATTTTAGCATATAGCCATCTAATTCGTCCATCGTACCTTATGTGGATCTTCGGAGCATTGTCCAAAAGACAAATTATTTCTTTTGCATGTATTTGGCATATAACTGCCTCTAGGCTTGCACTCACATCACATGTAGTCAAGTCTGTCCACCACAACTCACACACAGCTCTCCTAACCTCCTGTCCGAGATCCACCTCATTTTGTGTGCCTTTGTCGCATCGACTAGTGTGCCTCTACCGTGATCTATCTCGTGCATGTATTGGTATGTTTCAGAGCCACCTGCTCTTTCCATACTGCGTGGATCACCTTTGGACCACTATCCATCATCTTGACATGGGGCACTTCCTGTGCCACCACAATCGGTAGACCATATTAGAGTTTCGTTTAAGCTCTTTTCTGACTCCTAAAAGAATGAAAATATTGTCGAGCGCAACTGCTTCCTTTCCTGCTCGTTAAATTATAGGAAAGGGTGTCTACATCGTCTCGTTTACCTCCTTTTGTGGACTATGTAGACCATCAAATGAAAAGAACCACCTTGGCATATTCAAGCCAAGACCATTCCCCTTCGCATACTTTTATGCTTTCTTGAGCAGAGGGGTCGAACTTTACGAAAAACCTCACCATGGGTTGTCGTTAAGCTCTTTTCCAACCTTCTCATCAAGAAAACATTGCCAAGAAAACTTGGTTTCATTCATGCTCGTAAAAGTATCTGAATGACCGTCCAGTCAGTATAGGTTTAACCTTTTCCAGCCTGATTGGACTACCAATAGTAAAGAAGTCTCTCATCCCCTACAATATGGGAAAGCTCTCCTATGTATACTTTTATCCTTTTTTGGGCAAAGGAGACTACCAACGAAAAATAGCCCCCACTGGAGTCTTCTTCATGATTTTAGACTCTCTAAAATTGAAAACACCATCGAGCATTTACTTTCTCAAGCTTGCCAAAAATCCACGAGATCGTACCACAATGGTCTATCTAGACACCACCCCACAGAAGATATTTTGGTGGCATTCCCCCTTTGGTTCACCTTTATTTAGAGTACTCTGCAATGTATCTTCTTTGGATACCATTAATATCAAAAGTGTCTACCTCCCCCAAGAATTTCCCATCTGCAATGGAATTCCCGGTATTACATCTATGATCCCATTCCCATGATTCAGTTTCTTTTGCTGCCTAGTCCGCCCTTCTGTCATACTCTGAGCAAAGGAAGTTTGAGTTTACTACACTCCCTCTGCCCCTGTTCAATTCCTTCCCTCCCCCCCCCCCCAATTCAGTGGATCAATCCGTAGATTGTCTCACATCTTTCGGTTATCTCCTGCGCACTTCTGGTCAAGGAAACACCATTGCCTTGACCTGGGGTAGGTCTCCCTCTGTTGATGACAACACACATATTCCAGAGGATAGACCTAGAGGTCCCTGTATCTTGGTTTCATTAACCTCATTTATGAGTTCCTTGGACCACTTGAGAGGAGTCCTTAGTGCCTCTTGGGATGGTTGTTTCTCATGTGCTCGACTCCAACTACATCATCGCACCGTTGAGATTCGTACAGGGTATTAGTCCATGCATTATTTGGTTGAAGACCCCAGATGTCACCCGAATCTAGCACATTGATGAGTCTATTCGATGGACCTAAACAGGTTATGTCCCTTCTAATCTCTGGGTTGCGTTGGAGATAGTGTTTAGAAGCCCCAGCAGTGCTTTTATATAGATTTATGATTGATACAGCATACGTGTACCACAGAGACTCTGACTTTCCATCAGTGATCCCATACATCTATGTACCATCCCAGATCCAGTAGGATATCAGTCATGAAGATATAGCATTCCATGAGAATGCCATGGGTTCAATGTAGCAGTTCTTCATATCAGCATTGTATTCAGCCTCTCATTGAGGAAACCACTATGTACCATCAGTTGTATATGATCGGCTCTTGTATTATAGAGCATAGATCACATTATTATTTTAACATTGTCATGACCATGGGGATTCCCACCTCATCCATATACATGTCACACATTATTTGTATCTCACCCATTGATGGGAACCATGTTAATATAAAAACCAAAATCCACCATGCCCAAGCCCTGGAAGCACCACCTCTCCGCAGAAAATCCTATGATGTCCGTCAGCCATACGATGAGCTCCTACCATCACACATCAGGGGGTGATATATTAACCCAAAAAATCCCTCACTCATCTCTACAGGGCCTACACCACCCAAGGACACCCATGCACGACCCTCATTTCACCCCATTGGACTCCCTAAAAAGAGCCTAAATAGCTCTCCTAGGGGCTAAAGCCTCCAAAAAGGGGCTAAAACCCCTCAAAGGAGCTAAAAACCCCAAAAGGAGCTAAAGATAGGGCGGAAGGGGCTAAAATCCCAAAAAAGGGGCTAAAGCCCCAAAAAGGCTATAAATAAAAGGGTGGGGGTCACTCTCAAATCATTCCTCCCTTCCCTATTGTTATGCTGCTGGAGTGAGTGCCTTGAGACCATTTGCCTCTCAAGCCATTCACTCCCCCTCTCCTCCTTCCATTGATCCATAGCTCCCCCTTCCAAGAGAGGTGCTCTCCCAGCTATGGCATGGTGGCCCATTCCAACCAAAAGGTATACCTGTGTTGTTTTGTGTCTTTGCTTTAGTGGTTTATAGTGTTTCCTAACCCATATTTGTTTGCAGGTTTGTTTCTTAACATGTTTTTGCAGGTATTTTGGTTAATGTTCTAACATTTGCATGCAGGTTGTTGGAGCTAAACCCTAACCATGTTTGCAGAGGGGTTTCCATCTCTTCTTTCTTTGTTTATTCACTATTTCGATTCTATTCATTTTCTGCATTTATCACCAGGAACCTATCCTCTTGTCCTATAGACAGAAGGTAGCCATTCCTACCCTATAGAAAGGGAGAAATCCCTACTACAATCCCTAGAACCTTATAACTTGTTGTTGACTTAACTTTGTCCATCCCAATTCATATTTTAACCTTGGTGAGATTAATAATGTTGGTCACCCAAATCTTGTACAATGAACCCTATTCTCAATAATTATGGACTATGGAGTTAATATTGCATATTTTCACACCTTAGTGGGACCCTCTTTCCTAGGGAACCCTCCTTGGGAAAATATTCCCTCACATTTATGTTTTGTGGTCATTTATGAGCCCCTTCCCTAGTTTTTAGGAGATGTAAGCTATTTTCTAGCTTCCACTCTTACACCATGCATTGATGATCCTGTTTTTGTTCTTCCATTATATTTATGACCCTATTGGATGCCCTCTCTCACCTATTTTGACCTCCTTAATGTTTTGTAACTCCCTTTATGCATTAGTGTGCCTCCATGTGCTCTACATGGCTCCACTCCTTAGTTTTTGGGTAACTCCTCCTCATGGTGTTAATTTGAGAAAGGGAATCTTTTCACTAAGACACCACTACACTAATTCAAGTTAATTATCCATGATGAAGCTTAAACCTTACCTCTCTCTAATTTGGGTTGATCCCTTTGGGTTAGAGTTGTCCTCCTTATGCTATAAATTAATACACCATCTCCTTGTTGAAGTTAATCTTGAGATTTGGACCATGTTGTTAAACTAGTAGCAACAAGGAAGGTATTCCTGTATGCATGTGTTCTTGCATGAAGAAGACTTAAATTAGGAAACCAGTTGTATTTAATTTATTTTTCGTAAATTTTCTTTGCAAAATAAATTAAAGTGATCTAAATTAACTTTAGTGAACCACTAAATAAAGTGAAAGTGAAATTAGGGTTTTTGCTTTACCACTAGTTAAAGTTAAAGTGAAATTAGGGTTTTCACTTTACCTAAAGTTATAAAAGAGATATCAATTGGTGGAGTGAATACACACTTGTATTCCGAAATAGACAAGATATAGACAATGAGAGAAATTCAGATAGAGGATTTAGCTGAGAAGACGGAGGAGCATTGAGGTTCATATAGCTGGGTCGTACTCACACATGAGGGTGTTGAGCTTTAGTTGTGATTTTCCCAATGATTATGTCGGGTACTGCATTCTCCAAGCTTGAGTGAATTTGCAGTGATTGTAAAAGTTCCATATTTTCTCATAATAAAATCTATACCTGACCGTTGCACCAGTTTTCCCATCTTGGGTTTTTCCAGGGGTTTCCATACCCAAAATAATATCGTTAATATTGTAATGTGAGGTTGTGATTTATTTCTCAGTTTTATATTCCATTACATACTATAAAATATATTCATGCGTGGTTATCAGTTGATATTTTGCATGCTTTGTTTAGCCCTAGTTGAATATTAAAGGAAAATTTACATGGTATCATATCTCTAGTGAGCTAAAGTTGAGATATTTGTAGCAGCAGTGATAGATCAGGGGAAGATCTATAAGAAGACACAAACCTAGACATACAGATCTAGGGTTTGACAGGTACACTTCACTATGGTAGTGCAATTGAGAGTTGATGATAGAATCCAGGGTTCTCAAAACTTTCCTACATGGAAAGAAAGGATCACAAGGATCCTCAATGTTAATGATGCAGAAGAGCACATTGACTCCATGAAGGTTGCACCCACAAATCCGATAGACTTAGTAACTTGGAAGAAGATTGATTCCAGAGCCATGCTGGTTATCATGGATGGAGTGAAGGGCCATATAGTCCCTCACCTTTCTAGTAAGAAGACCATAGAAGAGATGTGGACGGCTTTGGAGAGTCGGTACCAAAGCAAGAACAAGAACTGGAAGATGGTGTTGCAAGAGAGGATGCATAGCACCAAGATGGCCAAGGGAGAAGGATTGGTGCCTTATCTCATGAGGCTCACATAGATGAGGGATGATTTTGGAGTTGTTGGCTCTAAGACAGTGGATGAAGAGCTAGTTTGGATAACCCTCAATGGCTTCTCTAAGCCATTGGACACCTTTGTCAAAAGTGTTGTGGCTAGGGAGAAGCTCCCTGATTGGAAGAGACTATGGGATAACTTTGTGCAGGAGACCCGCATGGGTCAAGGATCAAGCTCATCCAGCAGTGCACCACATATTGTGAATGAGGAGGCTCTAGTCCTTACAAGGAAGAGCAAGGGGAAGGAAAACAGTAAAAAGGATGGTAAGAAGAACCTTGACGTATCAAATGTCAAGTGTTTTATCTGCCACAAGCAGGGACACTTTTCCTCCCAGTGCCTAAACAGGAAGAAGAAGAGTAACACTCAGATGGTTGGATCTGCAGAGGTGGATGAGTTCAACAGGAACTTTGATGAGGAGTTTTGCTCGATAGCTTGCATGGAAAGCACCATATGGAGCAGCATATGGTACATTGGCAGTGGAGCATCTAGTCACATGATTGGACAGAAGAGATTCTTTAGAGACTTGTAGGAGGGTGGAACAAGGATCCATGTTGAGCTAGGTGATGATGTGCGGTATAAGGTAGAGGAAAATGGCATTGTTTCTGTTAGAATAATCCGTCAGGATTATTGTAAATAAATAATAGGAATATGAATAGCTAGGAAGGCGAAGAGGCTGGTAATCAACCGCCTCATGAAATGTATAAATACAGGCATTTGCATTTGAATAAACAATCGAATTGGGAGTTATACGAACAAGTGGTATCAGAGCATAACTCCTGCCTGTTTGATTGTCAGTCTTGACAGTCTGGGTGCCAGACCTACATTCTGCCCTTCGTCCATTTGTTTCAGAGCTGCTGCTCATTGCCCACTGCTCTCTTGATCTGGAGAATGTGGTAGTTTATGCGCCCTCCTGGCTGCATAAACCCTCCTGGCTGCGTGAGTGACTACGAGAATCCTGTGAGCGACTGCGAGAATCCTGTGAGCGACTGCGTGGTGATGTGGAGAATCTGAACGTGTTGTATCATTTGATTGTTGTATCATTTGTGTGTCGTGATACATCTGTTGTGATACACTGCGTGGAGGCGTGATGTATCATTTATATGCTGGTACATCTAT
>LPNX011021538.1:151457-176606 GCA_001517045.1 Pseudotsuga menziesii | reverse complement strand
TAGGAAGGCGAAGAGGCTGGTAATCAACCGCCTCATGAAATGTATAAATACAGGCATTTGCATTTGAATAAACAATCGAATTGGGAGTTATACCAACAGTTTCATTTGAGAGGGAGTTTGGAAAACCCCTCAGTTTTTCTAATGTGTTGTATGTTCTAAGACTGACCAAGAACCTTATATCAGTCTCCACTCTAGAGGACAAGGGATATTAGGTGAATTTTCTTTACCATAGAGTGTATATCAAGCCCAAGGGGTCAGATAGAAGCTTGGATTAGGTGATTGGTAGAAGGAGCGGAAAAGTGTACAGATTACACTTTGAGCCTGCAAAGGCTCTAGTCAACAGTGGCAGCAGCAGTCAGGTTGAGTTGTGGCATAGGAGGATGGCACACTTACACAATGGAGCACTGAAGCATTTGAGACAGGCAATCATTGGAGTTCCTCAGGTACAGGAGAAAAATCATAACCACTGCAAGGGTTGTGCTTTAGGGAAGAACATCGGGAAGTTGTTCCCACAGAGTGAGCACAAGTATAAGGATCCCTTGGACTTCGTGCATTCAAATGTATGCATACCTATGAGTGTCCATTCATTTAGTGCTTACAGTTACCAAATAACTTTCATTGATGACTATTACAAGAAAACCTGGATCTATTTCTTGAAGGTCAATTCAGAGGTTTTTGAGAGGTTCTAAGAGTTCAAGACTCTTGTGGAGAACCAAACAGGAAAGAAGATTCGAGCGTTGAGGATAGACAATGGGGATGAGTACACTTCCAATGAGTTCATTGAGTATTGTTCGATAGAGGGGATCAAGAAGGAGCACACTGTGCCCCATACCCCATAGCAAAATGGAGTTTCAAAGCGAAAGAACAGGACTATGGTTGGAGCATCCAAGGCCATGCTATTTGATCGGGGAATATTACTATTCCTATAGGTCAATTCATACAGGACTGGAGTATACATTCAGAACAGGTGTCCCCATGTAGCCTTGAGGAAGAAGACACTAGAGGAGGTCTTCACAGGCACTAGGCCAAATGTGAGTCACAGCAGTGTCTGCTATTGTCATGTTCATGCTGACAATAGGAAGAAGGTTGACCCTTCTGGAGAGAAGGGGTTACTTGTTGGTTACAGCAAGATTTTGAAGGCATATAGAGTTTACATTCCTTCTCGCAGAAGGATCATTGTGAGCAAGGATGTCCAGTTTGATGAGAACGGGGCATTGTGGAGATCTCTGGACTTACCACCAGAGTAGCAACCAACACATGAGTCGAGAGTCAAGTTGGAGGAGCCAAATGTATAGGTACAGGTACAAACACAGAGCACGGGTTCTGGTGGTCAGAGGGAGTTAGTTCGACATGATCCTTCAGTCATTGACTTGAAGGATGAGCTGCAGCAGGAGATGGATATCCAGCATCCATAGCAGGTTGACACTAGGCCAAGGCCTAAGTGGTTTAGATCCATAGTGCAGGATTCCAGGCAAGTAGATCCTCCATAGACATATTTTAGACAGAGTGTACCACCAGAGAGGCTTAGTTATATGGAATTGATGATAGAGTTGATTAACTATGAACCTTCCAACTTCAAGGAGGCTGCACAACATGATGTGTGGTGGGAAGCTATGGTTGAAGAGTATGAATCCATTATGAAAAACCAGGTATGGGAGGTTGTGTCAAGGCCACAAGGGAAAAAGGTGGTGGGATCCAAATGGATCTACAAGGTGAAGCATGCAGCAGACAAAAGCATGGAGAAGTACAAAGTGCACTTCATGGAAAAGGGGTTTTCAAATAAGGAAGGTATTGATTATGAGGAGACCTTCGCCCCTATTTCTAGGTATTCTTCCATTCGAGCCATTATCTCACTAGCAGCTGAGATGGGTTGGCGTGTCCATTAGATGGACGTCAAGACTGCCTTCCTCAACAAATTCATAGAGGAGGAGGTGTATATTGAGCAGCCAGAGGGGTTTGATGTGCCAATAACAGGGATACGCATGTATGCAAACTACGTCGAGCTCTTTACGGGCTCAATCAGGAACCTCGAGCATGGTACTCGAGGATTGACAGCTATCTACAGGAGATAGGATTTCAACGGAGTGAGGCTGACCACAACCTGTACTTCTTGACGGGTGAGGTGCCTCTCTTATTGATCTTATATGTGGATGATCTGTTTTTGACAGGAGATGAGAGCTTGATTGGAGACTGTAAGTCCAACCTTTCAGTAGAGTTTGAAATGAAAGACCTTGGGCTGATGCATTACTTTTTGTGCTTGGAGGTTTGGGAGAGAGATGGATGCTTCTTCATCAGACAGAGAAAGTATGTAGTATATATCCTAAAGAAATTCAGGATGGATAACTGCAAGCCTATGGCCATCCCTCTAATTTCCAACTAGAGGAATATTGATGCATCAAGGTTAGACAAATTTGATCCTACCTTGTATCGCCGACTTATCAAACCGCTTATGTATCTAGTCAACACTTGACCAGACATCAGTCTTGCAGTCAACTCTTTGAGTCAGTTCATGGTGGACCCTCGAAGAGTGCATTGGATGGCTACGAAGCACATACTTTGCTACATCAGAGGTACAGTGGAGTATGGATTGGTTTATGAGCACAAGGGGAGTGTACAGTTAGCAGGTTTCAAAGATGTTGACTGGGCAAGATGTGTAGAGGACCGAAAGAGTACTTCAAGTTGTTGTTTCAACATTGGATCAAGGGTTGTATCTTAGTTCACCAGGAAGTAGAATTCAGTTGCATTGAGATCGGCAGAGGTCAAGTACATGGAAGCCATTATGGCTACTGGCGAGGGTATGTGGCTGAGGAAGTTACTTGTAGGGTTGTTCAAGTGTGAGCTAGAGTCTACAATAGTTCACTCTGACAATCATACTGGCATCAGGCTATCTGAGAATCCAGTGTTCCATGACCGGAGCAAACACATAGACATCAGATACCACTTCTTGAGAGATTGTGTTCAGAGAGGAACCATTCAGTTGGAGTACATACAGACATATGAGCAGGTGGTGAACATTTTCACCAAGGCACTTTGCAGACAAAGTTTTGTGAATTTCAGGGATAAGTTGGGGTTTCTACCGAATCCCTTCCTTGTTGAGAGGGAGTGTTAAACTAGTAGCAACAAGGAAGGTCTTCCTGCATGCATGTGTTCTTGCATGTAGAAGACTTAAATTAGGAAACTATTTGTATTTAATTTAATTTTCCTAAGTTTACTTCAGAAAATAAATTAAAGTGATCTAAATTAACTTTAATGAACCACTAGTTAAAGTGAAAGTGAAATTAGGGTTTTTGATTTACCACTAGTTAAAGTGAAAGTGAAATTAGGGTTTTATCTTTACCTAAAGTTATAAAAGAGAGATCAATTGGTGGAGAGAATACACACAGTTGTATTCCGACAGAGACAGGATACAAACAAGGAGAGAAAGTCAGATAAAGAATTTAGCTGAGAAGACAAAGGAGCGAACAGCAGGATCATCGAGCTTCGTATAGCTGAGTCGTACACTCACACAGGAGGGTATTGAGGTTTAGCTGGGATTTCGCCAGTGGGTATGTTGGGTACTGCATTCACCAGGTTTGGGTGAATTTGCAATGATTGTAAAAGTTCCATCTTTTCTCATAATAAAATCTATATCTGACTATTGCACCGGTTTTCCCATCTTGGGATTTTCCGGGGGTTTCCATACCCAAAATAATAGTGTTAATATTGTGATGTGATGTTGTGATTTATTTCTCAGTTTTATATTCTATTGCAGACTGTAAAATATATTCATGTGTTGTTATCATTTGATCTTTTTCATGCACTATATAGCCCTAGTTGAATATTAAAGGAAAATTTACACATGTGGCTTATGCTATCTAAACGTGTTGGAATGTTGATTTTGAGATTGTGTTGAGACTTAGAGTGAGTATATTTGTTTCCCTTTTCTTCCATTATATCACTCTAATAGTCCAGGTTCTCACAAAAAAATCTAGGAAATGGGAATGGCAAGCTAGGTCACATCCCATGGGCAATGGAGACAGACAAGAAAGTAGTAGTGGGAAGCATTGTGTCTCTCGAAAGAGGTAGTTTCAAGAGTAGTGAGACAAATTAAGCCTCTACCCGTGGATCCATGGTCTCAACTTAGGGGTGACCTGTTCAAGTGAGGAAGGATTGATGGCTTCTACGTCTGGGAGGAAATTTGTCCTGCTACAGCTAGTTGCCCATATTTTGAGATAAGTATATATGTTATGTTATGTTTTCATTACACTATTTTTTTTGGTATATGTAGAAGGAGCAAGTCGACATAAGTCGACTTGAACGAAGACCGACTTAGTCGATCAGCCGACTAAGTCGATGGGCCGACTTAGTCGATCAGCCGACTAAGTCGGTTGGCCGACTAACTAGAAAGATTTGTCGGCTAACTACCAGTCATGTCGGTTCACCGAACCGACAGGTAGTTATTTTGTAACTGATTGTAACTTGTATATATTAGGCTGTTGAGCCAAGCAAGAACTCAGTTCAGTTCTCTACCTTGTATGAACTCATTACATTAATATAATATGTTTTCCTATCTGTTCTTGTCTCTTGTATCTAATTTAGAGTTATGTTTTAGTATGTATTATTGGTAACCTTATGTGATCTGTGAGATTACAACATTGGTTCCGTTGCCGATAGTACATGTCTAAAATATATGCTCACATATGATACTAGAGCAGGAGATCAAGGACTGGTGGGACAGTAAAATTGCGAACTACTTGCAAAATTATGCAAGACGAAACAGATTAACAGTCGCTGAAGCTAGAGCCATATTTTTCACAGAGACACATGAAAAATTCATCAAGTCTATGCCACAACTGTTGAAGCAGCTTCTGGATGAGAAGACCGGACGTGACTAAAGAACAGCAGTTGCTAGATAAACTGTTCCGAGGGGGACGAACAAATCTGTCGGAGTGGTTTGAGAAAATCATCGACGACTGCTGTGAGGAGCAAGCAGTTGAAG
Source organism: Pseudotsuga menziesii (assembly GCA_001517045.1). Classification (NCBI taxonomy): domain Eukaryota; kingdom Viridiplantae; phylum Streptophyta; class Pinopsida; order Pinales; family Pinaceae; genus Pseudotsuga; species Pseudotsuga menziesii. Next base: position 171,628 of record LPNX011021538.1, on the reverse strand, counting down.
ACAGAACGTCGGTAGAAACTGTCAAAGAGAAATTCTACACAGATTTCATCGAACAATTCTTGTGCTCCCTGCCGACCTTGCTGTTCAAATTCTTGATAGAGAACGGAGCAGTCCACATCGTCGAGCCTAGACCACCACTGTGCGAACAGACACCAAACACCAACCAGGCAGAAAAGTAGAGAAAGTGGGAGAAATTTATTGCAGAAAGGGAGTGGGAATACTTCCTAAGCAAGTGATTCGAACTATCCAGGCTTTCTAAAAAATGTCAGGTAGGATATGGGGGGGTAGCTAGTCTTGTGTCGGAGGTAGAGTATAGTGGATCCTAGTCGACCTCAGGAGGATAGACGTCACCAGTGATGAAAATTCAACCGAAGAAGACTTGAAGAAAATAGTACTGTACGGAAGTATGTCGAACATTCAGAAACAAGAAAGGGATGAAAGACAGCAGAGAAGGGAAGCAAGACACGAAAGAGCCGATGGGCCGCACAGAGAACAAAACCCTAGGGAGACCGACCGTGAAGAGAATCCGCCAGAGTTAGGTCATGACCGACAAGAAGAGGGCATAGAACAAGAGGTGTCCCCTACGGAGGAAGAAGTATGGATAGAGTAGCCAGAAGCTCTCCAATTAACAGCTCCTGGTGAAGGAACGACCCTTTCCCCATTAAATCCACATACCAGAATATAGACTATTGTCGAAGACGACTTCCGACTAAGAGCTGGTGACTATAGTATCTGGAGTCGACTAGGTGACGATACGTACACCGGACAACATCTTGTCATACGCCGACCATTCGAAGGGAACTGGGTGACGATTCAAGTGGAACCCTCCCTCCGAAGTATCCACTTGCTCTTACCGACACAAGAAGGAGCACCCCCCCCGCCAAGTACAGCTTTTGAAGAAATTAAACAAGCATAACTGTGCACACAAAGTTGCAGTGGACCATCAACAATAGAAATCCACAACAATCCACTGTACGTCGAAGACGAATCGACCACCAATGGAGGTACCAGTTCCGTCGACCAAAATTCCGCAGGAGTGACTACATCAACAATCCCACCACTTTCACCACCACCCACGCCTCCGACCCCGCCAACTTCTGAGAGCAGTGAAAGTGACTCAGACATAGGTCACGAAACAACTCACATTCCTCTCTATGAGGGGGATGAAGACCCCAGATGACATTGGTTCATCTGTGAGTCGATCTGGGATGCAAACCAAGTGAAGGATGAAGACCGACAGATGGCTCAGTTCGCAGGAGCCTTACGGAAAAGGGCCCTGACCTGGTACATGACCTTTTCGGAAAGGCAACCCAGAGCAACAAAAGCTGATATTAAAGCACAGTTCTTATCCTTTTTCAAGACCCTGGACGCTAAGCACCTGGCGCCAAAAAGCTCAAGACAACGCAGCAAAAGCCAGGGGAGACAGTCCGTGACTACGACAAAAGCTGGAAGGACCTATTGAGCCAATTAGATTATGTTATTAATGAGCAATTACTAATTCAATGGTTCCTTGCAAGATTATCACAAAAAGTACGCCGACACATCAGTCTGGAAATGTTTAATACATATGAAGATGCGCTGACCAAAGCTCTGCAGGTGGAAATGGACGAAGACATACCTGCCTATCCGACGGACCACAGGATAGAAGAACAACTCGAGAATGTACAGAAGTCCTTGAAAGAACTGACCCTCAAAAATCAAGAAATCTGGTGTACTAAATGTTTGACGGCCAGACACTTGAAAGATAATTGTCGACACGAATACAGCCGACAAGACGTCCTCTTTGTGCAAACTAAATTATTTTGCGACATTTTCCTGGAGGACGGAGATCATTCTACGAAAGAATGTTCGTTTAACATGAAGAACACAAAAGCTTCCTGGTGCGCCATCTGTGAGACAAAAAGTCACAATACGGCCGACTGTCAATTAAACCTGAAAAACAGACAGAACTATCAGGCGGTCTACCAGACAAATGCAGTGGCGCAAAGCAATGAGAAAAATAATACCCATGACCAGAATGGGCAACGATACGAAGGCTGATGATATGAGCGCCGGTACGACAATCGACTACAAGGTTTTGGAGGAAGAGGTCGATTCGTCGGGACTCGCAACATACGACCGCATCGATCTACCTAGTGCTTCATCTGCTATAAAGAATCGCACCGATGCGTAGACTGTCCGTACAAGGACATAACTGACCTTAAATTCTGTACACATTGTGGAGTAGGTGATCACTCTCTGGAGGATTGTCCTACCATGTTAGAAAAAATCAATAATAAGAAAAATTTTAATGCCTTGTCTTGTGTACAAAAGCATGATGTATTAACTACTAAGAATATGCATATTGTCACTTGCCAAGGTACAAAAACAGGGCCTGATAACCCCCAAATTAGTAAAATTAAAAACACAAATGGTTATCCGGATCCTCTAAAGGAAAAACAAACCTATCAAGAATCCACCCACATATTTCAAGACATTGCACAGCAAGAAGACATTATTACCAGTCGACTTAGCACGACACAGAAATTAACTCATCTCATTCAAACAGACAAATCCGTAGCCCAGTTCATTGATTTATTACACGAAATAAAAAGTACTAATTGTGGAAAACAAACTAAGAACATTTGTAGCCTCAATCAAAAATACAAAAACGACGTCGACCCACTTGTCGACCTGGAAATCGAAGGTTATCACGTCCGACAAGTGGTGCTCGATTTTGGGTCTCAGGTAAATATCATGACCAGGGATACATGGGAAAATATGGGCCGGCCTCGACTCTATGAGTCAGGCATTTACCTAAAACTCACCGACCAAGGCCTCATTGAACCCATTGGAGTTTGGAAATATGTCGCACAACCATCAAAGGAATCTCGACTAAGGTTGATTTTGAAATCATCGACCCAAAAGAAGGATCTACCTCCTTCCCAGCGCTAGTTGGTCGACCTTGGGGACGAAAGATGAAAGCCTCCATATCCTTAGACAAAGAACGAATTAAGTTAAAAGGAAATGGTCAAAAATTCATTGTACCCATTAACCCTTCCCAAGGAGCACCTTGGACCGAACCGATTGATGAGGAAGTCGATGTCAGACAGCTTTACCAGATCCATAACAATATGGACTACACCGAGCCAAAAATCTATGGGGAGCTTCACTTAGGTAACCAAGACTCAATTGGTTATAATTCAGATGTTGAATTATATGACTGGGAAATGGAAAATTATGAAACACAAGCAAGAGGGTGCTAGACTATACAAAAAGTACAGAAAAAACCCACCCGATAGTGCTTCATTGTATCAATTATCCCGAAAGTATTTGAAAAAAAAATCAAGGAACCACCTACATTACAGCCAACCAACTTACATAATACCCAATTGCCCAGGTATAAGGAAAGAGAATCCCCAATAATGCATCTTGAACAAGTATCTAAAAATATTGGAGAACATGGCAAACTTCAAAGCTTAGTGGAAACATTTACGGGTCAAGCAGCTAGATGGTGGAACACCCATCAGACAAAATTGCAGACCTGGACAACTACTTCAACTTTCTTTGTCGAACGATTTGGTGGGAAAAATTTAACCCAGGAAGCTCAAATCCCTATCTTTTTCCAAGGCCAAGACCCAGAAGAACACATCAAGCTTTGTGAAAAGGAGTGGAGACAGCTTGGATACAAAGATGAGCGAGCCTGGCCACATTTGTTCCCTTCAACCCTAGCCGACTTGCCTAATAAATGGTATAAGATGGAGGAAGCTAGAGGATAAACCTTCTTTTGGCATGAACTTAAAGAAAATTTTATTAAGGACTTCTAGTTCATACCTCAAAACGAAAAATTGGCTGGGACAGCACACCAAATCAAATAATTTCTTCAACCGACAAAAAAACAACCCATCCAAGACCATAGACAAATCAAGGACTGTAACAAGATACAAGCTGAATAAAAATCACAGTCGACACGTTTACACTTAGAAAATGAACACATAGAAGGTAAGAGCTTTAGATGGAAGACCGACCACATTGAAACAACCAAACCGATCTACTCAATCCTGAAAGTTGAGACCACCGACAAACCAGACCTTGACAAAATGACTGCAGCCAACTTTCCAGCTACATTCTCACAGTTCAAAGAAGGAAGTCAGCCGATCAATGAAGCTAAAGCACCAGAGTGGCTGGATGCCAAAGTGAAAACTAAGGAGGTTGACATTTCAAACGACGACCGTCAAAAAATAGCTAAGATTGGGGACTACTGGAACGAACACCAAACCACCGAAATCATAAACTTACTTAGAGAATTCCAAGATGTCTTTGCAAGGGATTACAAAGACTTCAAAGGGTTAGTACAAGAAATGGGAGAAATGAAAATAGATACTAAACCTGATGTCCGACCTGTCAAGAAACGACCTTACAAACTAGCTCATAAGTATAAGGAGATAGTTAAGAAGGAAATAGACAACATGTTAGCAGCAGGGATCATTTACCCTATCGACCAGTCCGAATGGGAAAGTCCCATGGTCATACAGCCCAAGAAACATGACCCGACCAGGTTAAGAATTTGTGTCGACTTTAGGGAGCTCAACAAAGCCACACTCACAGATCCATTCCCCACCCCCTATGCTGATGAAATCCTGAATGAAGTTGCAGGCCATGAACATTATTCATTTACAGATGGATTTTCAGGATATAATCAAGTACCCATAGCAAAAGAGGATCAAAAGAAAACAACATTTGTATGTGAATTTGGGTCCTTTGCCTACAGAGTTATGCCTTTTGGGTTGAAGAATGCACCTGCAGTATTCTCTCGAATTGTTGTCAAAACATTCCAAGACTATATCTATAAGACCATGGAAGTATACTTCGACGACTAGACTATATATTCCACCCTAAAGGATCACTGCACATGGCTCCGACTTATGCTGGAGCGATGTCGACAGATACAACTCTCCCTAAATATTAAGAAATGTATTTTTATGACTCCCATAGGCATACTCTTAGGGAATATTGTCTGCAAAGACGGTATAAAGGTCGACTTTGCCAAAATAAAAATCATCCTCAACCTAAAACCCCCAATAAACCCTAAACAGGTCCGGGTGTTATTGGGCCATACAGGATACTGTAGGAAATTCATCAGACACTATTCAGATATGACTTACCCTCTGGAGGCACTGCTAAAAGAAGATCAGGAGTTTACATGGACAGAAGAATGCCAAATATCCTTCAACAAATTGAAAAGAAAACTGGTCGAAGCTCCCATACTTAAATTTCCAAACTGGTCGACCAAATTTCATGTGCATATTGATGCATCAGGCATCACAATTGGAGCCATCCTTACTCAACCAGGGGATGATGGGATGGATTACCCTATAGTATACAGCAGTCAAAAATTAAATAAAGCTGAAAGGAACTACTCGACCACTAAATGAGAAGCCCTAGGTATGGTCTTTTCCCTCCAGAAGTATCGACATTACCTATTGGCCAACCCTTTCATATTTTGTACCGACCATCAAGCTTTGAAGTACCTTGTTAATAAACCCCTTCATCATGGAAGAATTTGTCGATGGTTACTTCTTTTTCAAGAATTTGAGTTTGAAGTGGTGGTCTGACCAGGAAAGCTAAATGTCGGGCCTGAACACCTATCACGTATAGACATAGGGGAGGAACTGACCGGAATCGACGACGACTTTCCGGATGCACATCTATTTCGCATAGAAGCAGCCCCCGAAGAACTAGAAGAAATAGCTCAGTTCTTAGAGACAGGTCAGGCACCCGAAGGTCTGAACACCAAGAAGAAACAAATCTTAGCTATGAAGGCTGCACCCTACAGCCTCATCAATGGATTTTTGTACAAAATGGGGTTAGACGACATTCTCAGATGTTGTGTACTCGACCATGAGAGAGAACAAATCATGCATGAAGCACACTATGGACCTGCCGGAGGACATTTTCAAGCAGATACAACTGCAAGAAAAATCCAACAGTCGGGCTTATGGTGGCCGACAATCCACAAAGATTGCAAAAACTTTGTTAGTCAATGCGATAGATGTCAACGACTTGGTCGACCTCTGTCGAGCATAGAAATGCCCTTGATATATGTAAACCCTAGTCTCACATTCGAACTTTGGGACATAGACTTCATAGGACCTTTTCCTATCCCAGCCAAATGATCAGGTGCAAGATATATTATCACGGCAGTGGAATATGTCACCAAATGGGCAGAAGCTGAACCCGTCGATACATGTTCAAGTGAGGTAGCTTCTAAGTTTATCTATGAAAACATTATCACTAGATTTGGATGCCCACTCACATTGATTAGCGACCAAGGATCACACTTTATCAACAAAACCATCCAAAATTTGACCGACCAGTTTCACATCGACCACCGACGAAGCACTGCCTATCATCCTCAGTCGAATGGCGCGATTGAAGCTTTTAACAAAACACTAACAAAAGGGTTAACCAAAATATGCAGTACCGACAAAGATGACTGGGATGAGAAAATCCCTGCGGTTCTCTGGGAATATAGGACATCATATAAGCGGTCGATCGATCAAACCCCCTTCCGGCTAGTCTACGGGCAAGAAGCAGTCATCCCCCTACATTTACGACAGCAGACACCTATTATTGCACAGATACTACATGTCGATGTCGAACAGGCAAGAAAGGACCGACTATTTCAACTCAGTAAGCTAGAAGAACATAGAATCATGGCTATCCAGCATCGGGAAATTCACAAACAACAATAGAAATCCTGGCACGACCGTAACATCAAAAACAAAAACCTCTCGGTCGGTGACCTTGCTTTACTTTATAATAGTCGAGTCAAAGAAAAGGACATATCGAAAAAATAAAGAGCTTGTAGCCAAAAATGCAGAAGAAGCCGAGTTTCTCGGCAGATGCAGAGCTCTAGTACAGACCATGATACCAGGCCCTATCGAAGTCGACACAGATCGACCACTTGAAAGAGCATATCATCTCTTCGAGACGATGGTCTCGACCGTCCAGACCCGGATGCAAGAAACTAAGGAAGAACAAAAGGAGGAGACTGTTCGACTGCTCCTGGCCCAGCACACTGCATTCTCGGAGGCATACAAGGTTCTACAGGATCATATGGAAGAATTAGTTGTCACTGAGGAAGTATTATGAGACTGGCCTAATCACTATGGGCAGGTCTATCAGCAGAAAACGCAGGCGCGACAGGGAATTCAGGCTTTGGAGGGCCGGAAGTCGACAGAGGCAGAGCTGAGGCAGACCATTGAAGAACAAATTGTGATGGAGACCAACAAACTGCAGAAGCTAGAATGAGAGGCACATTAGTGGGTTCAACAAGCCCTTCCCAATTTAGAGAAATTCGACATCATCTGCCCACAGATGAAACGACTCATCAATGCTGCAGAAGAGAAAAACCAATTGTTGGGTCCCAACATGGAGAATATAGAAGAAATGCCCATGTCCAAAAAGATGTCGATCCTTTCAAGTCTCACTATCTTAACAATCGATAGCCAGAAGGCATTGCAGAGTTGGACCGACTTTTAGCATCATCTTGCCATCGCAGCTCCAGCTATCGTCGAAGTCTACGTCCAGAGGAGACCGACCATCCGTCTGCACAATCCACAGCAAGAGCAAGTCTGAATGGTTCAACAAGAGTTCATTTTTTGTACCTCCCTGTTTCTTCAGGACGAAGAAACGTTTTGTTCGTGGGAGAGATGTAGAAGGAGCAAGTCAACGAAGTCGACTTGGATGAAGACCGACTTAGTCGATCAGCTGACTAAGTCGATGGGCCGACTTAGTCGATTAGCCAACTAAGTCAGTCGGTCGACTAACTAGAAAGATTAGTCGGCTAACTAACAATCGTGTCGGTTCATCGAACCGACAGGTAGTTATTTTGTAACTGTTTGTAACTTGTATATATTAGGCTTTTGAGCCATGCAAGAACTCAGTTCAGTTCTCTGCCTCATGTTGTCTATTTCCTTCTTAACTATCTCCTTATACTTATGAGCTAGTTTGTAAGTTCATTTCTTGACAGGTCGGACATCAGGTTTAGTATCTATTTTCATTTCTCCCATTTCTTGTACCAACCCTTTTAAGTCTTTATACTCCCTTGCAAAGACATCTTGGAATTCTCTAAGTAAGTTTATGATTTCGGTGGTTTGGTGTTCGTTCCAGTAGTCCCCAATCTTAGCTATTTTTGGACGATCGTCGTTCGAAATGTCGACCTCCTTAGTTTTCACTTTGGCATCCAGCCACTCTAGTGCTTTAGCTTCATTGATCGGCCGACTTCCTTCTTTGAACTATGAGAATGTAGCCGAAAAGTCGACTGCAGTCATTCTGTCAAGGTCTGGTTTGTCGGTGGTCTCGACTTTCAGGATTGAGTAGATCGGTTTGGTTGTTTCAATGTGGTCGGTCTTCCATATAAAGCTCTTACCTTCTGTGTGTTCATTTTCTAAGTGTAAACGTGTCGACTGTGATTTTGATTCAGCTTGTATCTTGTTACAGTCCTTGATTTGTCGATGGTCTTGGACGGGTTGTTTTTCTGTCGGTTGAAGAAACTGTTTGATTTGGTGTGCTGTCCCAGAAAATCTTTCATTTTGAGGTATGAACTGGAAGTCCTTAATAAAATTTTCTTTAAGTTCATGCCAAAAGAAGGTTTCTCCTCTAGCTTCCTCCATCTTATACCATTTATTAGGCAAGTCGGCTAGGGTTGAAGGGAAAAAATGTGGCCAGGCTCGCTCATCTTTGTATCCAAGCCATCTCCACTCCTTTTCACAAAGCTTGATGTGTTCTTCTGGGTCTTGGCCTTGGACAAAGATAGGGATTTGAGCTTCCTGGGTTAACTTTTTCCCTCCAAATCGTTCGACAAAGAAAGTTGAAGCAGTTGTCCAGGTCTGCAATTTTGTCTGATGGGTGTTCCACCATCTAGCTGCTTGACCCGTAAATGTTTCCACTAAGCTTTGAAGTCTGCCATGTTCTCCAATATTTTTAGATACTTGTTCAAGATGCATAATTGGGGATTCTCTTTCCTTATACCTAGGAAGTTGGGTATTATGTAAGTTGGTTGGCTGTAATGTAGGTCGTTCCCTGATTTTGTTTTCAAATACTTTGTGGATAATTGATACAATGAAGCACTGTCGGGGGGGGTTTTTCTGTACTTTTTGTATAGTCCAACACCCTCTTGATTGTGTTTCATAATTTTCCATTTCCCAGTCATATAATTCAGCATCTGAATTATAACCAATTGAGTCTTGGTTACCTAAGTGAAGCTCCCCATAGATGTTTGGCTCGGTGTAGTCCGTATTGTTATGGATCTGGTAAAGCTGTCTGACATCGACTTCCTCATCAATCGGTTCGGTCCAAGGTGCTCCTTGGGAAGGACTAATGGGTACAATGACTTTTTTAGCCATTTCCTTTTAACCTAATTCGTTCTTTGTCTAAGGATATGGAGGCTTTCATCTTTCATCCCCAAGGTCGACCAACTAGCGCGGGAAAGGAGCTAGATCCCTCTTTTGGGTTGATGATTTCAAAATCAACCTTAGTCGAGATTCCTTTGATAGTCGTGTCGACATATTTCCAAACCCCAATGGGTTCAATGAGGCCTTGGTCGGCGAGTTTTAGGTAAATTCCTGACTCATAGAGTCGAGGTCGGCCCATCTTTTCTCATGCATCCATGGTCATGATATTTACCTGAGACCCGAAATCGAGCACCACTTGTCGGACGTGATAACCTTCGATTTCCAGGTCAACAAGTGGGTCGGCATCGTTTTTGTCTTTTTGATTTAGGCTACAAATGTTCTTAGTTTGTTTTCCAAAGTTAGTGCTTTTTATTTCGTGTAATAAATCAATGAACTGGGCTACAGATTGGTCTGTTTGGATGAGATGAGTTAATTGTTGTGTCGTGCTAAGTCGACTGGTAATAATGTCTTCTTGCTATGCAATGTCTTGAAATATGTGGGTGGCTTCTTGATAGGTTTGTTTTTCCTTCAGAGGATCCGGATAACCATTTGTGTTTTTAATTTTACTAATTTGGGGGTTATCAGGCCCTGTTTTTGTGCCTTGGCGAGTGACAATATGCAGATTTTTAGTAGTTAATACATCATCCTTTTGTACACAAGACAAGACATTAACATTTTTCTTATTATTAATTTTTTCTAACATGGTAGGACAATCCTCCAGAGAGTGATCGCCTACTCCACAATGTGTACAAAATTTAAGGTCAGTTTTGTCCTTGTACGGACAGTCTACGCATCGATGCCCTTCTTTATAGCGAATGAAGCACTGGGTAGATCGACGCGGTCATATGTCGCGAGTCCCGACGAATCGACCTCTTCCTCCAAACCCTTGTCGTCAATTGTCGTACTGGTGCTCATATCGTTGACCTTTGTATTATTTCCCGTTCTGGTCATTGGTATTATTTTGCTCATTGCTTTGCACCACTGCATTTGTCTGGTAGACAGCCTGATAGTTCTGTCTGTTTTTCAGGTTTAATTGACAGTCAGCCGTATTGTGACTTTTTGTCTCATAGATGGCGCACCAGGAATCTTTTGCGTTCTTCATCTTAAATGGACATTCTTTCGTAGAATGATCTCTGGCCTCCTGGCAAATGTCGCAAAATACTTTAGTTTGCACAAAGCGGATGTCTTGTCGGCTGTATTCGTGTCGACAATTATCTTTCGAGTGTCCGGCCGTCGAACATTTAGTACACCAGATTTCTTGATTTTTGAGGGTCAGTTATTTCAAGGACTTCTGCACATTCTCAAGCTATTCTTCTATCCTGTGGTCCGTCGGATAGGCAGGTATGTCTTCGTCCATTTCCACCTGCAGAGATTTGGTCAGCGCATCTTCATATGTCTTGAACGTTTCCAGACTGATGTGTCGACGTACTTTTTGTGATAATCCTGCAAGGAACCATTGAATTAGTAATTGCTCATCAATAACATAATCTAATTGGCTCAATAGGTCCTTCCAGCGTTTGTCGTAGTTGCGGACTGTCTCCCCTGGATTTTGCTGCATTGTCTTGAGCTTTTTGGCGTCCAGGTGCTTAGCGTCTGGGGTCTTGAAAAAGGATAAGAACTGTGCTTTAATCTCAGCTTTCGTTGCTCTGGGTTGCCTTTCCGAAAAGGTCATGTACCAGGTCAGGGCCCTTTTCCGTAAGGCTCCTGCGAACTGAGCCATCTGTCGGTCTTCATCCTTCACCTGGTTTGCATTCCAGATCGACTCACAGACGAACCAATGTCGTCTGGGGTCTTCATCCCCCTCATAAAGAGGAATGTGAGTTGTTCTGTGACCCATGTCTGAGTCACTGTCACTACTCTCAGAAGTTGGCGAGGTCGGAGGCGTGGGTGGTGATGAAAGTGGTGGGGTTGTTGATGTAGTTGCTCCTACGGAATTTTGGTCGACGAAACTTGTGCCTCCGTCGGTGGTTGATTCGTCTTCGACGTACAGTGGGTTTTTGTGGATTTCTACTGGCGATGGTCCACTAAACCTTTGTGTGTGCAGGGCTGCGTGTTCAATTCCTTCAAAAGCTGTACTTGGCGGGGGGGGTGCTCCTTCCTGTGTCGGTAAGAGCAAGTGGATACTTCGAAGAGAGGGTGCCGCTTGAATCATCACCCAGACCGGCCTACAAGATTTTCATGTCCTGGCAAGGCTTAATTCAAACCTGGAGAGAAGCTCATAAATGCTTTTTAAATTAGTTACAGCAAAGAAGGGTATGAACAGTTTTAGTCACATGAAGGTAAGAGCAAAATACATATGGAGCTTGTTGATATACACTCGGCACAAAGAAAGGCCAAATAGAACTTAGAATATGGCTAAGTTAAAAGGTCAATCAATGAGATACACATGGAGCTGGGTAGTGGGGGCTCGCCACACTATCGACACAGATCGACCACTTGAAAGAGTATATCAGCTCTTCGAAACGATGGTATCGACCGTTCAGACCCGGATGCAAGAGACTAAGGAAGAACAAAAGGAGGAGATTGTTCGACTGCTCCTGGCCCAACACACTGCATTCTTGGAGGCATACAAGGTTCTACAGGGTCATATGGAAGAATCAGTTGTCACTAAAGATGTATTACAAGACTGGCCTAATCACTATGGGCAGGTCTATCAGTAGACAAGGCAGGTGCGACAGGGCATTCAGGCTTTGGAGGGCCGAAAGTCGACAGAGGAAGAACTGAGGCAGACCATTGAAAAACAAATTGTGATGGAGACCAACAAACTGCAGAAGCTAGAACGAGAGGCACATCAGTGGGTTCAACAGGCCCTTCCCAATTTAGAGAAAGTCGACATCATCTGCCCACAGATGAAATGACTCATCAATGCTGCAGAAGAGCAAAACCAATTGTTGGGTCCCAACATGGAGAATATAGCAGAAATGCCCATGTCCAAAAAGATGTCGATCCTTTCACGTCTCACTAACTTAACAATCGATATCCAAAAGGCATTGCAGAGTTGGACTGACTTTCAGCATCATCTTTCCATCATAGCTCCAGCTATCGTCAAAGTCTGCGTCCATAGGAGACCGACCATCCGTCTGCACAGTCCACAGCAAGAGTAATTTTGAATGGTTCGACAAGAGTTCGTTTTTTGTACCTCCCTATTTCTTCGGGACAAAGAAACGTTTTGTTCGTGGGGGATATGTAGAAGGAGCAAGTCGACATAAGTCGACTTGAACAAAGACCGACTTAGTCGATCAGCTGACTAAGTCGATGGGCCAACTTAGTCGATCAGCCGACTAAGTCGGTCGGCCGACTAACTAGAAAGATTAGTCGGCTAACTACCAGTCGTGTCAGTTCACCGAACCGACAGGTAGTTATTTTGTAACTGATTGTAACTTGTATATATTAGGCTATTGAGACAAGCAAGAACTCAGTTCAGTTCTCTACCTTGTATGAACTCATTACATTAATATAATCTATTTTCCTATCTGTTCTTGTCTCTTGTATCTGATTTATAGTTATGTTTTAGTATGTATTATTGGTAACCTTATGTGATCTATGAGATTACAACAGTATATGTGAAATGATGGTCGATTGGTTGTTTGAGTGTTCATGTATTTAATTTCAGGATATACATGGAGGAAGGATGAATCTCATATAATATGGAATTGAGTTTCCCTTCTCGTTACCTTCTTTCTATTCTTCTTCCTCTTAACCAAAAATTGTAATTTTGGCTCTATTGTATTGAGAAGGGCATGACCATATGATCTGGTTCGACCATCTATGATCATTTATGTGTTGTAAGGCATGTTCCATTGTGTCTGGAGTAGTTTTTCTAGTGAACAACACCTTTCATTTCATTGAAAAATATTTTCGGATGACCAAGATATGTTTGTTTTGGTCCAACAATTTTCCGGTGCCAAGATGAGCGCACCTATCATTTGATTGTAAATCACTTATTTGCATATTTGTTCTTAATTACAGATCTGAGGATGAGTGATATATTATATATGTAAAATAAATCTATTTCTGGAGGGCAGAAACCATACGATCTGATTTTTATTAGTGAGAGATGATTGTAGGGGGCAGTCATCGGGAGAGAATTTTGAGGGCTGAAGTCATAGCTGGTGTTCTTTGTTTTCTATGGTTTTGGTGTGGCTGTGGATTTCATCCTATGATCCATGATATGTGTTTTTCCTTACTCTTTATTCTCACTAACAGCACACACATAAAATCACCGAAAAAGTAGATTAATTTGCAAATAATCAATGACATCTTTACATGATTATTTATAAACTATGCTATCAAACAAACCAAAAATACATAAATTAGCTATTCGCACCGAATATGGTGTTTATCATGTATTATTGATGTTCTTGTTTCAATTACGACCTTTATCTTGCACTTAGGAAATTATTAATTGAGTGTCACAATTAATTATTTAATTGAGTGGCATAGATAAATAATTAAGTGTCACAACTTTAGTTATAATTCATCTCTAGAAATAAAAGTTTTAATTTATTCCGTGAATAGTTAGTCAAATCAATAGTAATTGTGAATCTACCTTCACCACGTACTTTGAGCCAAATGTGGAGTCTCCAAAGAAAGGCCAACTTCCTTTGTCGTTTCATTCTGTATTATGCAACAAAATTTCATGGTTTCTTACAACTGCTCCATACCAATATTCCTTTTATTTGGAATCAGCATGCACAAGATGCTTTTGACGCATTAAAACAAGATCTGGCCTCCGCCCCGTTGTTTTCTGCACCCGAATTTACCAAGGATTTAATTCTCTATGTATCGGCCTCCAAAAATGCCATCTCTGGAGTTTTAGTCCTAGAAGACGATGCTCGTCAAGAGCATATAATATATTACGTCATCCAAAAGTTGTCCGGTCCCCTTTTACGTTAATCACATGAAGAGAAGATGGACCTCGCTGTCATTTTTTCTGTTCAAAAGCTACATTATTATATTATTTTGAACCACACTATAGTTGTGGCTGATTCCAACCCCATGAAATACCTTTTGAGCCACCGCCTACTACAAGGTCATGCTTCTAAGGACAATGGAAAAGTTGAGGTAGTCAATAATATCGTCAAAACCATGCTACAGAGAATGGTGGGAAACCACAAATCCAATTGGAACCATATTCTCTTTTCTTCCCTCTGGGCTTATCGCACATCCATGAATACGGCCACCGTCTTCACCCCATTCCTCTTAGTCCACGGTGTTGAGTCAGTACTTCCCATAGAGTTCCTTATTCCATCACTCCACCTTGCCATAGAGCTCCTCCCCAATACCTCGCCTTTAGAAGAACGCCTTATCTTACTCTAATAGACCAATGAGGACCGTCGTGTTTCCCTCCAAGCAATTGAAGCAGCTAAAAATCGATCAAAGTCACATTTTTACTCCCATGTCCACCCTCGCACCTTTAGCGAAGGCGATCTGGTCCTTGTTTATGACCAATCCAATGATAAGTTGGGAAAAAGGAAGTTTGACTCCATGTGGTATGGCCCATATGTCTTACACCACTGCCTCGATAAGCAGGTATATATTCTTGCTGACTCCAACCAACAACTCTTGAAGAATACCCACAACAAGCTCTACCTCAAGACATTCTATGCTTGATATCAACATCATGAGTCATTGGTATTGTAGTTTTCTTTGCTATTTTACATCGTCCTTGTCATGAGCCTTACAATTTGTTTCATTGATTGCTCCAAATGGATCCTACCTTGCATCGCTACATCGAATTCACTGACAAAGCAAGTATATGGTCTCCTAATCTCGCCTCAACTGTGTGGGTCATTTATTCCCTATCACATGAGTTGATCCATATCGATGGAATATGTGTCAGAATTTCTACCAACAACCAGGCTGAGTACGATGGTGTCATTGGCCTCTTGTTCACTACCCTCCATTTGGGTATTCATCACCTTGATGTATTCTTAGACTCCCGGCTACTTGTATCCCAATTGAATAACTGTTATTGGGTACACGATCCTTGCCTCTTTGTAAATTTCCTGTGTAGTAGACATTTGCTTAGACAATTTTAATTCATTAGATTCACACATGTTCCCAAAAATCTCAATAGTGTAGCAAACCAAATACCTAATGACGTTATAGAGTGGCATATAAATCACGTACATAGGAAGTAAAATTGCATCGTGCATCATCATATAGCCAAGCATACATATGTCATATACATCATATAGGCATCATCATCATAAAAAGACTCATATAAAAACCATAAAAAGTGCATCCATGTGCATATATATATCATCATAAAATAGTGTTCAATACAACACAAGAAGCACTAAAGCTTTCTCAGTTGAGCATACATATAAAATACAAAAATCCTAGTGCACCACCACACAAGGGCAGCACCATTGTCTGCTAATCAAAATTAAAGTCCTCCTCCTGGTACTCTGACCCTATATCCTCCTCTGTTTCCTCTACATCACTAGAGTCCTCCTCACCCTCCATCAGCACGTCTCCCCACATCGTTGCTTGAACATACTCGACAGCGGTCGTGGTCCTCTTCAATAGAAGGATTCACTTTGTAGGAGTGTGGTAGCAGGTGGAGATTGGGTCATTGTCAAGATACTACCAGTCATCATCAGTGACCTCATCTAGTAAGTGCTCTACATGTTGACAGAGTAACTCCCAAGGTCCTTTGCTCCCTCGTATTCCCCCAAGCGAGTGGATCTAATCCCTCCACCTTGCCCCTCCATCGCTCATACCCTACTGGCGGGTGTGGTCCAATGTCTGCACATAGACACAAGTATGTCATCAATATCTACACATAAAATGGCTACTAACAAGCTAGTAAACTATATATGACTGTAACCACATAACACATCATGTATACATACCATCAGGTCCCCAGGCCGATCCTGGAGGTCGAGGAATATCCAGATCTCCCCTATAGTACATCCCTACATACGGATAGTCCTTGATGAGGACTGGTAGTTGCCTCTGCTGTGCTAACAGCTCCCGAGTGAAGAAAACTCCCACTAAGCCACCTCCCTCCTGAATCAGCATCTCACTCCACCTCTGAATACGAGACTCCTGAGGCCCGCCATCCCGCACTACCAAGCGTGGTCGTAAATTTGGAAATCACTCGAAAAGAATGATCACAAAAATGATGGGAAACAAAAATACCCTCCCACAATGCATGCATGCATTAGAGGAAATTTGGGGTCTAAAATGGGCCTTATAAGAAAACGTGCCAAAATAAGTTTTTGTGAGTTGGAATTCAAGAACCAATAGAATTTCAATAAAATAAGTCAATCATAATGGTTGAATTGGCATATTTGTCATTAAAAAAAACTACTTTTTTTGTTCGTATTTTCGACATATCTCATTGTGTTTTTACTCAAATTTCGATTGGGAGAGCTCATTGGATGCGTAATTTGATTCCGCATCCAACGAGCTCTCTCGATCGAAATTTGAGTAAAAACACAGCGAGATATGTCGAAAATACGAACACAAAAAGTAGTTTTTTTCTTTCTTCCTCCAAAATTAATCAATATTATTTTATTATTTTAACTATAATTTTATTATTTTCCTTAGGAGGCCCATTTTAGACCCCAAAATTCCTCTAATGGGTTCAGAAAATGCGAAACCACTGCCAAGTACATATGGGCCCACCTGTAGTAGGTGCCCCCCAACACATGCTCCGCCATCTAGAGCTTCCACCCAGAGATATTGTGGGTCCCTAACGACCCCAAGATTCACAGAATGATAGCTGCCATAGCCAGACTCGCCAAACTATCAATTTTGCACACCAATATGTATGAACCTCGCACAGTAGTAGAGGCATAGCAGTGCCTTTCACAAGGATCATCCAGTGTCAACCCATGTGTTAGCTTTTATGTAGTATCACCAATCACACCCAGCCTCGAGAGCCCAGTCAAGAAGTACACATCAGAGAGCGTGATCTCTATCCACTCCCCCTAGATGATGATTCAATCCAAATCCATATCCCAGAAACTCACTAGTGTCTCCGGGCAAGCATGTCCACCACTCCTGCATTTATCATGGCCTGCCCCCACAAGGTACCAATATCTCGCTCTTGCCACACTGGCCGTGACATCCTGCATATCAAACCAATCCCTATCAGGCTCATTATCACATAAAAAAACCTCATCCAGGGATGAAGTCACTTCTATTCATCCATTTTGAGCGACACAAGTTGCGCTTAATCACTAAACAAATGTGACTCAATCGCTCTTTTTGGCTGAGAAGATGCAACCTAGGTCGCTCCTATCTCTTCAAAAGGTGCGACTTGATAATGACTGTCTAGCCAAAAAAATCAACGCAGATCACGAATTTTCCCTTGAAAATCATGACACATCCCTACGAACCCTTCCAACTCAGCAAGGGCACCTGGATGAGAAAAAAAACAAATATAAACCAGCAAAAAGGATGGTTTTGATGAGTACTCTTACCTACAAGTCACGAATCTAAAAACCATTGGTCAAAATGAAATTAATCAACAAAAGAGATCTAGGGTCCTCCACTCCACCTCAGCACTGAACATTAACAATGATACATTTCATGTGGTCCCCCCTATTTATAGGCCTCCATTGGGCCTCGTTTTCTTTCATGAAACACAGAGTCATCCGAAGTCCGTTTGAGACGTTGTTCGCACCATCATGTTTAGTTTTATGTCCTCTATATTTTAATGAGACCCTTGTCTCATGCTCCCCATATAATTTTTCAGGTCATTTCCTAGAATTGACCTCAATTTGTGTGCCACCACGTGAATCTCCCTTTGTATGTATTAGCATGTTCATGAGCCACTCACTCCATCCATACTGAACAGTTGGCCATCGTTGACCTCCATCCATCATCCCACAAGGGGGGGCCATTAGTTTTATGCATTTAATTCTGGCAGTCATGTTCACAACATAACCTCTTTCCATATATCAAACACTTCCCCCTTGCTTGATTGACCATTATGAAGTTTTTTTTAAGCTCTTTTCTGACTCTTAAAATAATGAAAATATCGTCTAGCACTCTTGCTTCTTTTCACACTCGTTAAAGTATTTGAAAGTGTATCTACATAGCCTCATTTATCTCGTTAAAGAATTTCAAAGGGAATATATGTATACTATCATAATAAAAGGACCACCTCGGCACACTCAAGTCAGGAACGTTTCCCTTTGCATCCTTTTATGCTTTCTCGAGCATTGGGACCGAACTTTATAAAAAATCTCATCACGGGTTGTCTTTAATCTATTTTCCAGCCTTCTAATCAAGAAAAGGTCATCAAGCAAACTTGGTTTCGTTCATGCTCGTAAAAGTATTTGAATGACCATCCAGTCAATGTAGGTTTAACCTTTCCCAACCTGATTGGACTATCAAAGGTAAAGAAGTCTCCTATCCCCCAAAAAGGATGGGTGAGCTCTCCTTTGTACACTTTTATCCTTTTTTGGGCACAAGAGAATATCAACGAAAAAGAGACCTCGTTGGAGTCTTCTTCCTATTTTCAGACTCTCTAAAATTAAAAACACCATCGAGCATTTACTTTATCAGGATCGCTAAAATCCATGAGATCATGTCCTAAAGGTGTCTTTAGACATGTTGGAATATAATCCGTCAAGATTATACAACATGTAAATAGTGTAAATATATTTGGAATATGAATAGTCATGTAGGAATATGAATAGGCTGGCCAGAATCTCAACCACCGACTGAAATGTATAAATGTATGCATTAGCAATGGAATAATATTGAATCGGGAGTTATTACCTATCAGTGGTATCAAAGCGGGTTCCTGCCATAACTCTTGGCTGCATTTCAGTCCTGGCAGCCTGCATGCTTGCCAGTCTGCTTGCCAAACCTCCGTTTACCTTCTGCTATACCTATTTTAGGTTGCTTTCCCTCATCAGTCTGTCTCTGCGTGCGATTATCCTCTCCCAGCCTATGCGCATTCATGTATGTGTTATTCTCCCAACCTGATACCTGCACTGAGGAATGAAACGGTCCAAAGATGATATGCGTCCTCCGTTTGCTGCATGGTTTTGACTGTTGGGAACTACAAAAACCCTAATTTCTACCCTAGAACTATGCGTGGAGTTTAATTGTGCTGCGTTTTGTGAGTGAGACTCCTCTCCTCCTCTGTCATGGTGTGTGCTACGTGATGCTGCGTGGAGAAGAGACCATCCTGCATGGAGAAGAGACCATCATTGGATGATATCGTGGTGCAATTCCCATTATCTATCTGTGTGAAGGTGTGTATCAATCCTTAGATATATGCGTTGAGATATGAGTTGAATATATGCGTTGAGGGTTCGACTCAGTGTGATCTCAAGGAGTACAAGCTGCGCGCCTTCATGCTTCTCGATCTTCTCTTCGTTGTTCATGTAATTGTTGTCATGTTCATCATTTTGGAAGTCTGTGGTCTGGTCACTAGGGTTTTGGGCGTCAAGAGGCACGGGGGTTACGAGCCTCTGGATAATTTGAACCATAAAGAAGAGCGACAAGGAGTACCAATCACGCTCCCTGCCCCGTTTTCTGTCAATGATGATGAGTTTGCATGGTCTGGTTCTTGCATGGGTTGTATAAGCACTGAATTCAGCCATGCACAATAGGCTGAGATATTATCCACACCTTCNTTTTTTTGTTCATATTTTTGACATATCTCATTGTGTTTTTACTCAAATTTTGATCAGGAGAGCTCGTTGGATGTGGAATTTGATTCCGCATCCAACGAGTACCCACACTACATACTTTTGATGG
>LPNX011021538.1:38283-148533 GCA_001517045.1 Pseudotsuga menziesii | reverse complement strand
ACCTTCTATCTCCACCCATAGCCCGGTTGTCATAGAAGACATGTGTTTTTTATTCAAATTTGGGTAGAATCCAGATGGTATGAGATGCGATTTCGCTGGAGATTGAATTTGTGTTGTTTGTTGTGACTGCGTTGAAGGCTAAAGTCACATTGAAGGCTGTGTTGAAGGTGCATTGAAGGCTGTCTGCGTTGAAGGCTGAAGATGTCTACGTTGAAGGCTGTCTGCGTTGAAGATTGAAGATGTCTGCGTTGAAGACTGCGTGAAGACTATTCTCTTCAACTGCGAAAGAAACTAGAGCTGTTTCTTTTGGCTGTGTTTGACATTACTGTGTGCTGCGTTTTGAAGTATATTAAGTGTATTGTGAAGAAGAGATCTCAGTAATCACAACTGAGAATTTGCTGACCGTTGGGAGTGAATAAAACCTAATTTTTGCTTTCATACATTCATGCAGAGGTAAACATTTTTTGTTGGTTGAAATACAAAATACTAATTTATGTGAGTGGATGTAACGTGAAAGTATACACGTATTTTGTATTTACATTGAGTAAAAAGGACTGTGACTGATATATATTGTGACTGATATATATTGAAGACTTTTGCTATATTGTGACTGATATATATCATACATTGAAGACTCGGTGCTGCAATTTTTCACATTGTCAGTGTTGGACTCTCATTGTAAAGCTTGAGGAAGGTGGCAGAGACTTAGACCTGCACCTTTATTCTTTCTTCTTTTCTCTTATTGTTTTAGTTGCAGAATTGTGTAATAAACTGCAGAATCATATCGTAATTTGTAAAGGAGCAGGAATCTAAACCTGCATCCCCATATATTTTTCCAAGTATTATGTAAGTTGCATATTTATCACAGAAGATGCACTCTTTTGCATCTATTATTGGCGATGCCACTCTCACTGGAGAAAGCAGCAAGAGAGGCAGAGGAAGAAGAAACTTCAGAGGCAGAGGGGGCAGAAACAACTTCAGCAAAAGATCAGATTTGCAGTGCAAGCGTTGTGGAAAGATTGGGCACACATCATATCAGTGTTGGGCTTCATGGGACTCCATCAAAGACAAGCATAACCAAAAGAAAGATGACAATAAAAATCAAGATGCTAGTAAATCTTCTGATTCTGCTCATTGTATTGTTGCACATTGTAATCTTGGAATTAATGAAATGACTTCATTTTCATCTTACAAATATTGTTGGCTGCTTGATACTGGTGCAACATCACACATGACATTTAGAAAAGACTGTTTTGAAGAACTTAATGAAACAATAGATGGCATAGTTTACTTTGCAGATAAGTCAAGTATTAAACCAAATGGAATGGGCACCATTCGACTGAAAATGCCTGGATTACCTAATTTCTTGTTGAAGAACGTTCTCTATCTTCCAGAGTTGCAGAAAATCCTGATGTCCATGATGGAGATTCGACAGCAAGGCCGTTCCATCCACATGTTTGATGGAATCGTAGAAATAAGAAAGTCCTCTGACAACCAAGTCATCATGACTGGATACGAAGATGGGAAGCTGCTAAAGCTAAAGGGTTCATCTGCAAGAGTTCACAACTATGCCTACCTCTCTCAGCATGGAGAAGGTAATTTGTCATCTAGTTCATTGTGGCATGCAAGATTTGGTCATCTAAATTATAACAATCTTCGTTTGTTGAGAAAGAATGGTGTATTTGGTTTTCCCACCATTCCCAAAGAGAAGAACAAATGTGATGCATGTATATTAGGGAAACATAGTAAGCTGCCATTCCATGAATCTAATTTTAGAGCAAGTAGGAAATTAGAATTAGTACATTCTGATTTATGTGGCCCAATGCCAACTCCTTCAGCAAATGGGAATAAGTATTTTATGACATTTTTTGATGACTACTCAAGAATGTGCTGGATTTACTATTTAAAGACAAAATCAGAAGCATTTCAAACATTCAAAGACTTTCATGCATGGATAGAAAAACAAGCACAATCAAAAATTGGTACACTTCGTACTGATAATGGGAAAGAATACACTTCAAATGCTTTTGAAGATTATCTTCGCCAACATGGAATTGCACATCAGACTACAGTTCCCTACAATCCTCAACAAAACGGTGTAGCAGAAAGAATGAATAGAACCATAATGAATATGGTTCACTCAATGATGTTTTTCAAGAATGTAAAACTAATGTTTTGGGGTGATGCAGTAAAATGTGCAGCCTATTTGAGAAACAGGAGTCCCTCAAATGCTCTTGATAACAAGACTCCACATGAAATTTGGTTTGGCCATCTCTCTTCAGTCAAGCATCTTATATTTTTTGGTTCCACCTGTTATGCCTTGATTCCAAAGGAGCAAAGAAACAAGCTTGGTGCTTGAAGCAAAAAATGCATTTTCCTGGGGTACGAAGAATACTCCAAGGCATACCGTCTGTATGATGAGGTAAACAAGAAATTTGTTATTTCCAGAGATGTCATTTTTCTTGAGACTAATAAAAATGACCAATCCATTGAGAGACAGCTTGATCATTTGAAAAGTTATCCTCATCCAAAGACATATTCTGAAAATGAGTATGAAATTCCAAACCTTGAAGGGGGGATTCCTATTCTGGATTAACCTTTGGAATTTCCATATGAAGCACCAACTGCCCCGCATGAAGAAGTTCCTGCTACTTCACCTGAACAAGAGATTCAACTGGATGATGTGATTGAGAGAATTGAAAGACTCTCAATCAATGATGAAGCACCACCAGCTGATCAACCAGGACCATCACGGAAGATTCCTAAATGGGCCACAAAGACACTTGAAAGTGTCCATCCGGATGAAGTTGGAAAGACGGGAACGAGAAGTTCAAAAAGACATGAAGATGGAGGAGAAGCAGATAATTCAGGTGATGACATGGATGTATCATTTGATTGTGAATTTAATTTATCTACTAACTTTGAACCAACTTTCTTTGAAGAATATTCTACTCGATTTGAGTGGAAAGAAGCTATGCAGAATGAGTATGATGCACTCATGAAGAATGGAACTTGGAAGCTAGTTGACTCTCCAGTTGGAACCAAACCAATTGGCTGCAAGTGGGTGTACAAGAACAAATATAGATCAGATGGCTCACTTGACAAGCACAAAGCGAGGCTTGTAGCAAAAGGCTATGCACAGAAAGAATGAATTGACTATGAAGAAACATTTTCTCCTACATCAAAATGGGCTACCATCCGTACCTTACTCCCTTTAGCTGCTCAGAAAGGGTGGAATGTTCATCAAATGGATGTGAAGACTACTTTCTTGAATGGAGACTTGAAAGAGAATGTCTTCATGTCTCAGCCAGAAGGATTTGTTGTGAAAGGAAAAGAACAAAAGGTATGCAAGCTTGTCAAATCCTTGTATGGCCTAAAACAAGCGCCTCGCACATGGTATGAAAAGTTAACCGAGCATATTTTGAAGTTAAATTTCGAACATTTTGATCTTGATGATGCAACACTGTTTATAAAGAAAGTAGGAAGATTAGTTGTGTATCTTGTGGTGTACGTAGATGATCTTTTGATGACAAGGAACAATGAGAGCTATATAGCATCCATAAAGAAAGATTTGAAAAAGATCTTTGAAATGACAGATATGGGACATCTCCGCTATTACTTAGGAATTGAAGTCACTCAACATCCTAAGTACATATTCCTATCTCAGAAAAAATATGTTGGAGAACTACTAAACAAATTTTGCATGACAGAATGCAACCCTATCTCTACTCCAATGGAACAGAAAATGAAGCTCACATCAAGCGAAGCAAAAGAATTTGAGGATGCGACCAAGTATCGACAACTTGTAGGAAGCCTTATCTACCTTACAACAACTAGACCAGATATTTCTCATGTTGTTGGCATACTTTCAAGGTTCATGCATAAACCTTGTGAAGGACACTGGTCAGCTGCAAAAAGAGTTCTAAGATACTTGAAGGGGACTCAAGACGTTGGACTCAAGTACTCTAAAGTGGATGAATTCAAACTTATTGGGTACTCAGACTCATATTTTGATGGCGATAAGGAGACAGGAGTATCAACTTTTGGATACACTATGAGTCTTGGATCAGTAGATGTCTCATGGAGATCACGTAAACAGTCAGTTCCAGCAGATTCAACAACAGAAGCAGAATATGTGGCTGCAGCTGAAGCAACGAAAGAAATAGTATGGCTCAGGAAGATACTTGAATATTTGCAAGAAAAAGAAGAGAAATCCACTCCATTACTGATCGACAATACTTCTGCAATCAAGCTGGTTAAGAATCCCATATTCCATGATCGAACCAAACACATCAACACAAAGTATCATTTGATTCAACATCATGTAGAGGCAAAGATAGTCCATCTTCGACATTGTTCCACAAATGATCAAGTTGCAGACATCTTCACCAAAGCGCGTGGACGAGAAAAGTTTGAAAGATTCAGAAACATGCTCGGACTTACCAACACCCCTTCGGATTAAGGGGGGGATTGTTAGAATATAATCCATCGGGATTATACAACATGTAAATAGTGTAAATATATTCAGAATATGAATAGTCATGTAGGAATATGAATAGGCTGGCCGAAATCTCAACCACCGCCTGAAATGTATAAATGTATTCATTAACAATGGAATAATATTGAATAGGGAGTTATTACCTATCAAGACACCACCCCATATATTACAGTTTGGCAGCGTTCACCCATTGGGTCACCTTTTTTCAAAGTATTATGTGAATATTTTTCCTTGGATCCCATGGATATCACTAGTCCAGTTACATCCCTCAATATTTCCCATTTACAGTCACATTCCCAATATTACAACTATGATCCCTCCCCCATGAGTCAGCTTCATTTTATTCCAAGTCAGCCTTGTTGTCATACTCTGAACAAAGGAAGTTTGTGTCCCCCATATGCCCCTGCCCCTATTCCCCCATTCAGTGTTCTAGACCCTAGATTGTCCCACATATTTGGTTATCCCCCTCATGCTTCTCGTCAAGGAAACATTATTGCCATGATTATTTGCATGTCTCCCTCTGTCAACATCAACACATCTATTCCAAAGGATAGGCCCATAGGTCCCTATATCATGGTTTCATTCACCTTATTGATGAGCTCCTTGGACCACTTGAGAGGATTCATTAGTGCCTCTCTAGGTGGTTGTGTCTCACGTGCTCGACTTCAGCTACATCATCACACCGTTGAGATTCGTACAGGGTATTGGTCTGTGCATTATTAGATTGAAGACACACATTGTTACCTGACTATAGCACGTTGATGAGTCTATTATGGGACCTAGACAGGTTCATGTCCCTTGTGACTTTCAAGTTGCATTGGAAACAATGCTTCTATGTAGTTCTAGTATTGATGCAACATATCCAACTATGTACACTTCCATATTCTACAGAGCATCAGTTATGAAGATATTGCATTACAACTGAATGCCATTGTTCCTATTTATCATTTCTTCAGATCAGTAGTGTATTTTGTCTCTCATTGAGGCCACCATTATGTAATATCAGTTATATGTGTATTGATCGGATCCCATTTTTTTATCCTTGATCCCATTATTTATTCTTTTGACATTGTTACGAGCTTGGGGATACCCGCCTCGTCCATATACATGTCACACATTTTATGTATCTCACCCATTGTTACGAACCATTAATATAAAAACCAAAATCCACCATGGTTCAAACAAGGAAGCACCACTTCTCCACAATTCGCTCTAGTCTCTCCACTATCCCCATGATCCTATGATTTATGTTGGCCATACGATGAGCTCCTGCACTGCAACATCAGGGGGTAATCTGTTAACGCAAAAAGTTGCTCAACTATCTCTACATGGTCTAAACCACATACATACATCATTTTCCTACAATAGTTCCCTTACTTTTGACCTTCACAACTATGGTTTACCTTCATTCTCACTCAAAAAGGCCAAAAACCCCACAAAAAGGCCAAAAAACCCAAAAAAAGTGCTTAAAACCATAAACAAGGCTTAAAACCCTAACTATGGTTCCAAAACCCTAAAAGAGAGAAAAGGTGTAAAAACCTAAAAATATATTATAAAAATAGTGTGAAGGTCCCTATCAAGAAGATTCTCATCCCTTTTTTTCATTATTCTATTCCGTGAGTACAGTGAGAAACCATTATTCTCAAAGTATTCACACCATTTTTGCCATCATTTCATAGCCTTACCATCCCCCATTCGGCACATTGAGACATTCTCTGTACCAACCAGCCTGTGGAGAGGCAGTCCATTTCCAAGATCGAGCACAATGGCCCATTTTCAAGAGAAAGAAGGTATATTTTTCATGTATTTATTTTCATTTAGTTTAGTCGTATTTGCTTCTTGATTTCATTTTACTAATATTGTTTGTTGTTGTAGCTTTCTTCCATGAACTCTACCCTATTGTCCCATTAACATAAGGGACGTGCTTTTGCACGTAGCAAGGGTGAAAACCCCACTACACCTGCATAGGAAAATATGCAATACTTTGGCTCCAATTTATCAATGTAATGTCCTAGAGAGTTCACAATGGCTTCCAAATCCTCATCCTCTTTTTTTTAATAAAAAGGTGTAATACCTGCATCCATAAAAGTGACATTGAAGTTTATTTGAAAAGATAATCCTATAGTTCTTGTCTAGACATATCTCCATTTCCCAAAAGGTCATAGGATCGTAAAGAATCCCACCAATCCTCTCTCTAAGATCCCCAATGCTTCACTTTAGATTAAATCAATGAAATGTTCACCTGAGGTGCTCTGAATCTCTTCACAAAATGCATAGGGAGAAAAATTTATGCTATTAGGGATATTTCATAGATACCAACCTCAAAAAAGAATCATCCAATGAATGATTTGAGTCCCCTAAATAATATATGGAGGACCTACCCCAAAAAAGAGAGGAGGTGAAGCTAAGGTTTTAGCAGATATGACTATCGAAATTGAAGCGATCCTAAGATTAATGTAGGTTATTTCATTTCTTAAAAGTGTCATTATCAACCATTATAGTTAGTTGAACATTGAGTATTGCATGGTTTTATGTTGTTGTGTTGTTTTGAACAAAAAAAAAGGGAACCTATTTTCTCTTTATTACATTAAGAATCATTCATCGAAAGGAAAGAACTTCATTTTTGGATACTTAATTCTTTGGTTCATCACTATTAAGTTGATAACATCATAAACATGTTTCACACAAAAACTTTGAATAAAACAAGAAAAATTGAAATTAATTCTAAATTAAAATAAATGAGACATTGTTTTATAGAAAAAACACAAAATATTAATTAGTGGGGCCTTGTTTCAGGTTGGAGAGTAAACATCTAGGCCAACAACACAAAACTAGAAAAGTGATTAAAGAGAGAAAATCCATTAGTAGAGACGAGAACTTGCTGATATAGAACATCTAAAACATGTGCCAAGCACCATGATTAAGCTAATAAAGTTGGATGAAATCCCCTCTTAACTTATTTAGTGGGATTAGTGTGTATATAGAGATCTTGTTTTAAGTGGAAAGTTATCGAGGTGATACCAATTTTCTAAACCTCTTGGCTGAGGACATAAATCTTACATTATTATATACTTAACCTTGACCTATGAGTGTTCCCACAACTACTAATTATGAAGTGGTAAACTTAGTTTCTACACTTGGTACTTCACATGAGTGATTAAAAATTTGAAATCATTTCCGTACCTAAAACAAAAATCTATAATTCACCTCTTTTCCTTTGGAGTGTATTTGTTAAAGGTAAGTACTTGTAGTTCTCTTATGTTTATTTCATGAGGTTTATCATAATTTATTCATTCACACCTTCATCGAGTGGTTAATGAGACTTCATATCCCTCAAAAATATTTGTTTTGAAGGCCCTCTTTAATAATCTTTTCACTAATTTAATAAATACTTAAACACCTTACTCTAGTTTTTGGAATAGTAATTTTTTCATTGTATCTTGAATTTTTGTTGTAGTCATGTCAACATTGTGTCTAGTTGGCCTCAATATTAATTACTTTATCTTTTATTCCATCTATTATTAAAAAAAACTTAAATTATTTCAAAGTGTTTGACCTACCAACTAAATGTTCTAGGTAGCAAGGATGTGATTCACTAGAACTCAAAGGTCTTAGTACTTCATGGATACACTTAATACCACATAAAACAATATACAATGAATCAAAATATGAAGCATTCACAGATCATGATAAACCTATTTCAAAAAGTACTTATTTTGTAGAATCTTACCAATCCCCTTCACAAAGAGTCTCGATTCAAGATTATGTTGAAGAATTTAATCCACTAGACATTGATACTATTGAGAATCCAACACTTGAAAAACACTGGTCCTCCTTGATGAATCTTAGTGATCCAACTGTATTAGCAGTGGTGCATACATGGATTTCAATTTGTTTTCATTTTTGAAACACAACATGTAAAATCCTAGTGCATCATTAGATAGCTAAGGGTCTAGTTGCACAATGCATCATATGGATACATGGGACACCCATGCCTCCACTACCACTAGAGCACTTCAATATCCAAACAAACATCCTTATGGAATGCCAACAATAAGCATGCCAGTCCACTTCTTAGTTTTTCTATCACTATAATGACCATGGGAAACACTTAAGTACCTATTATTAACTTCACAAGTCTTATGTCTAGAAGTGTTCTAGATTCGTGTTCAACTATCCCTTCTAGTGGGTCAAATTTACCAAACATGCATTTTTCCTATGGTTGGGCTAGCCCATACAACAATGACAATATGGTAGGAGGCCACAATCCTACTCAAGGAATTCCCAACTTTTGGCATTGTTTTCCCATCAAATATGAAATCCTTGATGAACTTTTAGTATATTCATTTGTGAAATAATTATTTCCTAGTATTCCCAAGCTGGATATGGCTATGTCAATAACCCTTTCAAAAGAACAACTCATTTAGGGTGCTTAGAAAATAGACTTGATCTATTCTAAATCTGGAATGCTTATTGGAATTATCCCTCATGTTGCATGCCCTATAATAGATCCATATAGGATATCCTTAGGACCACATGTGTATGGTGTGATTGGTTATGTTACAACACTTGATTAGATAACCAAACAAATGGGGAAAATGTTTGTTTAACAAAGTCAACCTACAATTAGAAAATCATTGCATTAAACCATGAATTCTACCAATAACTTTTGATGTCTTCACAGTCCAATCCACATACCAAAAAGGAAAGAAGAAAATAACTATAAGTCTAGTGCTACTCCTAAGTAAGGAGATGCTCTAAAACCTAGTTCTCCCGCAAAGGAAATCAAGAGACATTGAATTTTAAATACCCTTTAAAATTTGCATGGGAGATCATCCTACTCACCAATTCACTTAGATTGAAGATATTGAATAATGTATGGCCCAACATGAATCTCAGAAACAACCCATCATGTCAATTAACCTTTTCCTTAGTAGCAACAAGATAATATGGTTTCTACTACACTAACGCCTCTACTAGGAGGTAATCATGCCAATACCCCACCTATATGCAATGTCACAAATGTCAATGTTTCCACACGTGGGCCATGATGTTCATATATAGATCATATATTTCACTTAAGATCACCCCCATGCTAGATCTATTTATTTGTATCCATCTACATCAAAGCTTAGTGTCCCTCTCACTATTGACAAGTTGATTATCAACATCATACCTCACCCTCTGAATGGTGTTTTACACATGACGATGTATAATAATAATGCAATATTCTCACAACTATAGTTTTGATTAAAAAATTATCTCAAGAACCTTGTGTTATTTCCATGTTGAAGATCCTTAATAGCTACCCAACACAATGAAAGGCCTTTCTATCTGATAATATTATTGTTGATCCATCTGATACTTTTTTATAACATTTGAACATGACCATGACAAGTATCAACTGCATCATTAGATCAAATTTTGGGTTAAAGTGTCCCTATGGAAATAATATTTTTCAAACTATTGTATATGAAGTAACCTCAACATGTGTGATAGTGTTTTCCTATTGGAAAGCTCTCGAGTATCCTAGATTAGTACCATCTAGCACTATGGTGAAGGATTTTGATTTTTATTCTTTCTATCCTCATGGACTCATCATTTCCTGTTGAGTTGAGTTGGTCAATAAGATACTCATAACCTAAGTTTAGGTCATGGATCCTCCCATAAATTATAATATTCTCTTGAGATGCATTCTCATACATGATATGATGAAGGTTGTATCTTTCATTTTTTGAGTCATTCTATTTCCTCATCAAGAAAAAATTCTTAATTGGCCAATTAGATTACTTCATGCTTGATACAATCCCATATCCTATCAAATGTTCCTTTATTGGGGATGCATCGAAGGTTTTTCAATATAGTGTCATTGAAATGTTTAAATATACTTCTCTCATGGGAAATTTTAACCTCCCTTCATCAATTCATACCATAATACCTACTCTAGTGTATACATGTTATCACACAAAGTGTAGCTACCCACATGAAGGTATCCTATCCAAGACAATAGAGGTAAGGTAGCTATCCGATGACACTGTAAGGGCATCGTCTAGTATAGATGAAGAGTAGTTGTCACATCGAATGGGTTCTTGTCACTTTACATCAATCCAAAAAATGATCAAAGGGGAGGCCCTACCTCAAGACACTCTAAGGGGTTTGCAATTAGTGCAATAGGTGAATAATGAGTAAGTAAATCCATATCTAGGGAATGAATGTGGTAGTTGAGGTTAAATCTAAGTCGAGGATCCTTAAAATAATGAAAATTTCCCAACTTGATAAGAAATATACCACAGAGAGTTTGAGAATGTATATCTAGATAGATCTAGTCTAAATAATGAAAACCCTAATGATATCCACCTAAGGAATATGCAATAATGGACAAAGTGGAACCAAGAGAGTAGATTGGGACAATAAATGACTAGATCTAGAGGCTTCAAGGATAGATCTATGAAATTTAAGTGGGTTCAAACATACCGAACTGATAGATCTGAATATTTAACCACCCACCCAAGGAGGGCCTCCCACCTAGAGTAGACCATTGCTATATCCTAAGGTAAATGGAGTTCAATTTCAACAAAACATGAGATATATGGTTTAATTATATCAAGGTGGTTTTTTATGGTTTTCATAAAATAAGCACTTGATCTATCATATCTTCAAAACTATGGTTTGAAAGAAGAGGGTTATAAGGTGACAATTGGATTAATCCCCAGAAAAATAAAATAGATGCAAATTTACCTAAAAACACTTGATACTAACCTTGTATAATGATTATCTTTCCTATCATAGTAATTAAGAGTGTTTTCTATTCCTCTCCAAGTGAAAACATTAATCCCCCCAAGATGTCAAAGGTTTCCTCCTCTTGCAAAAGATATCTACAATGTAAGAATCGATTTCCAAACAAAATAGAGATAAAATGACGAAGACATGAATCAAGAAACATCAATATTCCCACAATACACGATAAAGATACTCCTTGAATCAATGGAAATTTTGGAGAATTCTATGGATCTCAGTGACACTAGCACTGCTAATGAAGTCACTTCCTTCACCAAGAGGATGACACCCTACAAAAAGTTTTAGAAAAGCATAGATCCTCAAGAATGCTATAGAGAATAACAATTTCCAATATCCATACAAGCTATTTGACAAAGATTCCAATATTTTTTGCAAAATATTCTATTATTCCAAGATCTTAAGAGCCAAAACTCCCTTCTACAATGAGAGAGCATATGAATCTATAGATCTCTCTGATACACAAAAACTAGATCGAAAAATATCAAGGGATAGGATCAAAAGATATAACCAGTCTAATCTATGACTAAGATAATCTAGATAACTAATACATGGATCCAATCACTAATGGAGGGGAGGGAACCAACTAAAAGTGCTGAAGGACGGGTGTACAACATAAACGATGTGTAAATTCACGACATAGGAAATAGTGGGGCTAGGAGGTTATACAAATACTTCACTAGAATGGCCTCATGGAACAATAACAAGGTATAATAATCAATCATAACATGGAGTGATCAAAATCACTAAGACATCCCCCCAGAAATACATCAAAATTCCCTCAAAGTGGAGAATGCTAAGACATGTAGACCTTGTTAAGAGTGAAGTTGATGTCTAATGATGAAGGTGACCCCAACACTATGCTTCGAACCAATTCCATTCCATTTACTTATTTTGATTTCCCAAATCAATTTCTTTATTGGCCATTTTCATCATCAAAATACTTCCACGAGAACATAAAATTTCTCATATCTCATTAGTGACTAAAAATGGACACCAATTGACTACAAAAATGGGCATGGCACCATGTAAATATGGTACAAATGACTAGCTACACCCTATGTTTCCCTTTGGCACCGTAGGAGAACTCACCATCAACTGAAACCATTTTATTTTGATTTCTTGAGGCCAAACTGTTACAAAATGCTAAAATAACCCATATCTCATCAATAAGTGCCTGAAACTGAAAATTCGCTACATCAATAAACTCAAAATGTCTAAATTTACTACAAATGAGTACTCATACACCATGTATGTTAGAAAAAACAGGATCTCAGAGCAATCACAATAAATAATAAATAAGATGAAAATATTAAAACACATTACAAGAGAGACACATATATAACATGGTTCACCCAAGATGAGCCACATCCACACATAAATTGCAAGTCCTTTCTTATTATACCATCCACCAAAATGAATGGATACAACCTGCAGCAACATCGTTGTGCTTCCTCTTCACTCTCTCATAGTTTCTCTCACAGAATCACATAGATTGTTTTATAATGCTACAATACAATACATAGTTGTATTAAAATGCTTTCCTTTTATAGGGGAATTACCATGGGAAATACCATGGGTAACCCAATACCATCGACTCGTAAACTAATTTCCAACAAATATCCCAAAAATTTCTTTCGAGGGCTTTGGCCCCATACCCCCAGCAAGAGGGGATGATCCCCCCTAGACCCCCACAAGGGGGACGATATCCCCCAACATGCCCCTACTAGGACGAGTCTACAATAAAACTAGGGTACAAGAACGACTGAATAATAACATCTTTGAATCTCAAAGATTAGGCTCCACAACCAATAATGTCCATAAAAAATATACGTTAGAGGCCCCATCTATGTCAAAACAATAATAATAATAATAATAAATCTTGTAAATGATAATAATCATGAAATAACCCAAGCCATCATAATAAACCATCACCAAAAGAATGTATATGTCTAATGGACACTAATAGCCCACAAAATCATCATCATCCACAATTATAGACCAAAACTCATCATTGACCCTGTTGTTGAGTTGGCCAAATTGGGTTGAAGTAAAGAATGATAATGATGACCCAAATGATAAACTCCGATACTACAAAGTACAAAATGGATATGCATGCTAAATTATATATGTTAACAATAAGAATAAAAAAAAGTAGCTTATGCTTGCGATTATAAGCATTATATGTGTGTGTGTGTATGTGTATGTACATACATACATACATACATACATACATACATACATATATATATATATATCAACATAATCAACTATTCTAAACAAGAACCTCTAGTGTATACTTATTTATCGATTTGGCAATTTTTCCATTCAAGATTGAAGGTGAATAAAGCAAGGTAAGGCCAAGGGAATGACTTGACACTTGACTCTGTAAGAATCTATGCTGAAGGAAAAGGGGATTCATACAACACATAAGCTGGACTAGGTGAACAATAGAAAATGTGTTAGATTTTTATCATTTAATCAATATGATCTAGGATCTTATCTGAAAGAATAACATGCACAGCAATAATTACAAGAGACAATAGACACAAAGAGTTTTCTTCGAGGAAACTGTTATCACATATATAGTAGCCAGGCTACCATATTCTATTTTTCAAACACAATACATTGTTCAGTCAGATCTCTTACATATGAGATGCTGAGATGAGAAATTTATATGGATCATTTTTGTATTAGTGGACTATTGTACTCTCCCATGTCAGGATTGAGTCTCAGGACACTCAGATTTGAGGACCGATGTAGCCATTTATGTTGTTTCAAAGCAGTCATGGATGCCCAGTGTTATATTAGTTCTTTCTCTTTGGACAGATGGTGTCTCAGATGGATTTTATTGCATGGTTATGACTCATCATTTTATAGTGTGTTATGGTTATTATTGCTCTTATACTGATTCTTGTGACATGTATTAACTTGTGGTATCATGATCTAGCGGTCATAATTATATGGACTTGGTTGTATCTTATACTATGTATTGATGTCCTTTCTTAGACTAAGAAGTTCTTGTTCTATACTCATTGGTTTTTCCCTCCTTAGGAAGAATGGAGGTAGTCATTCCCACCATTGTTTTGGCTTGCTAGTTTTGGTTCCATCATCCACGGTCTTCACCCATCCATTTCATTCCATTTTAGTTTTCAACTCGACTGACTTATTGACTTATGGCATGGAGGACCTTTTTTCCCCGCTAGAACTTTTGTTGGACAAGCCTCCCTGTTTATATTGTGTCTCGGCTCTGAGTTGGTGACAGAAATTTCCTTTGGTGAGTTGGATTGTATGCCTAAATCATTCTGGTCAGTTGTCCCGATGTTTGGCATTGTGCAGAACTCCCCCTAGTCACTTGAGATGTTGTGGGCTAAAACTGAAAGCTCATGTACTACTTGTATTGAAATATTGAATATGCGCCGATGGAAAATGAAAATTGTAAAACTGTGTTTCTTAACATATGTAAAAAGGGCAAGAGAAATGAAATGCTAAAATACTCCTTGAAGAGTATAAAGAAAAGGTCCAAAAAAGCAATGGTTAAAAATGTGTTATATCCAAAAAATTGCTGACCTTATTAAAATAAATATGTCCCGGATGAAAGCTGCAATTAGCTGTGCTTTTAAACACTAGTGAAGTCCCAAAAGGGTCATATAGACCAAAAAGGCCATGGAATAAAATGTCATCCTAATGAACTTGGATCAAGCTTGATGTAGACATGATGCCTAAGTTGAATAAGCACTCTCTAAACAACTCACCCATCTATGACGCACTGCCATTCCTTGTGTTGGTGTTTGTCCGACATTGGTTATAGTGATTTTTCCCTTTCCTTATCCAAAGTGTCATGATGTTGAGTAGGAATCCATCCCTTGCCTTAGCCTTGTCATTTTCACCTTTCACCCTTCACTAGCAAATTGGCTACAGATATGAAGTGAGTATAGTCTTGAAAGTCTAAGTCTAAGTAATAATAAATAAAGCGTTATATATGTATCAGTTGATGTACAGCCAGTGAAATAAATGCTACTTGTTGTGATTGTTACTTGAATGAGTTGTAGAGCATGTCTTAACCTTTTAACACTTGCAGCAGATGGATGTAGTCTGAGTTATTATGGGTATCTGATCAGTTACAAATGCTTATATTGTTTATTTGATGTGATTGATGGTCAGATAGAGACCTATGAGGGGTATGAGTATACACCTTAGATGGATTTGGACTCTATGAGTCCAATGAGACAATTTATTTCCAGTTCTGGGCACTTACAGGTGTGATCAAGCTCATTCTGCCTTTCTAATGCAGTTTTTCTTCACAAATTGATATATTTGAGCAGGGAGATGTTTCAGTTAGATCTCCTAGGGTGTTGTAGGGGCATAGGGGGGTGTAGCCACTTGTTTGTACCATAGTACCCCCATCCCAGAGAGCTTAGTGGGCTCAATTTGACAATGCACACACCCTAGGAGGCTATTTTGGCAGGTTTACGTTTCCCGAGGCAGATTAAAAAATGATTAAATGGCTATTCAAGAAATCAATTTGGGCTACTTAGGTAAGGAAATGACATGGGATGGGTCATGATGATGAGATTGATGTCCTCCACACCTTCTCCAATAGTTGCAGCTCCTGATTGGGCCCACACATATTTTTTGGGCATTTTTTATTATTTTCTAGAGCTCTTTTTGGAGGTTCACGATTTCCTCAAGGAGGCACAAAAGTCAAAGAATTAAATTGTTATATTATTTATTGTGACATGGGGACACCAAAAGGGAGTTAGTCAAACACTCCTTGGACCCACCATGTGCTTTCATTTATTTCTTGTTGAGTGGGTTACCTTTTTTGGGTGGGTTAGTCCACTTTGATAAATTATGGTTATATTGATCCATGTATTGTATGTTGAGCTCATCTCAACCATTGATTAGAACATTTCATCTTTTAATCTTAGCCACTCATTTTTAAAGTGGTTAGGATTTGGTTATGATTGAGGTTCTGTCATTTCTATTTAAAGGAGAGAGCTTCTCATTTGTAAGGGGTATTTGGCTCTTGGATCTGAATAATAGAAAGATTTTATTTTTTTGTGGAAATTTTCTGGATCTGCTTTGCATCAGATGTGCTCAAATGGTGATTAGCTAGTCTTCAACTTCCTAGCATTGTGGAAATTCTCATGAGATCTATATTTTCATGGCTATCATTGTTTTGTCTATAGAAGGGTGTTTTGGCTGGAGCGTTTTTGTAGGGGGACCTCAACTCGCTCAGTTCTCTTCGTCTTGGATCAGGGGGGTTTCACTAGTTTCATTGTGATCTATGACTAATTCATTTTACTATCTTGTAGCAATTAGTTTCTTTATCTTTTATTAGCAAATCTAATATGGTTGGCGTTCGCTTATGCAGGGTAGGGGCCACATTGATGGCTTGGAGCTTGCATATGCCATAGAAATCACAGGGATCTTCCAGAATTGATCGGGATAGCAAAGATCGTCACTGTTACAGACTTCTACAAGCTCTTCCAGGAAAGATCCAACAGGAAAGTCTCTTCTTTTTTTAGATCTTATTCCATTGTACCTTTCTTTTCTTCAAACTTTTTCTTAAAACTCCTAAAGCACTAAAAACCCTAAAAAATCAATAAACGTGGGAATAGTTCGATCTTTTTCCAAACAATTTTTGGGTTTCATAGATCGGGCCTCCCTTTCATCAAATCAACTGAAACACTGGTCAAATTCCTCATAGTTTGACCTTGATATAATTTTTAAGTAGAAAACTACATAACCCCTCACTGAAAAATTGACCTGCTAGGGTTTTCAGTTTTTATAAATTTCAACTTCACAGACAGATAGATTGGGTCCCACATAGCCTAAATCAACCCCAACACTATCCAATTTCTTGACCATTTGACCTAGATCTAAAAAATTTACTGAAACTGTCGTAGCACCCTCACTGAAAATTAGACTTTTCAGGAAGTGAATTTTTATGAAATCTGACAAGATAGATAGATAGATCGAGTCCCAAGAATTCCAGAACACCCCCAATGCTGAGCTAGTTCTCTTCAATTTTCCCTAGATCTAAAAAATTGGTTTTCAACTTCCTAGCCCCCCTCATCAAATTTTGACTTTTCTAGATCTACTTTTTCTGCTGATTTTCTGATTTGGGCTTATAGATCAGGTCACTCGAACCTCCTCTCTCCTTCAACGCTGAGCCGTTATCCTCCAGGTCACCCTAGAACTGTAAATCTGTCTTCTTAAGCCCTAGCGTTAGCCATCCATTGAGTTGGGTTTTCTGTACCTTATCTTTTTCAGATGAACTACTTTCTGGGTTCGTAGATCAAGGTGTCTCCCAGGTGGGTTCTTTGAAACATTGGTTTACTATTGACTCCATTTCCCAATGCACACAAGGCACTGATATCCTAGCTAGCGCTAACCCCATCTTGACCTCATTCTTACACCTTTTTCCAACACCTACTGATAACTCAAGTCGTCTATCCTTCACTAATTGTGTCCCCTTGGTACTAGGAAGTCCCAACTCTGTTCTTGCTCACCCTGTCATAGTTACATTTTCCAAGATAGTGGTCATCCCCATCAGTTTCTAGTACCTAAACCCTAGAGCTAGGGTTTCCATTTACCTTGCACCTTAAGTACCTTGAAGCCCCATCTGATCTTCTTCTGGTGTCTAGGTCCGATCTCTCCTATCGAGAGTAGATCTGGGTCTCCCCCATTGTTTTCTAGGACTAAGATAACATAAAGTGAAGGCTACCTTGATTGGCATAACAACCATCCATTTGGGAGTCTTGGCAGCCATGGTTCCAACCCTTAGTTGCTTGCCCCTCTACCATCCATCCTAGATCCACCTCGCACAACAACTACAAGGTGGGCGATAACATTTTGGCGTCGTTGCCAAGGAGGTAGAGGCCTACCTTGGTTCAACATCCCTCACTTTCCCCTACAACATATCCTTTTCAGTGAATTACTTGTGTGGTTCACCTGGCGACTCCACCCCGCGACTCCACTGAGGATCGTGCCCAACATATTAATCGTAAGTTCTTAGAGCATACCATAAATCATAATGAATTTGGATGTATTTTTGAAGCACTTGAAGGAAGTAACCAAGAGCATGATCGAAACTAACAGACAAATAAACAAAAGGAAAAGATGGAGGTCAGAATACGGGTATGAATATGATCTTTGGCATGATTATGGGTATGAATCTAGTTATCACAATATTTATGATACCCACCAACTTCCTCACCCATGCAAAAAATATTTCCTGACCATCCCGAGTGGACCTATAGGTTGACATGAACCTAGAAGTCATTCCCAATCAAAGCCTTATAGCCAAGTAACCAAAGTTGTTAAAAAGCAAGACAGACAGTCTCCTTTTGACTTTTCTGAAATACCGGGAGCACCTCATCCTATGCCAAATGATTACACTAGGAGGATTCCCTGGTTCAATGTAAATAAAGATATATCTATTAAAAATGATCTAGACATTCTCTAGGATTACATGGAATCTAGAGGTGTAAACAATGAATATGTTTATATGCGAGCCTTAGGGGAATATTCACAAGGGCATGTTCAACTATGGTTTGATCATTTAGCACCAGGATCCACCACTGGGTATGACATGTTCACAGATTTGCTAATTAATAGTTGGAGTAGGAACACTAATGATTCTTTAGAGTGTGAATCTAGCAATGATTATAATCAGTATATTGGTGAAGTGCTTACTCAATTGGACCATTCCTCTCCTGATATGTTCCAAATTATGAGCGTGCCTGCAATCCATAAGAATGTTACAGATTACTTCGAGAATAATGTTTCAAAACCTCATGATGAAACTAAGAGGGATATCAATCGAATCATACAAGATACTCTGTTATTATTACCTGAAGCAGTCACAGAGAAAATCCTGGATTTGATCCGTGGAAGGGAACCTAACATGCACCATCAAGAAATATCTATAGTTGAGCCTTCCATTGGTGAGGTCATTAAAGAGCCTTTAAAAGAGAAACTCCATAGTCATTGCCGAATTGATGATAATTTGAGTCAGTATCCAACCTATCTGAATATGGATCCAAACCTTAATCATATCACTGCAAAAGAAGAAAAGGTTGAAATTAATAAAACTTTCGTTGAAGAGTAATCATGTGGTCATATTGTAGTTGAAGACCAAGTTTGTGAGGATAGAAATGAAAATGGTGATGTTTTTCCTTGTCAAATGAAGGATGATGATCATTTATCCTCAGTTGAATGTAATGAACAATCTCAAGAAGAACAACCACATGATGATGATATACTAGTGAGCGAGGTTGACCTAGAACCTTCTTTGCCACATCTGTCGAACTGGAATCTGTGTCTGAATAATCATCAAGAACCTCCAAGGAATGATTCTTGTAATGCTGCTACTATTCCCCGTCGTACTTTTGATCAAGGTGATTTGGTAGAGGATATTAATCATAGTGAGTCTAGTTCTTGGAAGGTTAGTTTCAATCTTGCCAATTTCTCTAGAAAATGTCCCATATCACATGCAAGATTGGTTTTAACATCTTTAGGTGATACAAATCAATTCTTAATTTGTCAATCCACCCACCCATCCCAGCTCTTGATGTCCTTATCTTTGGTATCATGCAGTATAGACTCTAGAAAGTGCCAACTGGTCAATGGTAAATAATTTTATCTCCTTTGATCCTTGGTGCATAATGTTTTCAACTTTTCTAATTTCTTTGATTGGGTGAATGAAAAGCTCTATAAAGACCAATTCCATATTTTCTCATTTTATAAACAACAAAAGGGGTTAATCTCAATTTCTGGTTTAAAGATTTCTAATTTGTCCCTATTTTGTTTCATCATTAATCATGATATGAGTATGATTGAGTGTGCTAACCAAAAAGAGGAGGAAAGAACTGATGGCCTAGGGGGAATGAATCATGTATCGTATTCTTTTTCATCAAATTTAAACTTGCATAAATTTTATGATCCTATCGATCTATGGATGGAAGAAGTCTACAACAATCAATCTCATCCCTGGTATGATTTCTTTTCTCTTTATCCATATCTTTCTTTGATTTTCAAACCACAAGTTACAATGGCTTCAACTTTCAACCACATTACTTACAACCTATCTTTGACTTGTTGTATCATTAACTGTAAAGAAATCTCAATCGATCATTTTAGCAAGTAGTTACATTGGATCTATCATTTTATTTAGCACTTGCCTAATTGGTTAGGTTAGAGTAGGTAGGATTGAATAAGCCTTTCTCGGCAGTAGTATAGAACCTTGCATCTTTGCATGAAGCTCACCTTTGAAGCTCTTAGTGTAATTTTGTTTTCCTGCACAATAAAAAATCAAACTTTTTCTAAAAGTTATGGTTATAGATTAAATTTATTTTCTGCTTTTTAGTTTCATGCATTTTTATTTTTCAGTATTTTATATATTATCCACATATTCTTCTGACAGCAAATCTATGAGTTTGGTATAGCTCTGGACATGTTGCAGGTAGTCAAGTACATTCTTGGTACCGGTTGCAAAGCTGGATGGATTGATCGAGGATACGAGAAGCAGAGTGCGAGGACTAGATATTCTGAGGCTCTCAAGTGCTCTTTTCAATAGAGCACTTGTCCCAGCTGGAGCCAGATGTTATCACATATATAGTAGCCAAGATACCATATTCTATTTTTCAGACATAGTACATTGTTCAGCCAGATCTCTTAATGTTGAGATGATCAGTTTATATGGATCATTTTTGTATTAGTGGACTATTGTACTCTCCCATTTCAGGATTGAGTCTCAAGACACTCAGATTTGAGAACCGATGTAGCCATTTATGTTGTTTTAGAGCAGCCATGGATGCCCAGTGTTATATTAGTTCTTTCTCATTGGACAGATGGTGTCTCAGATGGATTTTATTGCATGGTTATGACTCAGCATTTTATAGTGTGTTATGGTTATCATTGCTCTTATATTGATTCTTGTGACATGTATTAACTTGTGGTATCATGATCTGGCGGTCATAATTATATGGACTTGGTTGTATCTTGTACTATGTATTGATGTCCTTTCTTAGACTTAGAAGTTCTTGATCTATACTCATTGGTTTTTCCCTCCTTAGGGAGAATAGAGGTATTCATTCCCACCATTGTTTTGGCTTGCTAGTGTTGGTTCCATCATCCACAATCTTCACCCATCCATTTCCTTCCATTTTAGTTTTCAACCCGACTGACTTCTTGACTTATGGCATGAAGGACCTTTTTTCCCCGCTAAAACTTTTGTTGGACAAGCCTCCCTGTTTATATTGTGTCTCAGCTCTAAGTTGGTGACAGAAATTTCCTTTGGTGAGTTGGATTGTATGCCTAAATCATTCTGGTCGGTTGTCCCAATGTTTGGCATTGTGCAGAACTCCCCCTAGTCACTTGAGATGTTGTTGGCTAAAACTAAAAGCTCATGTACTACTTGTATTGAAATATTGAATATGCGCCCATGGAAAATGAAAATTGTAAAACTGTGTTTCTTAACATATTTAAAAAGGGCAAGAGCAATGAAATGCTAAAATACTCCTTGAAGAGTATAAAGAAAAGGTCCAAAAAAGCAATGGTTAAAAATGTGCTATATCCAAAAAATTGTTGACCTTATTAAAATAAATATGTCCCATATGAAAGCTGCGATTAGTTGTGCTTTTAAACACTAGTGAAGTCCCAAAAGGGTCATATAGGCCAAAAAGTCCATAGAATAAAATGTGATCCTAATGAACTTGGATCAAGCTTGATGTAGACATGATGCCTAAGTTGAATAAGCACTCTCTAAACAACTCACCCGTCTGTTAGGCACTCCCATTCCTTGTGTTGTTGTTTGTCCAAAATTGGTTAAAATGAGTTTTCCCTTTCCTTATCCAAAGTGTCATGATGTTGAGTAGAAATTCATCCTTTGCCTTAGCCTTGTCATTTTCACCTTTCACCCTTCACTAGCAAATTGGCTACAGATATGAAGTGAGTATAGTCTTGAAAGTATAAGTCTAAGTAATAATAAATAAATCCTTATATATGTATTGGTTGATGTACCGCCAGTGAAATGAATGCTACTTGTTGTGATTGTTACTTGAATGAGTTGTAGAGCATGTCTTAAATTTTTAACACTTGCAGCAGATGGACTTAGTTTGAGTTATTATGGGTATCTGATCAGTTACAAATGGTTATATTGTTTATTTGATGTGATTGATGGTCAGATAGAGACCTTTGAGGGGTATGAGTATACACCTTAGATGGATTTGGACTCTCTGAGTCCAATGAGACAGTTTATTTCCAGTTTCGGGCACTTACAAATGTGATCAGGCTCATTCTGCCTTTCTGATGCATTTTTTCTTCACAGATTGATATATTTTAGCAGGGAGATGTTTCAGTTGGATCTCCTAGGGCATTGTAGTGGCAGAGGGGGGTGCAGCCACTTGTTTGTACCATAGTACCCCCCATCCTGGAGATCCTGGTGGGATCAGTTTGACAACGCAAGAACCCTAGGATGTTTTTTTGGTAGGTTTATGTTTCCCGAGGCAAATTAAAAAATGATTAAATGGCTATTGAAGAAATCGATTTGGGCTACTGAGGTAAGGAAATGACATGGGATGAGTCATGATTATGAGAGTGATGTCCTCCACACCTTCTCCAGCAGTTGCAACTCCTGATTAGGCCCACACATATTTTTTGGTCATTTTTTATTATTTTCTGGAGCTCTTTTTGGAGGTCCACGATTTCCTCAAGGAGGCACAAAAGTCAAAGAATTAAATTGTTATATTATTTATTGTGCCATGGGGACACCAAAAGGGAGTTAGTTAAACACTCCTTGGACCCACCATGTGCTTTCATTTATTTCTTGTCGAGTGGGTTACCTTTTTTGGGTGGGTTAGTCCACTTTGATAAATTATGGTTATATTGATCCATGTACTGTATGTTGAACTCATCTCAACCATTGATTAGAACATTTCATCTTTTAATCTTAGCCACTCATTTTGAAAGTGGTTAGGATTTAGTTATGATTGAAGTTCTCTCATTTCTATTTAAAGGAGAGAGCTTCTCATTTGTAAGGGGTCTTTGGCTCTTGGATTTGAATAATAGAAAGATTTTAATTTTTTTTTGTGGAAATTTTTTGGATCTGATTTGCATCTAATGTGCTCAAATGGTGATTAGCTAGTCTTCAGCTTCCTAGCATTGTGGAAATTCTCATGAGATCTATATTTTTGTGGCTATCATTGTTTTGT
Source organism: Pseudotsuga menziesii (assembly GCA_001517045.1). NCBI lineage: Eukaryota > Viridiplantae > Streptophyta > Pinopsida > Pinales > Pinaceae > Pseudotsuga > Pseudotsuga menziesii. The sequence goes on along the minus strand of LPNX011021538.1, from coordinate 125,019 downwards.
CTACAGGAGGGCGTTTTGGCTGGAGCGTTTTTGTAGGGGGACCTCAACTCGCTCAATTCTCTTCATCTTGGATCAAGGGGTTTTCATTAGTTTCATTGTGATCTATGATTACTTCATTTTACTATATTATAGCAATCAGTTTCTTTCTCTTGTATTAGCAAATCTGATATGGTTGACGTTTGCTCATGCAAGGTAGGGAGCACATTGATGGCTTAGAGCTTGCATATGCCATAGAAATCACGGGGATCTTCCAAAATTGATCGAGATAGCAAAGATAGTCACTATTACAGACTTCTATAAGCTTTTCTAGGTAAGATCCAATAGGTAAGTCTCTTCTTTTTTCAGATATTATTCCATTGTACCTTGCTTTTCTTCAAACCTTTTCTGAAAACTCCTAAAGCACTAAAAACCCTAAAAAATCAATAAACATGGGAATAGTTTGATATTTTTCCAAACCATTTCTGGGTTTCATAGATCAGGCCTCCCTTTCATCAAATCAACTAAAACACTGGTCAAATTCCTCAATGTTTGACCTAGATCTAATTTTTAAGCAGAAAACAGCATAACCCCTCACTAAAAAATTGACTTGCTAGGGTTTTGATTTTTGCTAAATTCTGACTTCACAAATGGATAGATCGGGTCCCACATAGCCTAAATTAACCCCAACATTGTCCAATTGCTTGACCATTTGACCTAGATCTGAAAATTTAACTGAAACTGCCCTAGCACCCTCACTGAAAATTAGACTTTTTCGAAAGTGAGTTTTTATGAAATCTGACAAGATAGACAGATAGATCGGGTACCAAGAATTCCAGAACACCCCCAATGCTGAGCTATTTCTCTCCATTTTTCCCTAGATCTAAAAAATTGGTTTTCATCCTCCTAGCCCCCCTCATCAGATTTTGAATTTTCTACATATGATTTTTCTGCTGATTTTTGTATTTGGGCTTGTAGATCAGGTCACCGTGACCTCCTCTCTCCTTCAAAACTAATCCATTAGCCTTCCTAAGCCCTAGTGCTAGCCATCCATTGAGTTGGGTTTCCTATACCTTAGCTTTTTCAGACCAACTACTTTATGGGTTCGTAGATCAAGGTGTCTCCCAAGTGGGTTCTTTGAAACATTGGTTTACTGCTGAATCCATTGCCCAATGCACACAAGGCACTGATCTCCTAGCTAGTACTAGCCCCATATTGACCTCATTCTTACACCTTTTTCCAACACCTACTGATAACTTAAGTCATCTATCCTTCACTAATTTTGTCCCCTTGGTACTAGGCAGTCCCAACTCTATTCTTGCTCACCCTATCACAGTTATGCTTTCCAAGACAGTGGTCATCCCCATCAGTTGATAGTACCTAAACCCTAGAGCTAGGGTTTCCATTTACCTTGCACCTTAAGTACTCTAAAACCCCATATGATCTTCTTCTGGTGTCTAGGTCCGATCTCTCTTGTTGGGAGCAGATCCGGGTCTCCCCCATTGTTGTCTGGGACTAAGATAACATAAAGTGAAGGTTTCCTTGATTGGCGTGACAACCATCCATTTGGGAGTCTTGTCAATCGTGGTTCCACCCCTCAGTTGCTTGCCCCTCTACCATCCATCCTAGATCCACCTTGCACAGGAAACTACAAGGTGGGTGATAACAAAAATCAAAGAGAAAACCCTGCAACTTCCTCATAGATAGAATGAGCACTAATAGCAAAAGTAAAACCCAAAAACACAAAGATGATCTTCGACAGTTGTTCTCTCTCTGGCTTGTGTGAGCTCCTCTTCTCTCACTCATGCGCTATAGTTGAGTGAGTGTGTATGACAAATAGAGAGTCTCACTCTGTAGAAATGATAGATCAATGCTATGAGCAATTATACTAAGAAGAATCACAAGAAATAGATCTTGCTACTAAGAATTCTCACAAGCATACACAGGAAAAATAAAGAGAAGAAAAGAGACTGAATCACATGAATGAAGAGATGAATATTGGAGTGTATCCTTCCATTGAATAATGATGAATAATAGTGTACGTAAATAGAACATCCCTCATTGGAAAATTGAATTGTATGGAAACAACTCATAAAGCTCAAAAAGGCTGACTTACCAAAATATAGCAAACCCCCATAAGTGGCTAAAGCACTTCCCAAATCTATCAAGGACGGGTTGGAGAAAAAATAATGGAGGATGGGTTGGAAACAAAAGCTGCCAGTTTCCTAGTTGACTAGCTTTTATCTTATCCATAGAAAAGCAAGAAAAGCAAAAAAAGCAGAATAAAGCAAACTCTACTGTAAAGTCCTGTATACTAATTCTGGATGGTCAAAAGGTGGTCAATATCAACCCAAAATTAGAAATAAATAATTTCTAGGATATATATGGCATGTATTAACTTTAAGGTGCAAGTGGATGCCAACTAATTAAGCTAGTGGGTGAATAATTAATCAAATAATGATTAATTATTTTATCCTAAGTTATGAGTGGGTTTAATATATTCCAACACCCCCCTATAATTCTGACTTTATGATGGTATGACAAAAAATATAGATGCATATAGATGCATATAGGGCCCAACACCAAGGCTATGGTCACCCTTTAACAATTATTATGTCCAGAAAAGTGAGGAAAGAGGCAAAACCACATGGGGAAAATCCTCCCTCAAGATAGGACAAGGCACAAAATTTGAAATATGTCTTCAACATAGATTCATCTTCACTTTAATTATCTGAATGAACTACTTATGGATGAAGGACTTGCTGAAGAAATCATGAACTCCATGATCATGTGCTCGAGTGTAGAACCTGGAAGAAGGAAGAGGAGAGACTCCTTGTATCTCATCAACTGATGAAGTAGGAGAATTATCTGAATTATTCTTGCTGCTTTCAAAATATGATCTGCAAACATAATCTGAAATGGAAAATAGATATGTGCATACTCCTTTCCAAAGAGTACAAAAAATAAGGCAATTTATTTCACACCCAATTCCTTGAATAGCTGCAAAATTGTGATGTGAATCACATGTTAATCTTCCAATATGATGTAGTGCCTGTATAGATCTGATATGAGGCTGATAAAACTATGATATATCAGAAATATTAGCATATGGAACAAAAAGCACAAAGGCTTCAGTAGCTCCACGAGGATATATGGCTAGACTAGGAAAATTATGAGCAACTAGGGAAAACTGATAGGTGTAAAAATATGAATGATGGATGGGCCTAAGATCTGAACCATAAGTATTTATAACAGATCCAAACATGTTTAATATCATTCCAAATATTACTAAGAACATGCATAACCAGCCACTGAAAGATAGGAAAGACTTCAAACCTTGTCAGATAAATATCACTACATAAGAGACGAATGAGGAATCACGTAGTGATATTGCGATTTGTATAGTCTTTGGATTATTCATAGGTATGGAAGATGGTATGGATGGTGGTATTTTATGTGTATAAACCTGCAAATACGCTTCTAAATCATAATCCAAAGGATCACATATAAGCATATCAATAGACTCATGGGAATACACTGGTAATGAATCCTCTGTATGAAAGGAGGAAGGAAAATATTCAAGGAGGTTGTGAATATTGCTGCCAATAACAAAGGAGGAGATTCTGAAACACATGGGATCAATTAAGGTAAGTGATATGACACAAATAAGGCTTGATTTGGCTAAGCAAACATCCTGGAAATCACTGGGTTGTGCACCATCAAGGAGAGAGGCATGCACAAGGTGTGAAGAATCTGGCACATAGATCTCAGAATCTAAGATTGGAAATTTTGAGGACAATGAATGGGTGATAGGATCATCGTAAATATCAGCAGAAGCTCCATATGTTACTTCTTTTTCATCAATAGTATCACAAGAAGAAAAATCACCTTCAAGAGACACAGAAAAAGATGGCTCTTCAATATTTGCTTCTTGATTGAAGGACGAAGCATTCGAATCAAAGAGGGCAGAAGAAACATGAACTGTATGAGAAACTTCTTCATCATGATCAACTTCATTAGATAATGTAGAGGCCAAGAAATCTTGAGACAAATAACAAGAGGAGATGCTAGGTTCTCTCCATGCTTCATCTTCAATTTCCTGCAAACCAAAAGCTTTGTCCAAAATTTTCCAAAGCTCAAAAGGAAATTCAGCAGAATCTATGAGATGATATATATTTGGAGACATTACCAAACACATAATTCCATAAGCTCTATCACAACTATTAATCCAATCAATATTCTCTTCATAAGACTTAGGTCCACTCAATGCACCAATGGAGACATCAAAGAGACATTGCATCTTCAATTATGCTCTCATCTTTGGCTTCCAACCAGCATAGTTGAAAGGAGATAGTAGAGGAAATTTTGAATCCATACTGAATTTATTGATATGCTCTAGGAGATACTCTCTGCAACCTGCAAAACAAACTAAGAGAAAATCTTGTAAGCTAGACAATATCTTCTTCAGAGAGAGATAGGAGACTGGATGCACTCCTCAACTCTATAGAACTTGATCAACCTTGTTGCTCTGTATAATATGGAAAGGTTATGATCCATGTAGCTCTGATAACATGTAGAAATAATATATCAATGCTATGAGCAATGATTCTAAGAAGAAGCACAAGAAATATATCTTGCTACTAAGAATTCTCACAAGCATACACAAGAAAAATAGAGAGTAGAAAAGAAACTGAATCACATGAATGAAGAGATGAATATTGGTGTGTATCCTTCCATTGAATAATGATGAATAATAGTGTACATAAATAGTACATCCCTCATATAAAAATATAATTGTATGGAAACAACTCATAAAGCTCAAAAATGATGACTTACCAAAATATAGCAAACCCCCATAGGTGGCTAAAGAACTTACCAAATCTATCAAGGACCTCACGAGTTGGAAAAAGCATGAGTGATTTGTCAAGGAGATGGAAAAAACATGCTAATCCTAGAAAATGGAGAAAAAATAATGTAGGATGGGTTGGAAACAAAAGCTGCTAGTTTCCTAGTTGACTAGCTTTTATCTTATCCATAGAAAAGCAAGAAAAGCAGAAAAAGCAGAATAAAGCAGAATCTGTTGTAAAGTCTTGTATACTAATTTTGGATGGTCAAAAGGTGGTCAAGATCAACCCAGAATTAGAAATAAATCATTCCTAGGATATATATGGCATGTATTGACTTTAAGGTGCAAGTGGATGCCAACTAATTAAGCTAGTGGGTGAATAATTAATCAAATAATAATTAATTATTTTATCCTAAGTTATGAGTGGGTTTAATATATTCCAACACACTCTTTATTCATACTTGTTTTCCACTTGACAATTACTCTTACAGGGCTGACCTCACTAGGAGAGTCTAATAAACCTAATACCCCTCAACTGTGGGGACTATTTCCCTGACTTACAACAGAGGGTTAACCTCAACTCAGTTGTGGGGACTATTTCCCCAAATTAGAATGGAGGGTTACCCTCAATGACTTTACATGAATTTATGATATTAATGACTCTCCCCATCGGAGGAACAAACATCTTCGTCGGGGTGTAATGAAATATAATAAGAAATATACAAGTGAATACGTTCTAAAGTTACAAATACATCAACACTCCCTCTTAACTAGGAAGGTATTCTCTTGACATAGTTCAATAGCACAAGTTTTCATCAGTGGATCATCATTAAATTTGGATCATTATCAAAGATAGAACATCATCATCATCACTTCTCCTACTTCGAGCAAATGGTGTTATCTCTCAATTCTACTAGTCATAGGAAGTTCTACAGAGCCATCCTTGTTGGATGTAGGCCTATCCTCCACGTAGGTCTTCACATATTCAGCACTTATATTTGACCATGGGATGAACCAATCCTGCCACCATGTCAGAAAGGCACAACACTTACATCTGACCATGACAGGAACCAATCCTGCCACCATATTATAAAGTCACAACACTTACATCGGACCATGGGAGGAACCAATCTTGCCACCATGTCAGAAAGGCACAACACTTACATATAACCATGGGAAGAACCAATCTTGCCACCAAGTCAGAAAGGCACAAAACTTACATCTAACCATGGGAGGAACCAATCCTTCCACCATATGAAAAAGGCACGGCACTTACATCTAACCATGGGAGGAAGCAATCCTACCACCATATCAAAAAGGTGCAACACTTACATCTGACCACAGGAGGAATCAATCCTACCACCATGTCAAAAAGGCACAACACTTACATCTAACCATGGGAGGAACCAATCCTGCCACCATGTCAAAAAGGCACAACACTTACATCTGACCATGGGAGGAACCAATCCTCTCGCCATGTCAGAAAGGAATAGCACTTACATCTGACCATGGGAGGAACCAATCCTCTTGCCATGTCAAAAAGAAACAACACTTACATCTAACCATGGGAGGTACAACCTACCACCATGTCAAAAAGTCCCTTAGACTCAACACTTCTCCTTGGAAGGAACCTCAATCTAGAGAACACCAAGCTTCTCACTGAAGTACTCAAACTTCACTCTGGCCATTTCTGGCATAGAATCACATCAGGGCTGATTATGTCCAAGGATAACCTACGAGCTTTGCCATGACTGATTACATCTAAGGACAACCTACATGACTTTTTACGTCTGAGCAACCTACGAGCTTTGCTAGGATTTTATGCTCAGACAACCTACCTCATTGGCTATTCTAGAACTCATCGCTCTGTTTTTCCAGAGATCTTGATATGAATCAAATACTAGAGCTTCGCTACTCCTCTTATGCTTCAACTGTACTCAGGGCCACACAGGACTGGTTCCTACTAAACCAATAGATCACACCTAATCCAAGCAGCACCCTGAAGTGCTCTTCCTATCAATGGCACTTCCTGCCCAGTTCGAATCCACATAACCCTCCAGGTTAATCTTCTGATTCACCTCATACTTGAGCCCATAATCAACTGTACCCTTTACGTACCTCACTACATGCTTTGCAACCATCACGTGAACATGTTGTAGATTCATTAGGAACTGGCTCAATGTGTTCACAGCAAATCAAATATCTGGTCTCGTATTCATCAGGTACATCAAGGACCCAATCATCTAAAAATACATCATGGCATCAACCGACTCTGACGAAGCATCACTTAATAGTTTCATGTTCGATGCAATAGGTGTGGGCATGGCCTTGCATTCCATCATACCGAACCTCTTCAGGATATCCACTGCATACTTCCCTTGTCCAAGGGATATTTCATCTACACTCTAACACACCTCCATGTCTAGAAAGTAATGCACCATACCCAATTCTTTCATCTCGAACTCGGTAGAAAGTCTCCTTCTTGCAACTTTAATGAGTTCCACTTTTTCTGTCAGGGACAAGCCATCAACATATAAAAGGAGCATCACTGTTTTTCCTCCTTCAACCTTGAAGTAAATGTTGGAATCTGCTTTACTCTCAGCAAATCTTAGAGCCATCAGTAAGTTGTCCATCCTGTCGTACCATGTCGAACCTCAGGATCTTCTGTAGTCACTCCCTTTGAAGCGAACATCACTCTCCCTCTGATTTTCATACTCTATGCATTGAAACATTATGTACTAGAGTGTCAAGTAGCTTCCTCTTATACTAATATTCTATGTATCCATCTAGGGTCACTGGATACCAAAATCCTCTATCTTGAACCTTTTTAAAATTTCTTTTCGCACCCATTTGTGAGCTTGTCATCCTCTATAGGATTTCATCTTCAACCTTGTAGAAAAGGTTAAGATATTCATTACTCTAGGTGATCTCCAAGCTCCTCATTTATGTGTTATCCCATGGGTTCCTTTTGAGCTCGTACAAGGCCTTCTTTAATTTGCACACATGAGTATGACTGGCATGTGTCTCGACTTGCAGTGGCTACAAATGTCTCTTCGTAGTGTATGCCTTCTTTCTATGAGAAGCCTCCTGTTACAAATCTTGCCTTGTATCCCATGATGTTGTCGTCTACTACATGTCAGATCTTGTAGATCCATATAAAAGATACTACATACTTCCCTATAGATCTTCAACATCGCATTCTAGTCATCATTCTTCATTTTGGATTATTAGAGTGAATCTTGAACTGTCGTCAATTGTTCTTTGGAACACGTCTCATCCTTCTTTTCTTGTAGGAAATTGTACACAATATTTCCTACAAGTCAAATGCACCAGTTATATGGTTAGAAACATTTCATAATGCATATTTATAATGGAAAATTCTTATGCATAAAGCTATAATCATGCAACTATTTTAGCCGATACAAAATTCATCCATATCTCACAAAAACTTTCTAGATGCCTTCCATCTCTACCATGACATCATTGAGATTGTGAACTAATCCAATATGTCATCAAAGAGGTTTCATTCTAGATAAGTAGCAATGGATAGTTGTATAGCACCATGAGCTAATTACCCATCACATGCATATTAGTAATATACTTCCATTAATGCAAACATTCTACAACTAAACAATGTCATATAAACAACTAGATATAAAGGAAAAGACAATTCAAATACTTATCTTTATTTGTTTCATGAGTAGGCTCCTTCTTGAGCCTTCAATTTCTTTCATTCATAACATCATCATTTCTTATCCAAATGCTAAGATGTATAAGAGGTTCTTCAAGAATTGAGTCCTTCATATTCCTCATTACTTGAGGGATCTTCTTTGAATCATGAGAGCTTGATCTTCAATTGCTCCCATCTTCTCTTCTCTTATTATGAGTCGAGCTTCTTCTTGTGTGCACTCTTCCCAAATTTTGTTGAAGGTAATCACTTCCTTCTGGCACACATTTCTTGAATGAATGAATCCCATGATCCTAGGAGGCCATTCAAGGTGGTTATAAAAATATTTTATTCTTCTTCAATTGCTTCGTCATAGCATCGAACACTTCCTTTTGGTGTCTTCAGGGATGACACATGAGAGATGATCTTTAATAGAATCTGCAATGATTTTCTTAGCTCTAGACTTAGCCACATCTCCCTTTGGCTCTTAGAACTGATACAAGTCAATTTCTTCAAGGATCATGGAGGTCCTATACTTCCATAATTGGAAGTTGTCACCTTCACCAAGCTTGTCATCTAGCTGGTGTGATAGGTAATTTTGAAATGAGAACCTCAAATTTAAATACCAAAAGATTAGATCTTACTGATTTGAGGTGTCCATCCTGGTTCTGGATCTGGATGATCTAGGGTTTGTTAGAGAACCCCTAATTTTAAAACTTGGAATCTTTCAGATCTGATTGGATATAAATATGTGCCTCCTCAAGGAGAGATGAGAAGCATACTCATTTTCCAAAAACTGTGATTAGAACTGCAAAATATATGATGCCCTAGTTTTCTTCAATTTCTTCTACATAATTTCCTAATATTGTTTCTGCAATATATCCTAAATTAATGCTCCTCTATGTTTGAAACTTCGCACTGAGGTATCCTTGTATGTTCTCTATCCAACACCATAGTTTTTAGCAAAATTGGTTTCACCAATTGGGACTTATGAGATTTTTTCCAAGGAGACTTATTTCAAGACTGTTCAACATAGAGAACTTGTACAAACTAACACATGTCACTATTTCACCTTCAGGGTATAAAAATTTTACCACAAAACCTATAGTTCGTGCCCTATTTGGAACATCTTGTGAAATTTATTTTCACCTTCGTATCCCGAGATATAGCAATTTTACCTAGGTGTCATGTTTAGGGATGAATCCAAGGAGAGGATGGAACCCTAATTTGGAGGAATCATATCTCCTAGAATATAGCAAATTGGAGGCTGCAAATTTTACACATGGTACATCAGGAATGTATCTTTGACCTATAAATGTTTTGGCTCATGGGATTTCTCCAATCTTGAGGTATATCGAATGCACCAAAATGACTGGTTTTAGTCTTTTAGGGTTTTTTGGTCCGATGTCAAATTAGGGTTTGAATTTCCCAGAGTTTTACCCAACCAAAAATTTTGATCTTGGTCTCTAAATTTCGATTTTGAGGAGGATATAAAATCCTATGTTGGGATCACTCAAAAATTCCTCTTCTGTAAAAATCCCTAATTTCTCGCAGTAGTGAAAGGTCAAAAACAAAAAATGTCGAAATCAAATCCTGCTTCGACAGAAAGATGCGCCCTTCAATGTAGAGTTATCCTAGCCTCCTTTTGCTGATGATCTGTGGAGAGAGACCCAAAAAGTAAGAATCCCTAGCTTCTACAGCTGCACAATGTCTTCTTCTTAGGTTAGCTCTGATACCATGTTAGATTTTTATCATTTAATCAATATGATCCAGGATCTTATCTGAGAGAATAACATGCACAACGATAATCACAAGAGACAAGAGACACAAAGAGTTTTCCTCAAGGAAACCATAAAGGAGAAAAACCTGTAAGTTCCTCAGATATAGAATGAGCACCAATAGCAAAAGTAAAACCCAAAAACACAAAGATGATCTCCGATAGTTGTTCTCTCTCTCACTTGTGCGAGCTCCTCTTTTCTCACTCATGCGCTACAGTTGAGTGAGTGTGTGTGACAAATAGAGAGTCTCACTCTCTATTTATACTTGTTTTCCACTTGAAAATTACTCTTACAGGGCCAACCTCACTAGGAGAGTCTAATAACCCTAATACCCCTCAACTGTGGGGACTATTTCCTTGACTTACAACAGAGGGTTATCCTCAACTCAATTGTGGGGACTATTGCCCCGACTTACAACAGAGGATTACCCTAAATGACTTTACATGACTTTATTATATTAATGACTATCCCCATCGAAGAAACAAACATCTTCGTTAGGGTGTAATGAAATACAATAAGAAATATATAAGTGAATACATTTTGAAGTTACAAATACATCAACAAAATGGAGATGACTCTCAAATGTCTCAAATACTGAGAAAGATCCACTAGAGTCTAGAAAAGTAACCTTTTTTAAGTAGTTTTTTTGCACAACAAAGGATACTAGTTAACCTCCAAAGGAAGGTGCCCTAGAAAGACTTTTGTGCTTCCAAAAAATGAGAAGGACACAACCTCTACAGGTCAATCTCACCCTATCTCCCTATGGGGGGAAATGATCCATTCATTATACAATGAATGAGTAATCATTTTCTGGCCATCAACTTTTTTAAACATTTATATCTTTTAACTTGTCATATTCGAAGGGTGGGTGCCTTGAATAGCCTTGCAAGCATCAGATAATGACTCGGTATGATCTCCATTACCCGCCACCATCCAGAGATGGAATGTAGTAACCCCCATGTTTCCCTTTGGGGGAAAAGGGCCTCCCATCATACAAAGGATGAGTGCTCATCTCTTGGAAACTGAGTAGCTTTAATATTATTTGCAATAGTGTCTAAAGACACTTTTTTTTGTTGGTTAAGCATCCAGTTAGAATAAACATATCTTTTTCTCGTGTAGCTAATTGAACCAACCATTACTGGTAGTTCACTTTTCTCTACTAAACTAGGAGAGACATAACTCAGGCTAGCCCCTGGGTTAATTAAAATAGAAATGGTTTTATGGTTCAACATACCTTATACAGGACAATAAGAGAAAATTAGGAGTTAATTTCTTTTTTGTCAACTGTGACTAAAAGCTACAGAATTTTACTTACCAACTTGTAAGTCACATGCTACTAACCATATTTATACTATACTGATTTTCAGTCTTGAAAGTTAATGAGTTAGAAACTTATTGTTTTGATGCATTAGTATCTAAAGATTTTTTTTTAGTAATACTATTTTTGCTCAATACATAGAAGAAGACCATCTCTATGATAAGAATCACACAGACCAACACTGAGACACAATTTAAACATGGAGACCTATTCCAACATAGAGGTGAAGGTGGGGGGAATCCTAGATGTAACTAGTCAACTTGCAAGTCAAGGTAAAACATAAAAAAGGGAAGGAAGCAGATGGACAAAGACGTGAAAATGGTGCCAAGGCTAACAAGTTGTGTCCCGTAATGGGAAATGACCAAATACATAATATGAGTAGGGAAATAAAATTGAGTATATAAAGGAATATCTTGGACATAGCAACTAGATCACTTACTCTTAGATTCCAAAAAAAACCAAAAAATTATCGCCAACATACAACCACTATCAACCAAGTCTCACTACTAAAATAGGAAACAAATAAAAATCAAATTCTGTATTACCAATCCATATATCACCTGGGTCATATATCTGCATCCAATCTAAACAATATGAAAAGCACTTAAACACCACTTTTGTTGTGCATCATGGGCCTTATCATACACTCTACTCTGGGTCTTGAAAATGGCTAACTCAATCACCAAATATAGGTTCATAATGCTTAGTCATGGAATAGAACTATTTAATCTAAATTCCCTAGATCTACTGAATGAGAATGATCATCAAATAGAATATCATCATTTGTTGATATCGAAGTAAAGGATTGGTTCGAAGAAATGCTCAGGATTTCTCAAGTACAATGGTAGCCCAAATACTATGTATGTCACAACATCTGCCTCTAACAAGGATAGGTGATCTAAGGGAGAGAGTGCATGAAAACCTCATAAATATATGGTACGCAACAATTCTCATCCATCATCAAACATGCACCCAATCAACTACTCCATATTCAACAAAACATGTTCTTGTGCATCATGGAAACAACGCTACCTAGCAGTACATGTGGCATAATACATAAAATAAATGTTGAACAATAAAATACTAAAATGTAAATAATGAAACATAAATACAGAAAGTAAAGTCTAAAAATAAAGATATAATCTAAGAACCGTTAAGCGGTTTCAAGATTTACCAAAGATAACTCAATCATAAGAAAAAAAAGGGCGAGACTCAATGGCCTAGAAGACTCGAACTGAAAAACAAAAAGACTCAAATACTCAATACCATGAAACACTGAAGACTCAACCCTATTTCTCAAGTGAGCCTATTAATTTCCTACCTACCCTACTCTAACCAATCAAACAATAGCTAATTAAAATCTTACCTCCAGTGCAAACACTTTCTGAAAGGATCGACTACTCTTTCTTTAAATTTAATGATCCAACAAGTCAAAGATAGTATGGAACTAATATGAATGAAAATTGACATCATTATAACCTATTGTTTAAAATATAAAGAATATATGGATAAGGAGAAATGAAATCATGCCAGGGATGATATTGACTAAATCAAACTTCTTCCATCCAAATGCTAATAGAATCATAAAAATTATGCAAGTTTAAATTTTATGAAAGAAAAGAATATGACACATGATTCATCCCTCCCCACATCTTTATTGATAGCACACTCAATCATATTCACAATATGGTCAGTGGTGAAACAAATTGGGGACAAGTTAGAGATTAATAAACTGAGAATCAAAATTAACCCCATTTGTTGTTTAAAGATTGAGAAAATATGGAATTGGTCTTTATAAATATTTTCAATCACCCAATCAAAGGATTTACCAAGTTTGAAAACATCATGCACCAAGGATGACTGAAAAAGGTGATGAAAAATTTCGTTACTAACCACACCATTGAGACTCTTTACAAAAAAAATTGTAAGTTAAAACTTGATTGGAACATGAAACAACACTAGAAGCCATCAAAAAATGGGATGGGAGGGTGGATTGAAAACATGTCACTATCCTTGTAATTTATAATAATTTATCTCAAAATATGAGAGGGGAAGGTTTTTAAATCAATAACACTCTCAAATTTCAGAACAGGGAGAAATTCCACATCGTGAGAATAAGAAAGGTCTACCTTCTCGAGATCAAGGAATGAAAGAGGGATATTAAGTGAACCATTCCTGGATGATTCTTTGTAAAAAAGTGGAAAACTTAGGGTTGTAACAAAGAACACTCTTGGTTAGACTCACTCATAAGTAATTGTTCTTTGTTATATTTTTCTTTATACTCATTCATTTGGAAAGAAAGTAAATTGATAAGATCATTTTTGGCTTCATTATCATCGTCGCACATTTTTATAAATGACTCCTGAAATGAAGTTTTCTTATCATTTTGATATTCTTATTTTCAAATAATATGACTAAGATTAGAATTGGAATTTTTATCAATTGAACGTTGATTTGAAATTTCATCAACCAAACAATGATTGTGGAATTTCTCCTCGAAATTATCTATGATAGACTCAAAGATAGTATGTTCAACTTCATATTTTTTGTTATGGTGATCAAAGAGCTCCCCTCCATGAGTGAGATCTATATTTGTACCTTCTTCATGTAATGATGACAAATTCATGTTCAATGTCATTGAGATCTATCGTGCTTATTGCTAATATACTCTATGACATTTCTATTGAATGATGGCTCAAACATAAACTTAATCAAAGGCACACTCACAATTAGCTTTGGAGAGGAGAAATAAAATTGATAAGGACAATCATTAATTATATCATTGTCATTATCTTGACCATCTTTTTCAAATGGATCCTCAACATCACAATCATTGCTTGACTGATTCCAAAAGGGGAATCATCTTATTGAGCAATATCATATCACGTTCATTCATAAAGGGGGGTTTTTAATTGTGAAAAATAAGGTGAATATATTGTAGGTATTGAGGGGTGTGGAATATGGTATGGGGGTTTTATAGGTATTGGGGGGGTATAAAAAGGGGTTTCTAGTAAAAGTAAAGAATATATTGTAAAAATGGGGTCTTTTTAATTGGAAAGTATTTTTGTAAGTAATTATCAATATCTAGTGATATTAGGGGTATTCTTTAATATCCTTTGAATGAAGGAGCTATGACATGGTTTCACTATGTTAATACCCCGTGATCGAGTCTCTAATAATTCATCATGCTTTCACCCCATTCCTCTTTTAGTAAATTAGTAAGCATATCATAACCAATGATGGATCCTGGTGGTAAACAATGAAACCATAACCAGTAATCCTCATCTAAGGATTCGCCTAGGACATGTATACATGTTTATCATCTACACCTCTAATTTCCATATGATCCCAAATTATTTGCAAATTATCTTCAATATATGCAACATTGTTTCCATAGAAACGATGCAAATTTTTAATGTAATCCTTCAGCATAGAATGAGGCACCCCATCTATTTCAAAGAAATAAAAAGGAGAAGGCTAAGCTTTCGTTATAACTACTCAAGATTCTATACTTGGTATTTTATTTGAATGTCTAACTAGATTAGGATAATTATTCAACCAGTTGCTCTGGTTGGAAGGCCTTGTCTGGGTTTGATGCTTACTAATCAGCTCAATATAATTTCTTTGGGATACTTCATTACAGGGACAAGGAAACTAGTGGGAATGATAAGGATCATGATAATTTGTCTCATACCCATAATTATTCACAAAATCATCCTCATGCCAAGAATGTGATCTCCATATATTCCTTTCCTCATTTTGCTCTTTAAGCTTAGTTATAGTTTTATGTAATTCTTCAATGGATCAAAAAAATATGTTTGAGTTCATTATGGTTTATGGGATTGATTCGCTTCTCAATGGAGTCGCGTTGTAAATCCTCTAGGTGAAAAGAAAAATGTAATCACCAAATTATATGTCATTGGGAAAGTAATATGCATGAGAAAGACATAAGTGAATGTAAAATTAAGCAAGGTAAAATGCATTCACTGAATTTAAATCCGAATACGATATGATTCAAAAGATAAATGTGAGGTACTACTCGTAGACACCATAGGTAAACCTCTACCTCCCCGACAATGACGCCAATGTTAGGAATAAATAATCCTCCCTTGTCCATATATAGTCTATTTGATCATATTGCCTAACTTGGGAGTCATTTGGATGAGTTTGGTGCCACTGGTGTCATTGGTGTCATCGATGCCATTTGGTGCCATTGGTGCCATTTGGTGCCACCAATGCCAATCCATACATTCTAGGATCCACTTTGAGTGCCACCAACAACCTCCATCAGTTGGTTGTGGTAGGTATAAATTTATGCTGAGTCACAATTAGATCACTCTCAGTTATTCTAGTGCCAGTTTTGCATGCATACATGGGGAGTGGTGCCTTTTTCCACCTACCCCAGTTGTTAACCGATTGGTAAATTGATTTAGACATCAAGAGTTAGACTAGTTGCTCCCATGCAATGATTTAGACACACTAAGTTATCTAGTCAATCAGGTTTATTTCGTATATTCGAATCTTATCTACATGATTCAATTTCTCCTTATTGTAACACCATTGTATTACTGATGGATTAATGAAGATTAATGTTGTAATTAATTGATCAATTCTTATCAATTTTTTCTTGTTCAGTGTACATTGTTCTTGATATTCCATTGCATAATTCTACTTCTCAATTGCTCTCATTTTCCTGTAGATCAATGGTTCACAAATTTCACATGGTATCAGAGCCTTATTTAGTCTAGCAACAAGTCTTGTCTGATCTCCATTGTACACCAAAAGCAGCTAAGTTTCCACATAAATACTGGAATGATAGCCTTGCTCCCTTTGTATTATGACCAGAGAAGTCTATCCATGTGTGATGGACTCTGAGAAAGTGTACATGTCGAGGTGGAATTGAAAATGACATGATTTTGAAATGAAATGGTTTTTGGAGTGTTATTTGCAGGTACTGGCATAGCATCTTGAGGAATTGATTGTTCAACATACCGAAAGATGGATTCTTCAACTCTCATACCCCAAACCCTTACACCCTTCAACTACTCTGATTGGAGGGAAGATATGCAGGTAGCCTTGCACAAGCTTAGTCAATTTAGGATGACAATGGGTAGAGAAACTGAGCCCCAACAATATGTTGAGAAGAAAGTTTTTCTAAATCGGCTTGATGAGGCCTTCGGCTTCATGTGCACTCATATCTCCCGGGATATTTTTTTCCACCTTGAGGGACTAAGGACTCCGAAGGAAGCTTGGGATAATCTTGAATCTTTGTTTGAAAAACAAGATGAGCTTCGAGGGCATATTTTAGAGAATGAGCTATTTCCTCTATAGCCCAACAGTTTCAAATCTATTCAACAATTCTTCACAAAATACAAGTCACTAGTACTGCAATGCAAACAATGTGGATTAAAGAGGAAAGACACAACTTGTGTTGTCAGTGCTGATCAATCTTGGCTCAGAGTACTCATTCTTTATCTCTACCATTCAATTCTAGAAGAGCTTCCATCCCGAATTGGAAGATGCCTTCTCTAGATGCTTTTGTTGAGTCCTTAATACAATAGCATGATAAATTGGTTCGAATGGGAGTTATTCAAACCTCCAAGAACCTAGCACTGACATACTCAAACAATGCGCAAGAAAGAGGGAGAAAAAAGGGAAGGATACCAAAAACATTGATTCAAATCAAAAGGAGAATCACAGATCTTCCTATGGAGCCTTGGGTTCCAAGAAAAAGAAGAAATTTGAGAAGGCTAAGTGTCCATACTATATGAGAGGCTTTCATCCAGAGAGCCATTGCATAAAGAATACCATCAACCAGTTGACAGCACTCTTTGAACATAACAATATTTCCCTTCCACAAGGTGCAGACATTCCTGAAGCTGGAGAGCAGACTGAAGAATATGAGAGGTTCCATGCTTTGAAAGCACACTTCACTCATTCGAAGGCTTACTTGATAGATTCTGGAGCATCCAACCACATGGTTGCCTCCAAATAATTCTTCACTACTTTGGATATCTCAGGAGGACCTAGCATTCATATGGTAGATAATTCACATATCCCAGCAACAAGTAGAGGTTCTATTAAAATCCATCATGGTGAGTTCAAGAATGTACTCTATGTTCCCCCTCTTGCAACGAATTTGTTATCTGTTTATTAGATGAAACATACTAGCATGCCAAAGCAATTTGTATTTGGTCCTGACTCAATGGATATCTCAGATATCTCAACCAAGAATATTATAGGGAAGGGTGTTGCAAACCATGCCTCCAAGGCATATGAATTCTCACACTTTCTACCATACTCAACTCCAGCACAATCTCAGCATCCATTTGAAAGGAAAGGTAAAAAATCTCATTCATATCCATTTGTAAATAATCATATGTTTTCTAAGATGAGTAATGATATCAGCATGATTTTGATATTGAGATTGTACCTCAAGATGATCCAGATCTAGATCCAGATCCTATTCAAAATAAGAAGCCTAAATGGGCTAAAAATCTCATTGAAGTAGCTGGGAATGATGTTGTGGATCCATACGATAGAATAAAAATGAGGTCCCAGTATCAGAATGAATATGTTGCACTCTCTCACATAGCTTTTCTACCTACATAGTGGTGCAACAAACTTCCAAGAAGATGATACTTGATGATAGCGAATGATCCACAATTCGGCCCACTGAAGAACAAAATGGATTATTCCATTCCTCCTCCAAAAAGAAGAGACAAAGGAAACATTCAACATATCTAAAGAAGATGGAAAAGTTCACATGCATAGTCCCAGGATGTTGATGCATAGAAGAATCATGATTCTACATGGTTTCTCTACAGAGCTACAAATTGCAACAATATTTTACAAGGTTTTACCCAAAGAGGAAAATGTCCTCTTAAGTATAGCTAGCTTTTCTGATTCACTGCTTATTTTGAGGGGGGATTTTCGCATGATTTTTTCCCCATTTCCCTTAGTTTTTTAAGCAGCTTTTAATTCTTTTAGATTGTATGGGTGACTTTTGGCCTAGTTTTTAGGGCCCAAGTTTTCCAAGTTAGGATTAAGGGGGAGTGATAGGGTTAAATAATCCTCCCTTGTCCATATATAGTCTATTTGATCATCTTTCCTAACTTATGATTAATTTGGATGAGTTTGGTGCCACCGTGATATTGGTGCCACTGGTGCCACAGGTGCCAATCCCTACATTCTAGGAGCCACTCTGAGTTCCACCAACAGCATCTATCAGTTGGTTGTGGTAGGTAGGAAGTTATGTTGAGTCAACCTCTAGTTACAATCAATTAGATCACTCTTAGTTAGTATAGTGCCAATTTTTCATGCATGCATGGGGAGTGGCGGCTTTTTCCACCTACCCCAGTTGTTAACTAATTGTAAAGTGATTTAGACATCAAGATTTAGACTAGTTTCTCCCATGTAGTGATTTAGATACACTGAGTTATCTAGTTAGTCAAGTTTTAGTTGGGAGATTCAAATCTTATCCACGTGATTTGAATTCTCCTTATTGCAACACCATTGTATTACTAATGGGTTGATTAATGTTGTAATTAACCGATCAATTATTATCAAATTTGTCTCAAAATTGCCTTGTTCAGTGTACATTGTTCTTGATATTCCACTGCATAATTCTACTTCTCAATTGCTCTCATTTTCCTGTAGATCAATGGTTCACAAATTTAATAGCCAAAATATTTTATCACACAAAGTGTAGCTACCCACTAAAGGTATCCTATTCAAGATGGTATAGGTAAGGTAGCTAACCAATGACACCACAAGGGCCTCGTCCACTATGGATGAAGGGTATTTGACACATCAAGCATGCTCTTGTCACTTTAGATCAATCCAAAAAATGATCAAACGAGAGACCCTAATAGCCTATGAGGGCTAGAGAACCTACTCAAGACACTCTAATGGGTTTGCAAAGAGTGCAAGAGGTGAATAATGAGCAAGTAAATCTAGATCTAGTGAATGTATATCATAGATGAGGTTAAATCCAAGTTGAGGAGGCTTGAGATAATAAAAATTTCCCATCTTGATAAGAAATATACCACAGAGAGTTTGAGAATGTACATCTAGAGAGATAATTATTCTAAATAATGAAAACCCTGATGAGATCCACCTAAGGTTTAGGCAATAATGGACAAAGTGGACCCAAGAGAGTATATCAAGACAAGAAATGACTAGATCTAGAGGATTGAAGAATAGATCTATGAAATTTAAGTGGGTTCAAGCATACCCAACTGATATATCGATTTGACCACCCACCCAAGGAGGCATCCCCTCTAGAGTAGACTAGTGATATATCCCATGGAAAATGGAGTCGAATTTCAATGAAACTTGAGATCTAGGGTTTAATTAATTATATGTAAGTGTGTTTTGATGGTTATCATCAAATAAGAACCTGATCATATTGGTATCTTAAGGAAATAAAATTCTATATATACTACTCATTTCAAAGAGTTATATGATATACTTGCTTGTTAATATGAATACATGCATATTATCAATCCTAGCATCATTGAGCATGTTGGACACAATTTTACCTTCACATAAATATATCCTTGAAGTCATGACCACATATGAACAAATGCAAAATGATATGCACCATTGATTATTATTTATTCTTGAGTTAGGAAAAATGGAGGTTATCCCAAAATGCCTCATATCACCCCACACTACTAAATGGTACCAATTCCTCATCCTTACAGACAATATGTATGTGGAGGGTAATCTAGCAAATATTTTGAAAACTAATCCAATTGATATCTTAGTCAAGCTTGGAATTATGGAAAACATCAATATTGGAACATATTGGTATCTTAAGGAAATCACACTCTATATGCTACTCTTTTCAAAGAGTTTATTCATATGAAGAAACACATGCTATCAATCCTAGAATCATAAGCATAGTATTAAAACCTAGGATGATGTAATGTCCCCTTCCAAGTAGTCACCATGAGTCACTCATTAGCCTATCCAATTCTCCTAGGCTATAGTAGTAAAAAAAAGAGAATTAATTAATTATTAATGTCATCTAGGCCAAAAAGATTTTATAAAGTGACATTAGTAACTAATTTATATAAAGTGACTTTATAAAGTCACTTTATAATATATTGAGTGGAAAATTTAAAGTTAAGACACAAAGTGATCAATTTAAAAATTAAAATCCAGGATGAAG
This sequence comes from Pseudotsuga menziesii, assembly GCA_001517045.1. NCBI lineage: Eukaryota > Viridiplantae > Streptophyta > Pinopsida > Pinales > Pinaceae > Pseudotsuga > Pseudotsuga menziesii. Next base: position 104,256 of record LPNX011021538.1, on the reverse strand, counting down.
GATTTTTCCTCCAAAAAGTAACTTTATTAATTGTTAAATGGAGAAAATCCAAGGTAAGTCAAAAATTCACTAAACGAGGGGAGAGTGAAATTATAAAACAAGAAATGAGAGCTCATTCTATCATTCTTGTCTAGTTGCTTTTTTTTAAAGCGCTCTTGAGCAAACTTCTCTTGGACAAAACCCTAAGAAGAGGTTTTGGTTTCGACAGTGAGACAAATATGCCTTAGCCATCTATTGAGAAGGAGTCATCTTAGATTTCTCCACTGATCTTCATTTTCATGGTTTGAGTTTACTTTATTTCTTCAAATCTGAGTTTTCCAAAGGAATTTTTGCGAAGGTTTCAGTGTTTATTTGTAAAGCATGCCCCTTATCTTCGTTGCTGCAACTAAAGGAGGGATGCACCATTTTACTACAATATTCCCTAGGAGAGGGTGCATCACTTGAGGGAGTTCCCAGACATAAAACCCTTTCAAATTGTGGGCATAAAGAAGTCACATTATTAGGAACCACTATAAAAAATGTAGGGAAACAAAGACTGGGTTGTATGGTTAAATAGTGTGGAGAAGGGAGTCTCCTTTCAGTGGAAATATCTTCATCTCTCCTCCATTTGGCTATAGCACACCTTCAAGCAACTCATGGACTCCTATACATCTTCTCCAATGTGGTTTGGCGCTAGATGGGAGTAACTAAGTCTGACATTTATTCATTGGAAGAACATACACCCAATTCATGGAAGGAAATAGCTTATGCCTTGTACTAAATTCATTGTTGCTATTATTTCCCGGTGGTATGATCCACTTACATCACTATTAGTGCGGGGTTCTAATGCAATATTAGAGACCTACTAAGTCACATTAAGCTATAGGAAAACACATAGTACATTCAGAGATTTATATGATTGAAGATTGTAAGCTGAAGCAAGCATTTGGGTTACCGCTAAGAGGTCGTGGATATTCTCTATGGTGGTAACAATTCATGGGAACCATTCTAAGTACATTGTGGAGTTAATAACGACCGTCACCAAGGATTTTCAAGCACTTACAGGCATGTACTGAGATTGAATTAAAATTTAAAATCAAATTTGTATTTTCGTTCGATGAATGTTATGTTATGAGTGACTGCTACTATTTTATGTCTGAAGCATAGAATATTGGGATAATTAAATACTACTCATTTTTACATGAAACAATCCATGCCAAACCTTATAAACCATCTCCAAATCTTACCTATCCAAATATTTTATAAAGTGACATTAGTAATTAATTTATCTAAAGTGATTTTATAAAGTCACTTTACAATATATTGAAAAGAAAAATTAAAGTTAAGACACAAAGTGCTCAATTTAAAAATTAAAAGGTGGGATGGAGGATTTTTCTCCATAATGTCACTTTATTAATTATTAAATGGAGTAAATCCAAGGGAAATCAGAAAGTCACTAAAAGAGGGGAGAGTGAAATTATAAAAAGGGAAATGAGAGCTCATTCTCTCATTCTTGTCTATTTGCATTTTTGAAAAAGAGCTCTTTAGCAAACTTCTCTTGGACGGAACCCTAGGAGGAGGTTTTGGTTTCGACAATGAGACCAATCTTACCTATGACATCGTAAAATTAAAAATTGATTCCTTATAATATTTAATCCCTCAAAAATTATATAAACTATATCAAAATCCTTAAAAATTGAAATATCTTTAGAAAAATATCACCAAATATTTTATAATTGACATTTTAAGAATTGGTAAGATTCAAAGGTTTATACACTTTTAAATAAGTATGGATCCTTAAAATTTTCCCTCTAATCTAAGTGATAGAGAGTTTGACATGTTTTAAGTTTACATTTATCTTGACTAGGTAATATTATATAAACTATATCAAAATCTTTAAAAATTGAAATATCTTTAGAAAAATATCACCAAATATTTTATAGTTGACATTTTAAGAATCAGTAAGATTCAAAGGTTTATACACTTTTAAATAAGTATGGATCCATAAAATTTTCGCTCTAATCTAAGTGATAGAATTGAGGGGTTGACATGTTTTAACTTTACATTTATCTTGACTAGGTAATATTATATAAACTATATCAAAATCCTTAAAAATTGAAATATCTTTAAAAAAATATCACCAAATATTTTATAGTTAACATTTTAAGAATTGGTAATACACTTTTAAATAAGTATGGATCCTTAAAAATTTCCCTCTAATCTAAGTGATAGAGTTGAGGGGTTGGCAAGTTTTAACTTTACATTTATCTTGACTAAGTAAGTGTAGTTAGGTCACAGTTAGATGAACCATTATTCAATTGATGGGTTTTTAGTTTGTGAACCTATAAAAAGTTGGTTTTCAAGTAAAAGGTTTCTAAAGTAAATCTCCATATGTTCTCTATTCCCATCTTAATTTTGATTAGGAGTGTAGTTAGGTTAACAATTATTCAATTTTATAGAATTTCGTTGAAAAATGTTGATAGTAGTTTTCAAGTAAAACCATAAAAAGTGATGACATCATAAAATAAAATAAAAATAATTCCTTATAAGATTTAGCTTATCTAAAGTACAAATACTTGCAATAAAAATGATTTAATATAAATAAAAATCGTTAGGAATTTATATTTATCTCTAATTGATACTTAGAACATTTAAATTTAAGTGCAATAATTATTTTTCACACATTTATGTTGGGATCTACTTTATAGTTGACATATCTTTAGAAAAATATCACCAAATATTGAAATATCTTTAGAAAAATATCACCAAATATTTTATAGTTGACATTTTAAGAATCGGTAAGATTCAAAGGTTTATACACTTTTAAATAAGTATGGATCCATAAAAATTTCGCTCTAATCTAAGTGATAGAATTGAGGGGTTGACATGTTTTAACTTTACATTTATCTTGACTAGGTAATATTATATAAACTATATCAAAATCCTTAAAAATTAAAATATCTTTAGAAAAATATCACCAAATATTTTATAGTTAACATTTTAAGAATTGGTAAGATTCAAAGGTTTATACACTTTTAAATAAGTATGGATCCTTAAAATTTTCCCTCTAATCTAAGTGATAGAGTTGAGGGGTTGGCAAGTTTTAACTTTACATTTATCTTGACTAAGTAAGTGTAGTTAGGTCACAGTTAGATGAACCATTATTCAATTCATGGGTTTTTAGTTTGTGAACCTATAAAAAGTTGGTTTTCAAGTAAAAGGTTTCTAAAGTAAATCTCACTATGTTCTCTATTCCCATCTTAATTTTGATTAGGAGTGTAGTTAGGTTAACAATTATTCAATTTTATAGAATTTCGTTGAAAAATGTTGATAGTAGTTTTCAAGTAAAACCATAAAAAGTGATGACATCATAAAATTGAAAATTAATTCCTTATAAGATTTAGCTTATCTAAACACAAATACTTGCAATAAAAATGATTTAATATAAATAAAAATCATTAGGAATTTATATTTATCTCTAATTGATACTTAGAACATTTAAATTTAATTGCAATAATTATTTATCACACATTTATGTTGGGATCTACTTTTAAGCTTCATCCATACACAACTAAAACAACTTAATAAACTTATAAAAAAATAAAAAATAAAAAAGATGATTCGTATAAATTTGATATGTTTAAATTAATATTGCATTAAGGTAATGAGAGGTAATAAATATGACATTAACATAATGAGAGGTAATAAATATAAATATATTATTAATATTATTATTTTTATTCATAAATATAATAATATAAATTATATTTTAAAAAATTAAATTATACAATTTAGTTTAAAATAAATCTATAATAATATTTAAAATAATTTTATTTTTTATTAAATAAATATGATAACAAGAGGTTGAAAGAGTTCACCCGGATATTAAATCCCCCTCTTCGTATTCTGTAACCACTGCCATGCGATTTGGAATATCAAACTGCACTTCCTCAATGTATTTGGACTCGATGGAAGTAGTGTCGAAATTTGGATTTCCGCTCAAGATCGAACTGCGGCAATCATATTAATTTATTTTAGAAGAGTTTACAAAATTAATTATATATATATATAATTTTAAAATAAATTAAATAATTGGTTTTTTAGGTTTGATAAATCAAAGTTTGGTTTTATGAAAAGTTAATTATCTTAACTTTAATCTATTTAACTTAAATATATATATATATATATTAAAACCTTGTTATTGTATTAAAAAAATTTGTGAACCACTTTTTCAATCTTATTATAGTTTTGCCAGTTAAGAGAAACCTACTCAACATCGTAGCAATCAACCGCGCCGGAACGATCATCTAGAGTGATAAACTTGTTGACATATACAAAAAGCAAGTCCTTCCCGTCGTAAAAGATATCACCGTCTAGAAATCCTAATTCATCCTGGATTTCAATTATTTGTGTTGGGTTCTCATCTGTTTATTTAACAACAAAACAAAACACATGAGTTAACTCCTAATTCCAATAATTCTGAACTCAGGAACACCGCTGACAATATCGACTTACCGCGGCTGATAGCCACAACCCTTGAATACGTGGAATGTTGCCCCATCACAAATACTAATCTCTCCGATGTTAAAATAGTCCGGATAACCATAGGCGTCCCATCTCTTTTACTCAGCATCTGAAATATCTTCTGGAATATTGACATATATACATACCAAAAAAAACAGTAAGAATTTCATGCTTCGTTTGCAGGAATATATATATACAAACAGCTGATTTTCTGAGTTGTAAATTCTTACCGTGGCATAGAAGCCAGTGAATGAATGGCTTCGCTTCAATCTGATCGAGTGATATTTATTCTTCTTTTCTCGGGCTACCAGTTGGTGCAAGTAGTTTCTGGAAATCTCCATATTCGGCCTCGTCGTCTCATTACTGTCATCATTCTGAACTTCAGCAGGAAAACTGATCGGATCCATGTCGGTCGTAAAGAACAACGACAACAAGAAGTTGAAGAAGAAATAGCCGCAAACCATTGACGGACGGTTTATTGGCAGTTTCCAACCGTTATGTTTCGTTTCTAACGGTCTCCAGATACCTCATTCATTACCAATCACGTTGGAGGAATCGTGAGATCATCCTCGACCACAAAACCATGCTATAAAAATAATCAACTATGAATCAATCAAAGCCCAAGGGTTAGCTCAATTGGTAAGACATGCTCACACTCTTTCTGTTCGACACTCTTTCTGTTCGAGCTTTGAGTCATTTGGGGTTAGGCCTTCTGCTAGGATGGCCAACTGTTTACCACCTCTACCATCCACTAATGTGGAGCTGGATTTTCCATGCATGTTTCTTTGTGAAAAAAAATCAACTATGAATCAAATAATCAGTTTTATTTATTATGTGGATAGTTGTTTTTATTTGAGACTTAGGATGGACTCCAATTGATTCTATGATAGTTGTTCAAAATTCAAAATAAACAATTATAAAAAAGGAATGGATAAAGTTCACCTAGAAAAAATATTTTCAAAGTGTCTTCCATTCCATATCTATATCTTAACCATTTGATCTCTCTCAACGTTATACAGCCACAAACTATGTAGGTGTGTTAGTATATTCATAAACTTTAAAAGCCACATCTTAGTAAACACTAATTCCAATTTTTATCTTATTACATTTAACAACTTAACTCATAACTTATTAGAACACTTAACTTGTGACTTATCCAAATTTGCTAACCACAAGTTAAGTGATTGTACTAGTTGCTTATCTTAATTCAACCTATATAAATTATTTAACAATAAAATAATTATTTTATTTGTAAATAATTATCAACATAAAATTATAAATTTATCAAAATATCAATTCTCTCCCTGCTTAAATGTGGTTGTGAAAATTTCAAATATCTCCATGTGTAAATGTGGTTGTGAAAATTTCATAACTATAGGATTTTGTAACAAATTGCCTTAATGAATATTATTTAATTACATATCCATAAATGTTTAATAACAAACTCCCGTATGCAGTGTCACGTGTCAAGTTGAAGGAATGTGCACGTGTCTAATAACAAACTAGACGATAACAAACTCTCGTCTGCAGTGTCACTTGTGAAGTTGAAGGAATGTGCAGGTGTCAAGTTGACGGAATGTACAGGGAAATATATCACAGCATCCATCCAAGTCGAAGTTGAAGGCAAGTGCAGACCGATGTAAATGATGTTGTTGCCCTCCCAACATCCACGTATTCTTGATATGCACCGCGACCATCTACATGGAGCCAAGGAGGAGCAGGTGTTGGATATTAATTTTTTTTTTAAATAAGAAAAGAACTCGAATCAGCGTAATCCATCGATTTAGGTAAGATTCCCATGCCAGGCACAAAGAATATGATGTAGAGTGCCATTCTCATTATGGCAAGCCACCCAAAACTGGCCGGGGGCGTCCTCGGGTGACCCACGAGCTGCTACAATGGCGCAGATTATGGCACATATCTTGCATAGTTTGATTGGACACCAAACAGGTTCCAGTAAAGTGACCCTGTAACAATCACACCATTGAGATCTAAGATTGCAAGCATCCTCCTTCCTGTTTTGTCAATGAGATACATTCGCAATAAGGAACCCAGTGCATTCAGTCCTGATGTTAGTAGCGATAGGAGCAAAGCTGGAAGCAAACATGAAACCAACAACAGGCAGTTTATTGACACACAGGCAAGAATTGTGGCTGCTGATAAGATTAAATTACTTCCGTTGATAGTCCATTGCAACGCATGGGCAACCAAGCACAGAATTAAAGAAGTTGACGCTACTCAACACATGCACATGAAAATTCATGTGGACAAACTAAATGTTAAAAGGGAAAAATAAAGATACAGGGAAAGTAAATGTTAAAAAAAATAAAGATACAGGGAAAGTAAATGTTAAAGGGAAAAAGAAAGATACAGGGAGATTCAAAACCTGGACTCATGGAGTTACCAGCTCGTCCAACGTACGAGCTTGGGGGAATTTATCTTGACATCCACAACAACTTATGAAGAAAAATGCACACCACCAAATGCTTTAATGGAAGCATTCACACTACATGGTTATATCATTTGACCGACTCAATGCTCTGTTACTCAGTCCCATTACAGTAAGCCAATGAAGGCAATAAAAGAAGACTCAGACTAATTCCAAAGAAGCAGCTATGAGATTTGGTAGAGACTACTTCTCCCTGTGAATGCCGAAGGTCAGTAGAATCGACCCCGTGAAAAACTAGAATAATGGGAGTCGTCGTCTCCAGCATAGCTCATGCAGACACCATTGTGATTCGGCATAAGTGGGAGAAAAATTGCAACATGGGCGGATGTTGTTTCAATAGCCTCTTTTATTAGAGAGGTTAATTATTCTCTCCCTTCTCATTTTATCTTGAATACAAGATGCAATATGTGTATAATAAATATGTGTATAATAATTTACCTATAGTTTTATTTATATTATAATATTGTACATTTATTTTCTTGTGAATAAATAGCGATGAGGGAGAACTGCTAGATAAGGTGGTTGATGTTGTGTTCAAAAAAGGGGTTAAAACACATGAGTGTGGCGAGATATCCCGCTGGTTTGGATGAGAAAGTGAAAGATTTTGAAAGGAAAATATCATTGCAGCATGAGCACAGAAGAAGAGTTCAGATGCTTAGGTGGAGTGGGGAAGACCCCTATCACAAAAACACTTTTTAACGGAGAGAGTTCAAATTACAAAAAATCTTACTTTTTTAGCCGACATAATAGAAAAGGCTAAAGGCTCATTAAATTCTTTGCAAAGCCAAGTTCTTAGGGGTTTAGGATTTTGGGACTTTTTTGCTTTGTAAGATTATGGGGAAAACATTGACTTAATCATTAAATGTTTTCAAATTTAAAAACTTTATGTACAAAAGTCTTTTGGAGGAAACTTATATTCGCTTATGTGGCAATTTAGAAGTTTGATGTAACTTATTTTCACTTATTTTCCTAGACTTGCCTTCATTACATAAACTTATATTATCTATACACATAACTTTCTCTCTTTTTTAAAACATATCGAATATCTCTTCCGTGTTTCATTTACCCTCTTTGGGGGTATGCTAGTTATCTTAAGTTGGCTTATTCATAATTATCTTAAGTTGACTTAAGTATAGCATAAATATAATAAATGCAATTTTTAAAAATAAATTTAAAGAAATCTTACATTCATTTATATAGTTAATTAAATTTAATGATAATGAATAATTAAGATCAAGTTTTAATAATTATAATTAATCTATTATATTAAAGTGAACTTTAATGAGTCATAGTCAACCTTAATTAACCAATGTGAAATAAAGTTGAACACATTGAACAAAACTCAACCACAATTAATAAAAACCACAAAATTTGAGCATTCAAACTCATTCATAGTTAACCATAATTTACACTCAAGAATAATCAATGAGAGTCAACAATAGCTAACCAAAATCAACTATTGTGACCACCATAGTTAAGATACTATATCTACTTTTATACAGGAAACATTATCAACCATATGGTAATATCCACAATCTAATTTATGGAGATACTAACTCAATCACGGAGATCAAGATAAATAAATAAAAATGAAACTAGGTGCAAATTCTACCTTTTACAAACAAAAAATCTATATGTTTCTAACTCGCCCCAAATGGAACCAAACACTGACTAGGTGAGTGCACAATGTTAAGGGACCTTTTAGATGCAATGGTAGATTCAAGAAACTTATTTAAGTTCTATAAAGGATAAATGATCCTAAGCAATCATGTGTGTGCCAAACCTAGTCCCAAGTGTGCCAAGGTGAAGGCTAACTAGGATAGTTAACCAAAACGCGCACACATTATGTTCTATAAAACCCATACGTGTCATTTTCTCTCAAACATGTACATGTTTTATAAACCATGTTTGATGCCCCAAAACAGGTCGTGCCCATATTCTCCACAACAACAATAGGCAACGATTTCGAGCAACCAAAGCATGTGTTGGTGAACACGATTTGGGTGAGAAGGGCCTCCATATTCCACATTGGGCATCATTCTCCTCCATCTAAGGTATTTCCATCAAAATGCATCCTTCTTCATCATCTATTTTTAGTAATTTGTATGTTGTAAAATAAATTTAAACGATAATTTTTTTAATTTGTATGCCCTAAATAAATTTGAACCATAATTCTAGTCATCTGTATGCCCAAAATAAATTAAAACCTCGTTTTACTCATAAAAATTAAATCAAAATTTCACTAGATGCATATATATCAATTAGCATCGTTATGACTCCAAACCACTATTCACAAATATGAAAAGTTTCTTGTGTATATAGCAAGGGTGCATACAACTAAAAAAAACTTCAAGTGTAATCCATATTTGACCCAAAATACATAAACAAAGAGGCTAAATGACCTATAGAGTCCAAAAAACTTCATGTTACAACATATAATTAGATATCAAAATAATTTCCTGTATTGGGATTTTATTCATCAATACAAACCTGTGCCCCCTCCTCTAAGCACTAGCCCTTCCCTCTACACAAAATCTTGGAGTTGGTCCTCCAAGAGAATTAGTCAACATCGGACCTATAATTTTGATGAAACTTCATAATCCAAGCCTTATAATAAAGTAGAGAAGCTTTTCATGACATATAAGCATAGGAAATTTAATGTATGTATCTGGAAATTTAAATTAATATACATATACGACATAAAATTAGGATGGAAAATTGTTAAATGCTTATTCATCAGTGAAATCGTTCAATTATAAATAGTTCACCTCGTTATTTGTTTTAGTGTACACTATTTTTCCAAATTTTCATTTCTTAGAGATGTCATTATAACATGTGTATTTTTCTAATGATATTTTTTTGTATTTATGGTTGCAATGGCTATTATGGACCTGATGCGGAGATACTTAGAGAAATTTGACATTTGAGAGAGATTGATGTTGCTTGGAGGGGTGGAGAGGAACTCCATCGCTCCCTTGCAGAGTCATTGGATGTTATAGTAAACACTATTAGCCACTCTAATGATGCACCGTAAAACATAGTGTCATCTAGATAAAGAAAACATAAATAATATACAAATCGATTGAGTTACAATGAAGTCAAGAAGCTTAAAATCACAAAATAGCTAATATATTCACATCTGAGAGTTCCTAGAATAGATCAAATTCCAAACATCGAAAGAGAACATATTTTGATTGAGTGATGAACATATCAACCATTCTGAGATCATTGGATGGATAGATGGTATATGGTTTTTGATATTCCACCACTCAATAATAGAGAACTACAACTATACTTCCTCCAGAAGTTATATGTTGATTTTTTTATTGGTAAACATGTAAACTAATTTGACATATCAGGGTTCCAAGGAGTTGGTATGGGGATGCCCCAAAACTGACCTAATGTTAGGTATCAAGAAGCCAATAGGCTCATCCCTCCTTCTTGTATCCACCTACCTAGGCCAGATGTTCCTCGTGCATGTCATATGATTCCCCAAACATAGGAGGAATTTATGATGCTAACTGCGGTGATTAGACGCCATAGCATAACTATTGACCACGAAAGGCCCTCTTCCTCTGGTGGGGCACAACCATCATCTTCCGATGGTAGAATACCATCTAGTGGTGAAGATAAATTGACATCCCATGAGCCCCACATTGAGCCACATGTGTGCACAAAGTGTGGTCAAGCCTACTATGGACATGGACCAAACATGGTACCTCTTTGATGACTTCCAGTCATGTAAGTATATGGTTAAGACACTAATGTCATTGAAATTTTTTTTCCATATTGTACACATATTAAGATTGTTGATGTATACATTTTTTAATATTGTAGGAGTTCGATGCCTCTACAGGGGGTGTTGTTGTACCGGGTGTTGTCATATCTAAGGTGGAAAGAACTAACATTGAGGTCATATTTCAACATGTCATTCTGCTAATACATCGACTTTCGTTAATACATGCTAGTTCATAAATTTTACATGGTCTAACATTTACAATTTTTGAAGTTGTAGGAACAATATTCTTAGTAGAATGTGGGAGACAGTGATCTTAGTTAGATCCCAAGGATGGCCTCTATGAGTTATTTAGGTGTGTAAGTACATGGTTAATGATGTAATATTGTTCAATTTTTTTCTTATTGTACTCCTCTATAGATTTCTAATATTTAAATCATTTTTAAACTTGCAGGCGTTAATTGAGGATGTAAAGGGGCAAGGATTTGATAGTACTGATCCCTCCCATGGGGTTGAGATGTTCCAAACAAAGGTAAGTATTACAACATGTTTGTTTTCAATACATATTATTCCATTATGTATAACAACGACTTGATGCACTGTGACTGTAGGGATTGACCCAAATCAATACACCACCGCTTTGGATTCCCTCTGCTTCCAGTCCAAATGTCGACAAGGTTTTTTTCTACATCAGACGGCCCTCTTCCATAAAAATAGTGGGTGTCCATGATCATGGACCTACTCATTCCACGATAATGTATAGCCTTTGCTGACGATTGTTGGTTAGATTTTAATTTTAAATTCACAACTTGTTCTTCTTAATTTGTTTTTTTCACATGTTTACAACACCGGGATGGAGAGTCCTCCATGACATACCTTAGCAGGGTCATTGATGCAGTAGTTGATGTTGCATCTATGATGGGAACAAGTCATGTAGAGGTGCATCTAGTTTAATACTTGACACACTGTGACTGTAGGGATTGACCCAAATCAATACACCACTGCTTTGGATTCCCTCTGCTTGCAGTCCAAATGTCGACAAGGTTTTTTTCTACATCAGATGGCCCTCTTCCATAAAAATAGTGGGTGTCCATGATCATGGACCTACTCATTCCACGATAATGTATATCCTTTGCTGACGATTGTTGGTTAGCTTTCAATTTTAAATTCACAACTTGTTATTCTTAATTTGTTTTTTTCACATGTTTACAACACCAGGATGGATAATCCTCCATGACATACCTTAGCAGGGTCATTGATGCAGTAGTTGATGTTGCATCTACGATGGGAACAAGTCATGTAGAGGTGCATCTAGTTTAATATTTTTACATAGTTCATTTGTATTGTGTATTCATGCATGATGTCTAACTATTTTAACATATGGTGAATGTAGCCTCACTCCTATTATCCAATAGTGCATGCAATCGAGAGTGATTTTCAGCATACAACTCCTCTCACTACACAAGAAACCTAGTTTCCTGCCCCAGAGTATATTTTTGAGTGAGATGTTCATTAATTACAAAATTCAAGTTAGTACTTTCTCATACATATATGTTGATAATTGTTGAGATAATTGACTTAGGATATTTTATTCGCATAGAACCATTGGAGAGAGGCTTTCAGTAAGGAGGAGGACACCACAGGTATATATACCTTGGATGGATTCAATGAGTGTTTGTTATAAGTAATTGAGTCGTAAAAAAAATTAAATTTTGTTAGTTCTTGGATATTAGTTTAATTAGTTGATCAAGAAATTTGATCTTAGACATCTAGTCTTTTGAGAGCGGCACAACAGTCCTAGACAGAAGCAAGGTGCATCAGAGTCAAGGAAAAATGATAGCACTTTATAGTTTTGATGTGTGGTCTAGGACAAACATACTTTCATTTACATGTACATCACCGAACTTATTGATACATGTACATTGATAGGCTATCTAAGGGTTGTATATTTTTGTATTAAAAATTCCATGATATAATATATTTCATATTGTTTCTTGACATCTTGATAGCACTCTTAAGTGTGATCATACATGTACCGTTGCCACTAATGTGTCTATGTGTAATGTTTCACCATTTTTTGATAGCTTGGATGATTACATGGACATATAAAAATCATAAAATTGAGAACAGTGCATAATAACAACAATGCACAATGACAACAATCCACAACATTACACATTTACAATTTTCCTTACCACAATCTAATACAATGTTATATTAACAATGCACATTTACTTGATGTTCTTGACCATAATCAAATTATATGAAATTATGTGAGTGGTGCACCTAATCCACACAAGCTACTAACACACTTACCTACAAAACAAGAAACTAATACAATTAAGTGATGTACATAAACATGTAACCCACTTAAGTACTTAACAAGTGTGAAAAGCACACAACAGGATATGCATCTCTACTCTCACACATTTGGGATACACTCATGGAACCCATATAAGCAGGTTAAATTTTAGTGTGATGAAACTCATCTTAAAAAATGAATGGATGCACATAAGTTCAATGTGACAAATTATCCTAATAACATGACCATTGACCACTAAACCAATAATCCTTTTATCATATGCCCCATGCACAACTCGCCAATTGGACTCGTACCCTTTTATCCTAACACACTAACCACCTAATGCATCTCATTTTTCACCTAAGTCACGTAAGAACCTAATGTACTTAAGTGACATACATAAGGAACAAACCATTTGCATAACAAGACTTCTCATATAGGAATTTCTTTTGTCCTAATATGTGAATTACTTGGGCCAAGTGTCAAATTCATAATGCATGTATGTTGAAGTAATTGATGCACATAAATGCCTAACCTGCATATTAAAGAATGCTCATAGATGGAACACCTATGAAACACACTTATTTATCCCACATAAGTGTTTCTTGAGTTTTACCTTGAACCATGAAACCCCTATATAACAAGTTAATCCATATAATTTCATCCCCATTTATGGCTAACCCACTACCCCTAAAACCCCCAACACATAACCTGCTAATTATACTAACCCTAACCACCTAAGTCACTTGGGGGAATATAATTCCAACCATAGCACAGAACTGAGTCTCGTGAGATCATATAAGTCTATTTATGAAGGTTCCACATGGTAAATCTATCTACAAGATCCTGGTTGAGGAATTCCCAAAGTTGACCCCTTTGTGCAAGAATTGCACTGTCCCTTATAGAGAAAAACCCTAACTTTCAAAATTGTCATAAAAATGATGATCCATGGGACATTGAACTAGAGGATAGGGACACCACTAGAGTTAATTTGATTTCCTAATTCCAATGTATTTGAAATCTCATCGATTCTAGCCACAGTCGTCTTTTTATGGACAATTGCAATTCACCTCCCAAAGGCATTCAACGACACATGTTGAATCCCAGTTGGGGGCATAGGATTCCAACCGTGGCACATAGTTGAGTTCTTTCATAGCTTGCAAGTGTCTATGAAAGTTCCATGTGTGAAACCTAGCCACAACTTCCTAGACAAGGAATCCCAAATTTGACCCCTTTGCGTAAGAATTGTAATGTTTGTTAGTGAGCAAAACCCTACTTTCCAAAACCATCCTAAAAGATGTTCCCCGGGCCATGGAATTAGAGGAGAGGGGCAACCCTAGAGTTAATTTGTTGTCCTGATTTGAACAAAGTCAACAGCTTGTTGATCTAAGCCATGGTCGTCATTTTATGTCCAATTGCAACTCACCTCCTAGAGGCATTCAGGGACACATGTTGAATCCCTGCCAGGGGCATAGAATTCCAACTATGGCGCATAACTGAGTTTTGTGAGATCCCAAAAGTGTGTTTGTGTAGGTTCCATTTGGGAATTCTAAAAAAAAATTCCCAATCGAGGAATTCCCAAAGTTGAACCCTTTTTGCAAGAATTGCACTATCAACCCCAATTTCATTAAACTTGGACTAATCTCATCCTAAGTGAACATAGATTTATTATGAATATCCGTTTCCAATACTCAAAATATTGGTTTCTAATAGCTGATATATCAGTTTTCAATACTTAGATACCAATATCCAATAGAGTGGATGTCAGTTTCCAATACCTAAGTTGTTGGTTTCCAAAAACTGATATATTAGTTTCCAATCATAGTCATCTCCTATCGTATAAAATAAATAACAAGTTCCTTGATTCAATCTAGCAAAAGTAGGAGTTGTTGCCCTTCCTCACACATTGGTCATTCACATTTTAAGGAAGAAGAGGAGTAGCATTGGCCCTTTCTCCTTAATAATATGTCCTGATGGGTGTGTCCCACATATGTATGATAAGGTATCGCACCTCCAGTAACAGTTCATAGAAAGGCACATCAGACAAACAGTGGGCCACATGCCCAAAACCATGTCTATTTTATTAAACAAACCTCCGTGGACAACTTCACAAAATTTGTGACCTATTGTAAATTTATAATATGTATATAATAAATCCATGATGAATCCACCATAGGCCAATGGCTCAAGGATTCCTTGATTTACTACAATATTGTGGGGGAGGCATTGTGAAAAAACATGATGACATGTAGAAACACACGACAAACCAGTTGGAAGGGTACACCTGAATTTGCGACCCGTTGTCACTTTATAAGGTATATTTTATAAGATCCCATGATGGGTCCATTAACCCAACCACTCCATCACAACCTCTCACAACTACAAAACAAGAGGTGATGCGCTACACATTACCACAGGAAAACAGTGCATCGCATAGAGTCCCAAGTGCACAATAGCGAAAAATAACTTATCATATATCACTAATGACCATATCGCCTATTGTATACCGCACTGATCACAAATATTTGTAGATCCTTCTAGGAAACTCTATCAAAAAAATAACAACATTGGAAGTCAGAAATCGTAGATCGACACTTGCAAAAAAAACATCAATAATCCACCCAACTTGCCGATGTCAAAAATGTCGAGATATGCAAGGTAATGTAAGGAAGACAGAATTAAACCGTTGGATCATTTATTAAAGGTGATTAAATAATTGTTTAATGAATTTTAAAGAAAAATTAAGTTATTTAATCCTATTATGATCTTTGTTAATGCAATTTTAACTATTATTTATCTACGCTTTTGCAATTTTGAGCTTAATGAAAATTTTATATTGTTCTCGCCAATCTTTTCATGGTATTGTGTTTTATGCTACTCCCTTTATTGATACATACCCCTTGACAACCCCAATAAATAAAGAAAATTTTTTATACAATATATTAAAAAATGCTAACAAGATTCATCCTTTCATTCCATGCAATTTCAAAATATACAAAGAAAATACATATACTATAATAGGAGTGGAAAAACATACAAGATCAATATTTTTTTCTTTAATGTATTTTTTAATTAACTAATTAAATGGTCATGATTATATTTTAAACATAAAGTGATCTAATATATCATCTTCTCCTTGATATTAACAACACTTCATCTATGGCTTATCACCAGAATGGTCCATGATCTCTATTTAAAGAGATTGGAGAGTCATTCACTAGTGATTGATTATTCAGAGATGTTCATGTAATCTATTTCATTTTTGCATTTATGTATTGCCTCAAGTGGCCATATTGGTTGGGGTTATGGACTAATTTTCTCTTTGAGAGTTTTAACCATGTAAATACTAGTGTATTGATTTTTTATCTGTGTGTGAGAATTTTCCTTAAGGTGTTTAACCTATGTGGATATACGTTTTTTTAACAACATGACCACATTAGAAAACATAATGATTTCCCAGGTCTATTGAATCGTTAAAATGGAAGGACACTGCATATTGACTACTTGTGATTAGTATTAGATCTTTAGTTTAAGAAGCATGCTAAAGGTTTTGGTTCGATATGCTTTTTCAAATAGGTTATATAGGTGGTAATATTGGTAATAGTAGAGATAAATAGTTTAATCCTATTGAGATTGAGATTAGACAATTAATATAGACCTTAGCTACTTTGAGGACTTCGTCACCAAATGAAAGTCACACTAAAATTCCTTTACAACTCTTGCTTTGGAGTAACCATATACCACACCATCATCTGATGTTTTCTCAATTCCAACACTTCAATATGATTATGATTCACAATTTAATTACATTTTGTACCTTTTGTTCAACATACATCAAATTCTTCACCAACCACATCTAAGTTGTATATGTACCCTACTCATTAGGATCTGATGGAATATCCATATTTTTCAAAGCACCAATATATTTATGCCCACATTTCTTCTTATAAGTCTTTGGAGAAAATGTAATAGAGGACAGTTATTAAATTGATACCTTCTTAAAGGATTATATGTGGTTGGATGGACAATTGGACATGGCATCGTGTTCTCTTCTTTGAATAAATCATATAGACTTGTGTTGTTGATTGTATAATCACACAATCCTTCTCACTATATTCGATGAAATGAATAAAGAAACAATATCCAATGACAACTTTAGATGCCATCCATTTCTCATTATTCCTATATTACATAGCTACTAGAAAAAAAACAATTCTATGATGGGAAATCCATCTTGTGGTGTGTGTTCCTTGGAACACTTATTGATCTTGTTTTTTGACCTTCCTACTAAAAGGTGCATGGTCAATTTTTCTTTTGTTTTTATGATTGGAGCATTCTTGATCTTCAATACTTGCCAATAGCTTCATTGGATCTCTTTCAACTTCAACATGCACTTTTCCATCTCTTATATCATTATTAGTTATTGTTCTCTAACCTCCTCATGGTAAAATTATTGATCTCATTTTTTGTCATTATAATATTCTCCACCCAATTAAATAATAAGGGGGTGTTCTTATAGTGTTTATTTGGCTAAATTCGTTAAGTATACCACATCTTTTCTAAGTGGAAATTGAGGAGATTTGTTAGGATGTAAGTTTTTACTCAATCAAATATCCTTTATGCCAACTTTCCTTCTTTATGTCCAAGCCAAAGGCGAGATGTTGGAATTACTGACTTAGTGGACGTAGAGGTCATAATATGGTGGTTAAAAGGTGGCGTAAATGGGTTCTCACTAATATTGTGGTTAGTATTTCATCATTATCTCATGGAACATTATAGTAAGCCTAGGTATCACACATCACCAGTCGGAGTTTCATCAATTCTTATTTATCCAGTTGATCTATATTAATACCCTGCGTAGAGGAAGAAAAAAGAGCTCACAAATAGCTAGGATAGGACACAGGTATTCAAACAGAGGTAGGACAACAGGATGCCAGTGGTGTACTGGATAGTATTATAATCGGAGGACATGTTCCCATAGGGATGGATCTGGGACTTCCATGTGGTTAAGATGCACCAGTGATGAACTTGAAAGCCTTTCACTATGATTATAGAAAAAAGGCCTAGGTATCACACATCACTATGTAGAGGATTCTAGTACCCCATTGTCTTACATTGGAAATTCATTGTTAAATCATATAATAAGATCAATTATTCTTAAAATCTAGTGTTCTCACCCTTGAGGGTTTTTTCATTATAAACTAGGGTGCTATCTTCTCTTGTGATTTTGGTTCATTCTCTTTAATCTTGTATGTTTGCTCACATTCTTGGAACATAACCTTAAAAGTCCAATAGTGTGGATAAATCCTCTACCAACCCACTCATAGCTATAATAAATCCTTTGCTAAGTGACATGCTAATATGGGTTACATACTTAAGAAGTTGCTTAATTATATATCTGTAGTGACTTGGCATAATTTAGTTTCATATTCTATTAACCTTAACTTAAGAAGATAATCCCTTATTCCCTTTTATCTATGATATCTAATGTAACACCCCAGTTTTGACCTCGTTTGCATTAAATGTATATGATGTTTATATTGTAAATAATCATGGTGTGGAGCTAAAGGCAAAATACCCACCATCGATTTAATGTTTTATGTTCCGGCGATTAAAATCGTTGCCAATGGTATTTTGTGTTCTCCGGCACATTATAATTTTGGCATCATGTAAATATGCAATTTAATTAAAAACCCCAACCAGCTATGTTTGTGCAACAAATAATGAGATGGGGGCATGATTTTCCTAAGGAATAAGGAGGGAAATTATTTAAACCTTTGGGTCAATGGGGAAAAGCCAAATGTCAAAGGGAGAACCCATGAAATAGTCAACTACCTTTCTTGTCTCATCCACCCAATCATTTAATTCTGCCATAATTTGGTTGAATTAGTTATTGCATGGGGATGGGAAGAGTATGGGCAAGAAATTCGAATTTGGGGAAAATCAATTTTGACTTTTGGGGAAAGTAAACACCCAAAATGCATGCCCATTTGGCCATACATCCACGTTTTCCATTTTTTCTCACCATTCTCCTTCACGTTGGTTTCCTTCATGCAGCTGAAGCTTCCTGTGTGTTCATCCTTCACGTTTTTGCTCATTTTCCTCATCTTGCATGCCTAGAAAATCCGTTTTGGTGTTGTTCAGCAAGTGGACAAGGAGTATTTTCATTTTGGGAGTTCATGGCAGTCATTTTGGCTCCCGTAATTCCATAAACGTCCTCAAAAT
The DNA here is from genome assembly GCA_001517045.1 of Pseudotsuga menziesii. Classification (NCBI taxonomy): domain Eukaryota; kingdom Viridiplantae; phylum Streptophyta; class Pinopsida; order Pinales; family Pinaceae; genus Pseudotsuga; species Pseudotsuga menziesii. Next base: position 85,041 of record LPNX011021538.1, on the reverse strand, counting down.
TCGTGGGCAAAGAAGATTCACGTTCTGGGTTTGGTAGAGGCCATTTTTGCCCCGAAATCCCCATAGTCATTTTTTAAAATTGATTTGTTGAGTTGGGTTTTTGTAGAGGTCGATTTTGCCTCTATGGAGCAATAGAACGGGTCTGAAATCGTTTTCCTCACCCTGGTATTTTTTCCCCATTTGAAATTCGTTTTTGGTTTCCCATGTGTTGTAAATTGCCAGCAAATGCATTTTTGCTGTTATGGGCATTTTGTTTTGGTCTAAACTATTATGCACCCTACTTTGGGTCTTTAACTAGTTAGGAGTGGGAGAGGTAAATTGCTTGATAAACCTAGTGCATGAGGAACCTCGCTGAGGAATCTTGAGGGCTGATTATTCCTTACTGCACATCCTAAATAGCACTTCAAGGGGAATGCATAGCCTGAGGGACTGTACAACAGAGAAGGGGATGATTCCTTGTGTTGGGTGTGTATGTGTTGGGAAAGCCAAGTCAGATCTTGTGTAGGTGTCCATAGCTCTATGGTTGAGCTCAGTAGCTTAGAAAACAAGCTTTCCATATTCCTCTTGGCAGTCTGATAAACCCAAACATAGCTTTGGCTTGACTGATTTTTGACATATCTTTGGCTATGTGTGAGCCTGCTTAGTTTCCTTTTCCTTGGGGAATCATGCCCAGCTCGGGGATGGCAATGATCCTGAGAGATCGATGAGCACACTAGCCTATGGTTGGGTGGAACGTTGCAGCGGCATAGCTGGTTGCAGGGAGCTTCAGTCAAAGATAAGTATTCTTGTGTAATTACCCATGCAACTGTATTGTTTATGTGAATTATGATGAACATGTTAAAATGTGTTGAATGCTTAAATTAAACGTAATTTTCTTTCGTTGAATGTTAATTCTTTATGCATCGGTGTATCTTGAGTTCAATGCATTTTATTTTACGTTTATGGGGTTAGTTCCCAGATTGGTAGCGGCAATAGTTGTGTCCTCTCTCCAGTAGAGGGGCGGGGACGTTACATCTAACATGAGATTTGCATACATTGGAATGAGAATAAAATAGTTTTAGAATACAACCAAAGGAACCCTTCTCAAGTTTCAAAAGGAAACACTTATACTTTGAAAAATGGTAAGCATTAAATGTACATGAAGTGAGGTGTTAAATTATACCTCCAAGCCTTTTTATCTTTATCTTTTTGCCGCTAAAAAGGGACTATTCTAGAGACACCTGTTGTCCTACATGGACACATTGGTCCTCACCACTTGCGATGCCTCTAACATGTCACTTGTCATATTATAGTCCACCTATTACTTGTTGAAATTTATAACAATATCCGTATTAACTCGAGATCTATCAAACACTAAAATGGATCAAATTCCTTAAGGTGCAAGCCTTTCCTAAAAGATTCACACTAAAATTAGTTTGCAACTTAAAGGATTTGGTCCGTCTCAAAGCACTTGATAAATACGGACTTAAGATGTATCTATGTTGGTTTATTTTATTATAGTGATCTCCTTTTTTTGTTTTTCATTTTCACTACAGTCATTTTTTAATTTAATTTAATAATGTTACAACCATATCATATGGCTATATATGCATATAATTATTCTCTAGGAAATATGAATGTAGATGCACTTAATTTTTCTTTGTACAATGTTTGTGACATACAAATTCATCGAGTACAACAAAGAAAAGTATCAATGAAATTCAAACAATATTATTTTCTAGCATTATTTTTTTGTTTTGTAAAATATTATATTGGTCCAACATATGGGGAGAGATGTAACAATATCTTTAATAATGGGTTGTAAAATTTAATATGGCTATATTTCATAATGGTATATATGCTTATCCAATTTAATACCTTTTTTATAATTTTGATTGTAAACCTACATTGTGTATGTGTGTATAGAGAGAGAGTGCCAACATGCAATACAAATGTGATACATATTGCCTAATTGATCTATAGAAAGTGTCTCTCAATGGAATACACGACACAAGGAATCTATATCCTCTACACATATTGCACATCATCACATAAATATCAACATCAAAATTATAGCTCTACTCTAAACAATATTATTTTATTTCCATGTCACATGGTATTACAATGTTTCTATAATAGGGGAGGACCTCTAAATAGTTATTATCTCTTGGATAACTATCTCATTAACTATGGATCATCGTGCCACCTTCTCACCATTATATTAATAAGAGACAGTGTGCCACCTTTTAACAACCACATTGATTACAAAGCATTAGGCCTCACTTAATGCACTAAGTTTCCACTATGTTAAGATTGACCAACACATTTCCAACATCCCCTCTTCAAATTGACTTGGGGTCACAAATAAGGAAAGTTGGCATAAATAATATTTGACCACATAGATAATACATCCCAACACCTCCCCCTTAATATTCACTTAGGAAATTCATGGTACACAAGAATTTTTCCTAATAAAGGGATGATTTTAGGGGCGAATTATAGCCCATTGGCGAATTTTAAAGGGTACCCAAAAAAAGATGGGCGAATTTTTAATATTAAAATGGTTTTTTTTTAATTTAATAAATTAGCCCATATTTTATTTTATATATAATTTCGCTTTGACTAAATAGCCCGCGCGAGTAAACTCTAAAAATTCATATAACCTAATTTAGCCAACCCGTCGATGTGAAAATCGTGACATTCGCCCCGATTTCTTCCGTAATGGAGGTGAAATCGCCAAAAATTTATAGTTTTGGAGGATGAATGGAGATGATTTGCCCAAATTTATTGCAGAAAGGTTAAAATTTTGGTATTTCGCCCCTATTTATGGATTTTTGGGTAAATTTGTTTTACTTCGTCCCTGATTTGCAGGCCCTGGATGTTCATCCATTGGGTATGGAGCAGCACAAGATTTGGGTCTGCTTCAGGGGAAAACAGATGGCACAGGTCTGCGACATCAATTTACTTCGATAGTTTTCCTTAGAGGGTCATCCAGGAGACTGGGTTCATTGATTATGACAAGCTGGAGGAGAAAGCCTTGGATTTCATGCCTAATCTTATTATCTGTGGAGGCAGTGCTTATCCCAGGGACTGGGATTATGCTAGGTTCTGCGCTGTTCTTTATGTCATCCCATAAATTTAATTGTAATCGTCTGAGCATAAAATACAAGTTATGCGGTGCTTTCCAGGCCAAATTGACCACATTGGATCTCAAATTTTCGTTCGAAGCTCGGATTTAGTTTCTAACTCAGAACGAAACCCTTCATTTTTCATCTTCAATACTGCTCTTTTATTTTGTTGTTCACATGGAGATGCTAGGTAGAGACTCTCAATTGAATTCAAGATTGAAAATCCCATTGATAGGACTTGGTACCGCTGCCTTACCTCAGAACAAGAACAATTTAAATGAAATTGTCGCTACGGCTCTCAAGGTACAGTTTCGTTATATTTATTCAATGCACTTCAAAATTCTTAGAGGTTTGTTAAGTCCTACGGAGAGAAACTAATATTTTTATTAATACTTCCTTATTTGGGTTCACAGGTAGGTTACCGGCACTTTGACACTGCAAGTATTTATGGCACAGAGCCAAGTTTAGGAGAGGCTTTAAACGAGGCCTTTCAGAGTGGACTTGTAACGCGGGATGAAGTTTTTGTTACCAGTAAACTCTATGCTGGAGATCATGAGGATCATGTTTCTGCATTGAACACAAGTTTAAAGTAAGTACTTGTTCAAATCCAAAGCCAACACAAACCCATGTAAACTTGGATATGATATGCGCCTCAACTTGTGAAGTGTAAGGTTAAATGACTTTGGTCCATCATCAAACCGAGGGTCTGTGCTAGTTTATATCTCTCAGTACTTAATAGGTCTTTGATCTTCTAGCTTGTTTATGTTTCTCTGTGCTTAATAGATTTTTGCACCTCTAGCTTGTTTATATCTCTCAGTGCTTAATACTTATTAGATCTTTGATCTTCTAGCTTGTTACTTAATAGATCTTTTTTTTTCTACTAAAACGGTTATGGGGCTTTTATATTAACTTCTGGCTAAACGGCTGCCAGCAGCCTTACAAACGGTAGTTCTGATCTAGAAGATACATTTTGTCCAGTGATACAGGGGCATAGTCATACTAACAGATCCCTTTACAAAATTTCTGGACTTTGCTAAACAGAAACAGGAAAATCCATAATAACGCATACAAAATATAGAGAACCAGTCTTGCATGGGAAAAAACTGAGCTGAAAGGAGAGAATTCGACTGCGTTTGGCTACGGGCCTGCCTCAGTGTTCTATCTTCGGTGTCTTGCCATGTTCCTTGAGCAGTTCCTCTACCTTCTTCTCTAATTCTGCCATCCGGTTCCCTATTCCTCCTGAGATGTTGGCAATGTCCTTCATTTTTGTCATGTTGTCCTCGAATATTTCCTCGCAGATTTCTTTGAGCTCCTGGGTCATGGATTCCTAGCTGCTTGTTCCATTTTTTTGCATCCTTGTCTGCTTAACCTCCAACCGGTTTAATGCATCCTTCACCTCGTCTAGGTCATGTTGAGTCTGATTGAGTCTTGCCTCGAGTTGTATGGAGGACGAGCCATCCATCTTGAACGGCTCGGCCTTCGATCAGACTAGAACCCTGCGCAAGGATAGACCTCTGTGAGAAACCGGGCGATTCCTTCTCGACCGACAGAGTAGATTTCAGTGAGCACAATGCGGGATAGGGCTTCCTGAAATAGGCTCGAGCCTGCCTTCTCCTCCATCCGCCATTCAGATTCTCGCCGATTTCATCAGATTGCCTGCACTGGGTACTTGTCTCCCTAGAGGACGATGATTGGGGGCTATTCCCCATGTTAGCATAGCCAGTACTGGGTAAGCAAGAACCATGTGACTGTCCTGAAGGCTCTGTCCAAATTCTGTCGTGTCCCTGTACTTGTCTTTCCTCGAATGCCTCATTCCTGCACGCCTTCACTTTGGATTCCTCACTGTCTATATTCGGGCTGCTCCCTTTTCTGATAGGATATTTCCTGTCGTCCTGCTCTCCACGATCGCTAAGGGATTGGCTCATGATTCTCGGTCCCATTGACGAGGATAACTCCCTTGCTCAGGGAGGCACCTATATTGGCTTCGTGATCCGCCATCTGGTTAAGGTTCCTAAGGACGTGGTGGCACTTAATTTCTTCAAATTCTTTCCGCTGGGCTATAACCTTCCGGTAGTAGTGAGCCAGGCCCATGTTTTTAGGGGCCTTTTTCAGATTGAGAGCTTGGATAATGATTCTAGAATCCCATATGACAACCAATGTCTTGATGGATAATATTCTGGCCTGAGCCAACCCTTGCCAGATGGCTAGAATTTCGTCTATGTTATTGGTGTTTTGACCTAACCCCCAGGAAAAGTTGAGAACAATTTTCCCTGAGTTGTCGAGCAAGACCCCTCCACTTCCTGCAGGCCCGAGATTCTCTTTCGAGGCCCCATCCACATGCAGGATATGCTTCTCCAGAGAAGATCTCCACTTTATGAACTTTTGCTCCTCCAACCTTATTTCCCAAGGGGAGTAGTGCTTGGAGGTTTTCTTGGTTCTGGCAAGAAGGGAGGAGTCTAGATCATGAAACCAGCTGTACTCATCTTTGTTAGGGGTTACCTCACTGGTGATATTATAATTTGAAGCTACCAGATCTTCCAGAAGCGCTTTCACTTTGAGTGCAACTTGGGGCGGCGTCCCCGCAGTATCCCTGAAGATCCTGTTATTACGTTCTAGCCACAATTTCCAGTAGAGGATTTTTGGCACCCACATCTAGCAATGCTTTAGCAACTTCAGCTTGGAGAAGGAGAAGGGGGCTATCTCAGGCCAGGAGGCAAACAAAGAGGTAACAGAAGGAGGGAGGGGCAAATTCAGCTGACCAAGAATGATATTCCAGAGATCCAAATCAAAAGGGCACAGAAGAAAAATGTGAACAGAGGTTTCCTCATGGCAGGCAAAGAGAGGGCATCGTGAGGGCCCTTCCCAACCTCTTTTTATAAGGTTGTCCCAGGAAAGGATACTATCGTGCAGAAGGGACCAGCAGAAGAGATCAATTTTGGGGAGGGAGGGATGAAGCTAGAGATTTCTCCACACAGTGAGGTCAGGGGCAGCCCAAGGGATAGCCAGCAGGGCTACATAACCAGCAGCAGCTAAGTAAAGGCCAGACGAAGAACCCCAACCTCTTTTGTCCTTCTTCTTGGCCGAGGAGGGGGTAAACCCTTGAAGAGCATCCAATAGGGAACAAGCTTCAATTTCTAAATTCTGCGGGAAGTCCCCCAGGTCCCACTTATGCCAAGAGTCATCCTGATTCCAAACAGAAAGGTCCCAAAGGGTGACTTTGCTTTTAGAGTGGAGCCAATTTTTGATGTTATCCATCCCCTCCAAGAGCTTTAAGGGGGCCTGCCCTAAAATAGAGTCCTCCCAGAACTTGATTTTGTTGCCATTCCCTGGGATCCAAGTGAGTTTGGAGGTAATCAAATCAAGGGCTTTTAGGCAGAGAGAGAGAATGGGGGATCCTTTTCTAGTCCAAGGGGGACGATCAAGGCACCTTTCTTTGTGACCACAGAAGTATTTAGTCTTGAGGGCTTTGGAGCTCCAAGTGGTTTTGCCGCTTGTCATTTTCCAAAGGATATTTCCTCCCAAGGCCAGATTCTGAGTGGCCACATCTCTGATTTGCAGACCACCTTCCCTCTTAGGGGCTTTGACCTTATCCCAGCTGATTAAGTGCATTTTTCTCCCTTCATTTATTCCCCCTTCTTAGAGGAATTTTCTCAAGAGGCTATCAATGTCTTTCACAATTCCTTTCGGGGCTAGCAGGATAGATGCCTGGTAGACAAGAAGGGAGGTAAGAACTAAATTTATAAGGATTATTTTCCCTGCTTTGTTTAGCCAGGTTGCTCCCCAGGCCATGATCCTGGCCTTTAGCTTGTCCAATAGAGGCATCCAAAGGCTACTTCTGGGAGCTGCTCTAACTAGCGGAATTCCTAGATATTTAATGGATTCCCACATGGAGGTTCCTTCCATTTCCAACACCCTGGATATGTCGATCATTTCTCTAGGAGGGCAGTTCCAGCCATAAATTTTGCTTTTCCTCAGGCTGATTTTGCTGCCTGAAATTTCTGTGTAGGAATCTAGCTCTTTCTTGAAGGATCTTGCCGTGGAAAGGTTGGCCTGGCCCAGGAGGAGTGTATCATCAGCAAATTGAGCATGGTTAATTCTCTTAACTCTAGGAGAGATTGAGAGACTGATCAGAGAGCGTTGTTGAAGGCTCTTATCCAGTTGGAAACTTAGCACCGACGCTTGGATGGCATAGAGCAAGGGGGACAGTGGACAGCCCTGCCTGAGGCCCCTAAAGGCTTGGAAGAAGTCAGTCGGTCTCCCGTTAACCAGGGGGGTGATCCACGGCCCCGAAATACAGGCTCTAACCCAGCAAACCAACTGGGGGTGAAACCCCAGCTTGAGCATCACAGCAAAAAGGAAATTCAGCCGAACTCTATCAAATGCATTAGCAAGATCCAATTTGACTATCATACCTTTCTCCTTCCTTTGGCAGCTTGAATGGATTGCCTCTTGCACAAGGATAATATTGTCCTGAATTTGTCTTCCCTGGATGAAGCCCCCCTGGTTCTCCGGTATGATCCTGGGGAGAACTTTTTTGATTCTGTTTGCTATAACTTTGGTGATGATTTTGTACCCCGTATTGCAAAGCAAAATAAGACAGAATCTAGAGAAGCTTTGGGCACCTTTCTCTTTGGGAATTAAAGCTAGAAAGGAGGAGTTGGTGCTCCCTCCTATTTTGCTGCAGTTCTGGGATTTCCTCACCATTTTAACCAGATCTTTTTGGATGATATCCCAGCAAGCTATGTAGAATCTGGCCGTGAATCCATCAGGCCCGGGGGCTTTATCAGGATTCATTCCTTGGAGAGCTTTGCTGATCTCCTCAGAAGTTATAGGGGATGTCATCCTTCGATTGTCATCTTCATTGATAAGCTTGGGAACCATAGAAAGTGGGTAGTGATCCGGTCTAGGAGGGGCCTCCATCTCTTCTGTAAACAGATTTTTATAGAACGAGTGGGCTGCATGTTTGATCTCATCAAATTTTTTGAAGGTTTTCCCCTGAAATTGGATCTCTCTGATAGTGTTGTGGTTCTTTCGAGATTCTGCTTGTTTATGGAAGAAAGAAGTATTTTTATCTCTTGCTTGGAGCCATAGGCTTCGCGACTTTACTCGCCAGTATTCTTCTTCTCTTCTAAGTGCTTTGTGAAGAGCCTTTTGCAGATCTAGCTCAGCGTTCAGCAATTCCTGGGTGACCAGGGTAGACTCCATTTGCAACTGGTGATTTCCCAGGGCCCTTTGGGATTTTTTCCTTTCAAGGATAGGGGAGGGCAGGTTCTTTGCCCAATTTTTGAGGTCAGCTTTGAGCCTTCTCAGTTTTTCTTCCCAGATTGAACCCGAAACTCTCTTCTACCAGGACTCTGAAACTAGTTCGTAGAATCCATCCATGGAGACCCATATAGGGCTGAAACGAAAAGGGATCGGGCCCAAATTTTCTCCAGGGGACAAGGAAAGGGAGATGGGATTATGGTCCGAGGTGCAAGCTTGAAGAATTTCAGAGGTGGCGAAGAGGCCAAGAGTCAGGAAGGAGGAGTGAACTAGGAACCGATCCAAGCAAGCAGCAATGTGCCCCGGTCCCACTCTTTTATTGGTCCAGGTAAATTTGCCTTTACTGGGTTTGATATCCTCCAGATCCCAATCCAACATGATGTCTTCTACCCACTCCCTTACCGGATCTCTTACGGGAGAGCCTCCTTTTTTTTCCGAGAGGGCAAGAGTGACATTCATATCTCCGGCGCGGACAAGATTCTCATGAGGGTTAGTAGAAAGAAAAGAATTCAGAGATTCCCAACAATGTTTTTTTTTTCGATACGAGAACCAAGGCATAAATGTTAAAAAGGCTAACTTGATGTCCCGATTCGCGATGCAACAACTTCATGAACAGCCGGTGGGTGGTACTATGTTCCTCGAGCAGATCTAGCGATGAGGAGTTCCAGAAGGTGGCTAGACCTCCTAAGGCTCCCCTGGTGCTTACGGCCTTGCCTACTCCTTTTTTCCAGAAATTTTTGCTAGCCTGGATGGTCTCAGGCTCCTCCATTTTCGTCTCCTGGATCAGAAGTACATCCGGGGAATTCATTCTGACTAGATCTTTGACTGCTTCTTCTTTAGACTTACTTCCTAGCCCTCTGCAATTCCAGGAGACGTACTTCATTAAGAACCGGAGGGGGGGGTGGCTCCTTTCGAAGCCTTGCCTTTTTTTGAGGATCTAGTTTCCATCATATCCAGGATGGTTTGCTGGACTCCTACTGTAACATCCCTCTATGATTTCTCCTCCCTTTTTTTCCTCTCTGGCTTCCTTCCTCTAGGGGCCTTCTCAGGGGTTCCAACAGAGAGATATGCTCTTCATTCGAATTCATAGGGTCTTTTGCGGGAGGGGTTCCATTGGCCGGAATCAGATTTTCTGAGGGTGACGGGGACTGAGAAACTATATCGATGGGCTCTTTCACAGGTTCCTTTGATTTTTCAGCAACTTGTTTCGACGGCTCCTTCGGAGGACTTGGATTTGAAGATGACGGTTGATTCTCCTGCCCAGGCCTTGGATCTTTGGGTTTTGGGCCTACTTTGCTTTTCTTAACCCTTTGCCATCCTTCAGCATCTTCCTTTTCTGGGATTTGGTTCTTTGGACAGTTCCTCTGAAAGTGTCCATGCTCTTGACAGGTTCTGCATTTGAAGGGGAGGTGTTCATAGTCCACTTTCTGGTAGTGAGACCAGGTGCCAACAGAAAGCTTCACAGCCTCCGGGAGCCCTGCCTCCAGGTCAAATTCTACACATATCCTAGCACAGTTGTATATGGACTTATTATCTGCCTTATCAACGAATTTCCCTATTATGTTCCCTATCTTCTGTAGCGCTTCATAGTTCTAGCAGTGAACCGGCAGGTTGGGGAGCCTGACCTATACAGGCACCTCCTTGGGCAGGTCCACTATGGGATCAAAATCCGGGGTCCAGCGGTTCAGATATAGCCCCTGGGTTGGCATAAAATATGGTCCATTTCTGAATATGAGATCCTTATCTTCCTTATTTATAAACTCAAAGAGAAAGAAGCCACTCCTCAAGGGGTAGCAGGTAACTCCTTGCTTGAGATGGGGCTTCCAGTTTCTTTGGATCCAATCGTCGGTGGTTTTTGCTGAGGGCCAACCAGCCCTCTCTCAGAGAGTGCAAGGGCTATCTTCACCGATTGCATCTCCGGCAGGGCGCTTTCTGGGATTTCGTCTAGCTTTTTTATGAATTTTGGAACAGAGAGGGGGACTTTGTGCTTACCTCCGCTGGTAACCAACCTCCTGAACGCGTCCACCTCTGAGGTTGGAGGGGGAGGGGCCGAATCCCCACCCCCAGGGGCAACCATGGCTGACTCTTGCTGAAGCCCGAACCCTAGGCGCTCCTTCTAACCCTAACACTCTCCTCGCGCGCCTACCAATCGACTATGGGGGTATGCATGAAAAATTACTTAATAGATCTTTGATCTTCTAGCTTGTTTATATTTCTCTGTGCTTAACAGATCTTTGCACCTCTAGCTTGTTTATATCTCTTAGTGCTTAATTAATAGATTTGGGGTTCAGTGAATCTATGCCAGTTTAGATTCAGTGCAGCATTACACACTTATGCACATCAAGTTGTGAAATGACTTTAGGTTCATTATCAAACCCAAGGTATGTGCTCCTGTCCATATTCAATACATTGTTGGACATATCTCCTTTGTGTAATGCCAATAAACCTCCTTTGTGTAATGCCAATAAACCAAAATAGAAAAGAAAAAGGCCCTTACAATGTCAACAAAGATCTATCTTAACTCCAAATCTTTTAAGAAGAAAAAGGCCTTTGCAATGACAACAAAGATCTATCTTAACTCCAAATCTTTTAAGTTGTTGGATGTTTGCAAACATACATAATAAGAGTTGTCAAAACACTAAAATTTTAAAGCTCCAACTTGTTTATACCTCTAAGTGCTTAATAGATCTATGCTAACTTTAGATTTAGCTCATCATTATGCACACTTATACATATGAAGATTTAGCAAAACACCTAAGTTGTGAAGCTCTGGGTTGTAGATTGAAATTTAAATGCTTCTATGCAAGTGTTCATATTCAATGCACTTATACATAGTAGCATAGGTCTATCTTAACCCTAAATCTATTCACTGCACTCAATGTATTTAGATACTTTTTACAATTTCCAAAATATCTAATATTAAAATTTACACCCTAACTTTTATGAGTGTGTATATATGCATAATTTATTAATTACACACCCCAACACTTTATGCATATGAAGATATGAAGAGTTGACAATTCACCCACACCCCACCCTAAACCCAACTGGGTTGTAGAAAGCACCTCACTTCTCTTGATTTAATAAAGTTTCTTTTTAATGCTGCTTCATCGATTGATGATAATGGATTACTTGCTTTGTAGGAAGTTGCAGCTTGAACATTTGGACTTGTATATGATCCACTGGCCTATAAATTTGAGAAAGGGAGATTTGCATCCATTTCCTAAAGAGGAAGACTCTTTGCCATTAGATATCGAGTCTGTATGGAGGGGATTAGAGAAATGTGTGGAGTTGGGTCTTACTAAGTCTATTAGCGTTAGCAATTTTTCATGCAAGAAGATTGAAGGTTTGTTGAGATATGCCAACATTCCTCCTGCTGTCAATCAGGTAATCCTTTTACTCTTGCTGGAGACTGAAATGAATGAAATCCATTTATTAACTCTTGGTGCAACAAACATTTCATTTTCTTGAGAGTGATTGGCCCATAAAAAAACAGCCACAAACCAGCCTGCTTTCGAAGACAAGCCAACCCATGAAGGGTGACATTGTGCACATGCCTCCTGGGGATTGGAACCTTGACAGGTAGCTTGAAATGCCACCATTCACACCATTGAACTACAGCCCCATAGACAACAAGCATAATGGTTTGAAAAAACATTTGAAAATTTCTCAAAATGTGATCATCAGTAAACAGCACTGTATTTGGTTATGGTAATGACAATGCATATTCATAAAGTCATCTAATTGTAGTTACATTTAATGGGAATATTCATAAGATTCAAATGATAGGGAATTGTTTCTGAATTTGTTTTTTTTAAGCAAAACATTATATTACTGAGTCAAAAAGAGTACATGGGAATCAAAACATGGGGCCCATAGAAACACGGCAGCCAGATAGTCATCCCATAATTCTCCAAATAACCCCCTAACCCTGAGCTAGTCCTATCCACATCAAAACTATGACAAACATTCCCACCCATTACATAGTCCATTTCTATATAAGATATAAACCCCACCCTGTCCATAGCTTCCATACAGCTGAAATGATAAACTGATAAACTAAAAGACAAAACATGAACCATTCCACTTATTAGACAAAGAGACCAAACCAAAAAAACAAGCCTTCTGCACTCCTTAGCTGGAGCCCCATTAGAGGGCAGGCCCGAATGGCCCTGACGACCAATGTGATTACAAGGACATCCTTCAGTTTTTCCACCAATAGAGCCCAATGCCAAATCCTGAGCTGTCCCACACAAACTAGACGGACAGGCACTAGAACATCCTGTAGGAGGATAGAACTACAGACCCATTTTATTGGCCGTCAAGTTGATCTTCCAATGCATAAGACAACAGTCATGACTGTGTTCCTTCCATGCATTCACCGGTTCCACATTGCCAGCCGCTTTATTTTTTGTTTCCATCAACACATAGGACATGAGGCCCTTCATCACCCAGTAGGTGGACTGTGGCAATGATACGGTTATACGTAGGCATACACCCAATTGTCGAACCTAGATCTTGCAACCTTTTCCTAAATATCCTCCACATTGAGAGCGTTTACCTACACCCACAAGTCCTTCTCAACTCTTTCAATCTCCTCTCTAATAGTGAGAGGGATTTTGTCCTTAAAAAACCTTGCCACACGATACGCCTTCTTTTGTTCCCAAGTGGCCTTCACCCTTTTTCCCTTCCTCTCCTACTTCACATGTTAAAGTTTAGGGTTAGCTTTGGGTTTAACAACTTTGCATACTAATTAAATCAATTACTTAGTAACACAAGATAAATTTCAAGATGCAGAACAATACAGTAGTAACACTGAATAAAATTTCAACATAGTGCTAGATGCAAACTGTTGATTGTTCCTGAGCAGCATCGAGAGTCGTTCTCTTAGGAGAATGGGGACATCTGGTCAAGGACTAGGATGTGGAACCAGTCCAGCACTGGGGGACTCAACCTTGTGTCGAGTAGCCATTTTGTTGAATGGAGACATCTGGTCAGGGACCAGGATGTGGAACCAGTCCAGCACTAGGGGACTCAACCCTAGATAGTAGATTTGAGTGGTCATTCTGTTGAATGGAGACATCTAGTCAGGGACCAGGATGTGGAACCAGTCCAGCACTGGGGAACTCAGCCTAGAGCCGCGTGGCCATTCTTTGAATGGAGGCACTTGGCCAATTATCAGGAAGATGACCCCGTCTAGTACTGGAGGTCGCGGCCTAGGGCCGAGGGCCATTCCCCAGGAGAATGGAGGCGCTTAGGCTGTTACTAAGTATTTGAGCTTGGGTCAAATTATGCAGCCTATGGTTGAGGCACTTGGTTTGTTACCAAGATATCACTATAAGTCCTAGATAGGGTCTGGGCATGTGAGGCACTCCGACCCTCGATCTGTGGGCTTTGTGATCTTCTCCAAGGCTTAGCTACCTTTGGTTAAGACACCTAGTGCTCGATCTTGGTGTCACATGGAGTGTGAAATAAACACATTAGTAATTCTCTTTATTTTATGATGATGTACTTTGAGTGGGGATGAAGGACCACCTTGACCACATGTTTTGACCACATAGCACTTGAAGAAGGATAAAGGTAAAAGTAAAAAATACATAAGGACCCTTAGACCACTAAGGAGTCAAAGTGAAAGTGCAAAAAAACCTTTAGTACCACTTGAGGGTAGAAGTCAAAAAGATAAAAGAATAAAAGAATATTATTTTGTTCTTTTGAGTTTTGGTACATTTGAATCACGTTATTCAAAGGATTTAAAAGAAGATCACTCCATTTCATTTTGACACACACTTGCTCATCATCAACAATTGCTTTGAAGGAAGATTTTGTTGGTCTTTGCAAGAAGGAGGATTTTTCTTATGTTTTGTTTATGCCCTAGCATGTAGGATTCTAGCTAGGGAAATTACATCTAACCCTAAGTATACTAGGGTTTGCATTTGAAGAAGCTGCCACTTCATACTTGGCTCAGAGAAAAAAAAATCTTTTACCAGAATTCCTCGATCATATGGAAAGGTTTCTTAAAAACAATATTTTGGTTGGGTAAAGGAACTATTTGGCAAGTGGGCAATGGATCAGACATAAGATTGGGAGTTGACCGTATGGTTGGGATGAGCAATTCTTATGTCCTACCTGTTGATCTGAGAGCATATCTTGAAGATTATGGGATATTCACCTTGACACAAGCTAGAAATTCAACCCCTCACGCAGCCGGCTATTGGTTCACGGCAGAGGATCTCGATTTAGGTGGTGAGTGGAAGATTCTCTGGGAAAACTTTATCAGAGGACTGGAATCCAACAGAATTCGACTCTATGGTTCTCGTGATAAGCTCCTCTTGTCTCATTGCAATTATGTGGGGACGATTAGTGCAGCAAAAGGATATGATTGCATTTTTGAGGATTACTCAACTGAAGATAGTAACCAGGCTATTGACATTCTCTGGTCTTTGAACTTGCCTATTAAACTAGCCTGTTTTAATTGGCTCCTCATTAATGAGAAAGTACTCACCTGGGATCAGCTGCAACATCGTGGGTATTCTGGACCCAGTCGATGTGTATTGTGTGAGAAGTTCATTGAGAATATCCATCACCTCTTCTTGTCCTGTTTTTTTACAGTGGATATATTCACCCTCTTCGGGGCCCGTTTTGGATTCTCGGCCTCCCCTCAAAACACTGTCAGTTCCTTTTTGGCTCATTGGTTTTGCTCCATAGCACGTTCGGCCTCTTTCAGACAGCTTCCACTCTTAATTTTCTGGTGCATTTGGACTACCAGGAATATGTGTATTTTTGAAAATGTGAAGCCTTCTCAGCGATCCCTTATATCCAAGGTTGAGAACTTGTTAAATCTGTATCCAATTCAGCAAAAAATTAAAAAATCTAGAGCTATTGGACCACAGCCTATGAAGTTATTTCCTTGTGCCTATTTTGATGGGGACGCTGCTAATAAATTGGGAGGTGCAGGAGTTGTGGTTTATCTGAGTGAAAACCATTACTATTGCTTCTCTATGGGTTGCGGGGGCAGCACAAATACCAGAGCAGAGTTATTAGCTTTATGGGCTGCTCTAAGAGTCAGCTTAATTATGGGACTGCCTATTCGATTGATTTTTGGTGACTCTTTGGTTATTATCTCATGGACCAATAGACTCTCTGCCCTTGATATACCTATTTTGAGGCACTGGTGCGAAGATATTAGAGATATGTTGCGACACGCCCCTTCGGTGATGTTCAAGCATATATACCGGGAGCACAACTCGCTGGCAGACAGTCTCTCAAAATCAGCTTTGAACTTGGAGATGGGTCATGGAAAGTTCTATGAATCATTGGATGGACTGGTTATAGCACGGGATCTATTTGTGCTCTTTTAGCTGGCTGATTTCTTATCAGCATGTTTATTTTTTCAGCATAGTATGTTAATCTCTGTTTGGTACTATTTTGAGACTTTCTGTCAGCCAGCTCTGCTCAGGAATATAAGCTTGAGATCACCTTCGGTTCCTCCTATTATTCTGACCTGAGTTTACTCAGGAGTGATGACTAAAGTCTGCTATGATCAGACTTTCTCTGCTTCTCTGTTCTGGCTAGTTTTTGGTAGGAATGATCTATGTATTATGATGGCTGTCTTTTTGCTGATTTCTGCTGTTTGGTCAGAATTGTAAAAGATGTCTTTTGATTCTATGAATAACAAAGACTTGTATTTTTTCCTCTGAAAAAAAAACCATCAAGTCCAAGCTAGGGTTCACCCCTAGATCACTGCAACTCCACGAGCAGCCTTCAAACACTCACGGGAAGCCTCAGAATCCTTCCAGGCAATCTCCAAACCTTCATCGGTAGCCACAAAACCTTCACGGTTGCTCGAATCAGTCACAGACAGCCTCTTCACAGCTGGGGCAGGTTTCGAGCAAGTCAGATCTACCCTCAGGCAGCCCTGACAAAGCTTCGGAAACTCTGTTTCACCCTCGGGCTGCTCCAACATAGCTCTGGCAACTCTGTCCCTTCTCCGGGAAACCCCATTACAGTTCGGGCAGTCCAATACAGGGCTCGGGCAGTGGCTCAGGTAGCATCAACAGGTATCCGGGAAGCAACTGAGTCATCCAGGAAACATCCGTACAGCAGGCACAGATCTGTACAGACTCGGGCAGGTTGGTACAGTTTTGGGCAGGCAAAATTTGATTCGGGCAACTGATATGAAAATATGGGTAGCTGAGAGAAATTAGGGTAGAAACCCCTAATTCGTATTTTTTTGGAAAATTCATTTTTTTCGGGATTTTTATCTATGGTTCAAACCTATTAGGGTTTGAGAACTATTGAAGACTCAGTATCTCATTTAAGAGATGAATTACTAATGTTTTTGGGGTTTTCCCATTTTTGTCCTTTAAAGTTTTCCTCGTGAAAAACTCTTGTGTTTGATGTGTGTGATGTTGTTGATGTTTCTATTACACTTGTATATTGTTATGAAAAGCTGGAGGAGAAAGCCTTGGATTTCATGCCTAATCTTATTATTTGTGGAGGCAGTGCTTATCCCAGGGACTGGGATTATGCTAGGTAGTAGGTTCCGCGTTGTTCCTCCATTCTTTGGCTCTTTTTTTTTATACAGATCTGTCACATGTTCTGTCTTTTCTTGATATTAAAAACACATACTTATTAGCTTAAAGGGAACTAGTTCCGAGAGTGGATGATATTGGTCACATAGAGAAAAAAGATGGTCTCTTAATAGTTAATACAAATGCATACATTTATGAACTGTTTGAAATTGTTTACCTCATTTTAACTCCATCCATGCTCTAACTGTGTTGAGTCCTCTCTTCTGTCTGCAGCTATTGAGTTCATGCTATTTTCTATTTTAGGGTGATATTCATAGGCACAGTTGTTGTCATAATAGACATATCAGCCTTATCCTCACCTGGTGACAGAGCAGAATCTCATAGAGAAGGTCCTCAAAATCGAAGTGCAGCCAGTGGTTATGAAGGAGTGCGTGGGCTTAAATCTCTTGTTGTACGAGATCTCTCGTATCATCTGGCATTTATTGCCAATTCTGTGCAGGTATTATAGGTCTTGTTATCCCTTACTGTACTAGATCAGTGATTCTGCATGTAAATCATAACTTGCTCTAGTGGTTTTTTTCAAAGAGTTCTCAATGTTGGTTTGTTTCAAAGAGTTATCAATGTTTTTTATCATCATGGGCAGCTTCATGACAAGAAAAGAGGTGTTGATTTTAGAGGAGTAAAGAAGGATGATGCACCCCATTTTACGATAACATTTGTCCTCAATTTCTAATCTGATTTGTCAGCATCTAGGGGAATCTTTGGTGAGCTAAAGCATCAGGTTACCCCTGTATTCCTGTAATTTATGAAGCTGTCTTTCATTTTTTATATATACATATTATATTAATTCCAGTCCACGAGCTAATTCAATTATTTGTGTAATTTAATGTTTTTCATTATGTCTTCTCAGGATCCCATCTCAACATAAAACTAAAGCAGATTAATGAAAAGTTTCAAAGGGAAGATGTCATTCAAAACTTCAGCAGCGGTTGTATATAATGCAGAATAGGAAAAAGCTTGATGTGGTCGATTCATTTTACATGACACGATAAATCATTCTGAATTGATTATATTGCTCACATAAATGGATTCTTATCTTGATAAGTTATCTTGGAGGCTGGGATAAAAGTTGTCTTATGCCCAAGGATATAAGAATTGCCATAATATGTATAGAGTCGTGAGTGTGTCAACAACAAATTCAGACGACCATATTAAACTCCAGCATATTGGTGATGCCATTGCGTGGCATGTATAAATTTATCATTTGTTGGGATGTTTGATTTTCTCTTCTGGTGATCTCTTGGTAGTTCTTTTTCAATACTATTATACTTTATATTTTAATTATGCTTTCTGGGTTTTGTAACAAAATTGAAATTGTCAATATCTGGGAATTTACCTGTGGAAGAAATCTGATATTCAAAGATGCAATTTTTCTTTCAAGATGTTTTTGAGTATTTTCTTTCTGCCTTATGCAGCACTTTCTGATTGATCACAACTTTTAAGTACTGACAACGTTGCAGCATGCAAGCAATCTGGTCTGTTTTTCTGGCATTAATAGTACTTTAGTTAGACTTCCATTTTGGATTGGTTACAAAGTGAGGAAATAGCAAGGAGATGACATGTTTTGCTTGAACATCTTTACTCCATTAGTTTGTTAATCATATAGTGTGCTTTTGCTTTACTAAATTAAGATACTGGAGAAAATATGCTCAAAGGCTCAAAGGAACTACTCTTAATTGTTAGCTTGGGTTTCATTGCATACTTATATTTTATTTTCTTCGTAAATTTTTAACTCAACAACAACATTGTCGCCTTGGGTATATGTTGATACAACAGAGTAGCATGTTCAGATTGGTGGGAAAGAGGTGATCACAAGATTTGAAACTAGGTTTCATGGTAGTACCTTCGACTTACCATCAGATCAACAGGTGGTGGACCATTTGCTTTTGTTGGTATGTGATTAAGAGGACGTGAGGTTTAAAACTAGATCCAACAAGATAGTTTGTTAAATACAACGACGACGTATCCAGTCCTACATAATGATCAAGGTATTCCCAGAGTTACCTAGTGGTCAAATTTAATCCCTCTATTGGTTGGGAATCCAATAAGTTGAAACAAAGAGAATTTTGTTTTTGCAACACCATGATTTGACTATGGGGGTTTAATGAATTAATAATAGTAATGTATTCTTTAGTTGACAATATATAATCAATTAGGTCACATTTAGTTGTATTGAGAAGGGAGTATACAAAAAGACATCAAGGGAGATTTGCCTACTAAATAACTATGTTATGTTATTGGTAGGGTGCAGTTTATAGGGCAGTAGCTTTAAACGTTTGAATCACTGATTGAAAAAAGTGAACTTCCCATTCGTTCGAATAGAGTTTGAACTACTCATTCAACAATTGAACTTTCATTTCTGGGAATTGAATTTTTCCAGAGTTTTGTCAAGCAAAAACACAGATTAAGCAATGATCTTGAAATATATCTGATGGTTTGGAAGATGTGCATTTCTGGGAATTTAGTCAGCTTTGTCAAGCAATAATGCCATGTGTTGTACAGGAATTAAGAAATGATATTGAAATATATCCAATGGTTTGGAAGAGGTGCATTGTTTCACGAGTGATGGTTTTCAGGAGTGGCCTACCAGTATTGACCCATTATTGAATATGAAGCCTGATCGTTTAGGCAAGACATAGGGTTTAAAGACTTGTTTTAATAATAATAATAATAATAATCTTTTTTTAAAGGTTACCACCATGGGAGATCATTTTGTTTAACTGTGTTTATAGAGGCATACATACCCTACCCCTGCCGGATTTGAACATGTGACCTCTTAAGAGAAAACACATGTTCTTTACCGTTGGGCCCATATGTTCTTAATTTTATTTTGTTGGATACACAAGAAGTATGTTGAATTATAAATCTTTGATGGTTTTAAAAGTTGTCATTAGATTCCTATGATATTGGAATTGATTAGAACATTTAATTGGTTCTATACAATGTAGAAAGATTCATCATTATTTTGAACTTGGCCTATGGTCTTGCCCTTGGAGAATATAAACCTCAAAAATTATTTAAATCTATAAAGACCAATTATAGACATTGTACACTTCAAAATCACCTATTTTAAAATAATTCATTTTTATACAAATTGTGGGGAATCTTCTTCTATTTGAAAATAAAGTTCTTTTAATTAGAATTTGAAATAAAGTAGCAATTCAAAATCACCAATTTTGAAACAATTCATTTTTATACAAACTGTGGGGAATCTTCTTCTATTTGGAAATAAAGTTCTTTTAATTAGAAT
The DNA here is from genome assembly GCA_001517045.1 of Pseudotsuga menziesii. Lineage (NCBI taxonomy): Eukaryota > Viridiplantae > Streptophyta > Pinopsida > Pinales > Pinaceae > Pseudotsuga > Pseudotsuga menziesii. The sequence goes on along the minus strand of LPNX011021538.1, from coordinate 64,831 downwards.
TTGAAATAAAGTAGTAAATTGTTTAGATGATTTATTATTACACTAGTGTACTAAAGCTGAAGTGAATTAAGGGATGGCACATAGGATGACGAAAGGAAGAAGGATTAGAGTATTGTGAGTGAGAAACATAGGATAAGGCAAGGTGGAGGGATGGACACAAAGGATGAGGCAAGGAGAAAGGATTAGAGTGTTGTGAGTGAGAATCATAGGATAAGGCAAGGTGGAGGGAGGACTATAGTGGGGTATCTATAGATCTTGCCTTTGTTTGCCTTTGGTAGTTATGCACTTGAATTGAGTGGCCTAACCTAATATGATTTTTCAAAGGGATTCATTGACCATTCTTTTCACTTTGACTAGTGTCTCAAATGATACCTGTGATGAACACTATATATATTTGTTAGTAGGCTTTTGTAACTGTGGAGATGAGCACCATCAAAAGATCCATAACAAAAACCATGTAGTCTGGGGCATAGTGGACCTACATCTCACATGCTAACTATTTATTATTCCTTAAAGAAGATATGACCAAGATTTTCAAGTGTGCATCTTCTCATGAATACTAATGTAAGAAAGAGGCATCCTTGATGCATGGATGGATGGAGGTAAAGACGTTATGTATTTGTAGTGCATAATTCATTGGTTGAGGCTCCTTGGAAGGGGTTGTGAGAGGCCATGTGTGTGAATATGTTTACTAGATTGACACAATATCCTTCGAAGTTGCATCCACTTCAACTCAAATCCTGTATCTTGTGTCTTCACATTGACATGAAGACAAAGATGATGAAATCTTATCCACTGCAACTCTATCTCGTGTCTCCACATTGACATGAAGACAAAGATGAAGAGATCTTTCTCTCTGTTTTGTACTCTATTTTCTAGCTCCCTACTTAATGAGATCCAACATCGACTAAAACAAAGGAATTGAGATACCGATTCAATTTTCGAAGGCCCTTAAATTTTGTTAACATGACAAACTTAAGAGTAGGCAAAGTATGTCACCTTGTGGGAGAAGGCATTGCACCGATTAAAAATCATTAGTGTAATGATTTCCCGACTAATTATTAAAATTGATTCATTGAGCTATATCTAAACTAGGTCCATAGAAAGCATGGTTTGCCCTATGTTGGCAAATTCTAAAAGATGAAATGTATTCTTGAACAAGTATTTTCTTTCATGTTCACCTGAAAAGGATATCTGAGTGCATGTGAAATGTTTTTTATTTCTTTTATATGAACATTTAATATATTATAATTAAACTTTGGGAAAGGAATAGTTTTTCATATATTGTGGATCGATGTCTTTAAAAATACGGTTCTTGTAAATGTATAATTGCAAAGTTCAATATTGATAACTCTAGCTTGAAACTATATGTGCTCAATTATATATTTTATTTGATAAGGTCCAAGTTAAAACTTAGGTAGCAATGGACCTTTTGTGCGCCCATCTTTTTGATGCAATGTAAACTGAAAAATAATGCCTCAAGTTATATATATATGCCCATATTTTTGATGCAATATAAGCTGAAAAATAAATTGTTTGACCCTCTTGTAGTGAAGCGAAGAATGACATAGTTTGTAATCTCCATAGTTGCCCCAAGGTCACATTGATATCAATAGTCACAATTGGAAAACACTATGTAGGAAATGAGCATGCCCACTAGGATTTGAACTTGTTGCATTGTTGCAATCATTGCTCCACATTGCCCTTAGATCAAAACTTGATAGATAAGTCAATAAAATAATGTAGCTTCCCTAAACCTATCTCAAACTTGTTTACAAGAATAGACTTCACTTAGTAGATTAAATTAGGATCATTGCCAATGAGAATGAGATCATCAACATAAAAACCAAGAATTGGAAGCTCATCACCCACTTGTTGAGATTAAATATTTGGGTTAGAGTGGCATATATAAAATTCAATGTTAAGTAGAAATTGGTCCATCTTCTCATACAATGCTATCCCATCCTCTCGTAACAATCTTATAGNGTAACAATATTATAGAGCTTGCATGAGTCCATATACAATTTTGTTAAATCAACATATGAGATTAAAGTCAGCTTGAATAAACCTAAGAGGTTGTTTCATATAAATCTTTTCACATAGACCCTTGAGAAAGAAGACAAACTTGACATCCTTATGATGTANAAGTCAGCTTGAATAAACCTAAGAGGTTGTTTCATATAAATCTCTTCACATAGACCCTTGAGAAAGAAGACAAACTTGACATCCTTATGATGGATGCCCCATTTGTGTGATGTTGCAATTGGCATAACAAGATTAATGGAATTTATCTTGGCAATTGAAGGAAATATTTTATAATAGTTAGGGCCTTCAATATAAGAAAACCTTAGCTCTTAATTGAGATTTATACTTGTCCACTCTTCCATTTGTTTGATACTTGGTTCTATATACCCACTTACATATCTTCTTTTGCCATTAGGGGATCCCAGGTTTCATTGACCAACAATGGATTGTACACTTCATTCATTGCTTCATCTGATTTTGGAAAACTAGATTCTTCACAAAGGGTTTTTGGCTCTTCGGTTTCTAATTCTCACGTTGTAAGAGCTAAAGAGGCATGCTAAAGATGTGAATGCGTTTGCAGAGGAACAAGGGGACCACCATAGAAATAACTGACAACTTGATGAGTATGTTCAACCCATTTAGGAAGTTGTTGAGTTTCAAGAGAAAACTAAGAATGAGCAGCAGGAGCTTCCTCCACACTCCTTTCATTAGAAGAAAAACTATCATTGAAAACATGGGCATAATCATGAGAAGTAAAAGAAGAAAAGTAGCATATAAGTAACAGGAGTAGCTAGCTCGTTGAACGAAGATGGCACATGTTTTGAATAAGGCTTGCAAGTTGAGAATTCCTTTCTATGCGTACATATTTACTAAGTATCAACTTTGCAATGTGGGATATATAAACAAAAGAACCTCACTTGAATGCCAAAAATACAATTTTGACCCTTCGGTTGTAAGGCATTGTGCTTCTCATGAGGTATATGATCCAAAAAGTCATAGCTAGATGGCTATATTTTGCTAATGTATAGCATGCTTTTGCTTTATGCTTCTCTTAGTGTTATATTTTGTACAATCTTTGTAGGGGTATGGTTAAGTATGCAATTGGCACAAGCAATGTCTTCATCCCAAAATTTAGGGGCTAGATTCTTGCGCTAATTATACTCTTCACCATTTCTTTGTGTTGATTTTTCCTAAGCAGCATTGAGAGCCATTCTCTTGGAGAAAGGGGACATCTGGTCAAGGACCAGAATGTGGAACTAGTCCAGCACTGGGGGAACTCAGCCTTGAGGTGAGTAGCCATTCTATTGAATGGGGACATCTAGTCAAGGACCAGGATGTGGAACTAGTCCAACACTAGGGGAACTCAACCTAGAGACGAGTGGCCATTCTTTGAATGGAGGCACCTGGTCAGTTAGCAGGAAGATGAACCAGTCTAGGACTGGGGGACTCAGTCTTGGGCTGAGGGCCATTCTCCAGGAAAATGGAGGCGCTTGGTCAATTACCAAATATTTGACCTTGGGTCAAATTATGCAGCCTAGCACTGAGGCACCTGGTCAGTTACTAGGACATCACTATAATTCCTAGACCAGGTCTGGGAATTTGAGGCACTCCTACCCTCGATCTGTGGGTTTTGTGACCTTCTCCAAGGATTAGCTACCCTTGGTTAAGACACCTAGTACCCGATCTTGGTGGCACAAGGAGTGTGAGATAAAAGCATTAGTAATTCTCTCTATTTATGATAATGTACTTTGAGTGGGTATGAAAGACCCCTATGACCACTTGTTTTGACCATAGGGCACTTGAAGAAGCCTAAAGGTAAAAGTAAAAAATACATAAGGAACCTTGGACCACTAAGGAGTCAAAGTGAAAATGCAAAAAGACCTTTAGTACCACTAAAGGTAAAAGTCAAAAGGTAAAATAATAAAATCAGATTATTTTATTCTTTTGAGTTTTGCTCCACTTCCAGATGACTAAAAGTCTATAAAAAAAGATCAACTCAAATTCATTTCTACACGCACTTGAACTTCAACGTTGAGCTACTCCTTAGAGTTTTTCGCTGGTTTTTGAAGGGTGAGTAGTTTTTTGTCTTGGTTATGCCCTCACATGGAGGCTTTGTTTAGCTAGGGAATCATCATCAGTCTTCATCAAACCACAACAGCAGCTAGGGCATCATCCCTTTCCCTTCACAGTGTACAACAACAGGAAGGTCTTCATCTCGGGCAACCCTACAGTATCACGAACAACCTTCCTTAAGTCTTGGGAAACCTTCTATCCTCACGGGCAGTCTCCTCCAGGCTCGGGTTGGCTGCATAAAGGTTTCGGGTGGCTCTCTTCTCCATGGGCTATTCTCCTCTCAGCCTCAGGAAGCAGATTGAATTCACGACTGAGATTCGGGCATCTTGTGTTTGTATCCGGATAGCCTGTGTTTGTATCCGGATAGCCTGCCCTACTTCATGGGCAGGAAGATCTCCTCCACGGGCAGCAGAATAGGCTCATGGGAAGCCTGCTATCACTCTCGGGCTAACTGTCACTAACTTCGGGTAGCCTGTCAGCAACCTCGAGCAGCCTGTCAGCAACCTCGAGCAGCCTGGGCATATCTTGGGCAGCATAATAGAGATTTCGGGTAGGTAGATAAGGCATTCAGGCAGTGTACGGAATTCTGGGTAGCAACAAAACAGTTTCAAGTAGCCCTCTGTTGACTTCGGGCAGCCGAAAGAAATCTGGGCATAAAGCCCCAATTTAGTATTTCTTGTTAAATTCTCTTTGGGTTTCAATATTAGCTTCATTTACCAATGTCAATTTCACTTTGACGTAAATGTCATATACATTGCATAGAAAAGTGATAATAGAAAGACTTGAGGTCTACATAAAGTTGGACTTTTTCTTTCAATATAAAAATTTTCATGATATGAAATGTGTCTCACATGAAAGTGATTTGCATGAATTGAACACAATAATGACCTCAATTTTCTAGTGGAGGCTAAGATCAAACATAATGTCTGATTTTATTATTTATTGTTTTGTCAAGATTCAGGTCCCCACATGTCCGTTGGACCATTAAGGGACGAGATAACAAGTGGAGTCCCCACTTACCCTAAATCTAGTCAATGCAGTTGTGTTTCACTGACACCTTCATGTTGTGACTTGTGAGTCTACATGTTCTGTTGTTGATGATGTGATTCATGTTATTTGACTAATGTTGTTGTTCTTTTATTTTGACAATATTCTATAAATCAGTGAAAGATTCGCCAGTTTTTACAATTTTTTATAATGAAGTTAATTATTCGCCAAGTTTTTACAACATTATATAATAAAATGAAATATTCGCCAAGATTTTACAACATTATATAGTAAAATGAAAGATTCGCCAAAATTTTACAACATTATATAATAAAATGAAAGATTCGCCAAATTTTTTATATATACATATTATATTATTGATAAAATCGCCTTCAAATTTTCCTTTATATTGGAGAGATTCGCCCAATTTTTATACATATAAATCTAGGGGGGGTTCTTAAAATCATCCCTGCCTAATATACATTCTGAAAATCCTCTTTAATGTTTAATTGGGTAGATAATACAAACATTGACAATAATAATATGACTAAGATGAGGTGTGAAACACTCACAATGGAGAATCCATATCCAAAACTAAAACCTTCCAAAACCTTCACACAAATTTTTTCACAAAACAATGATGAGTGCGAACATAAGTTTAAAGGAAGAATTACAATTGAACTATAGCCTTCAAAACACCTTCACATGAACCTCTTCAAAAATTAGTGAAGTAAACACAAGTTTAAAGGACCAAATGTACAAGTAGTTAGGGTGGTAACAGAAAAACCACAATCTTGTCAACAAACATTCAAGCAATCAAAGAGAGCAAGGAATTTTGTATTGTTGTACAAATGATTAAATAAATCAATAAGAAGTCATCAACCAAGTGCTCAAATGCCATGAAAAATTAACATCACTCCAACCACAAAACCCCCATCAACAGTATCAATCCAAGATGTTGCATTTTTTTCTTCTTCTCTAAAGATTTATAACAATACTTGTTGACATATGAATATCGATACTTGGACGAAGAGAGAGAATGGGAACTTCATGCACAAGGGTGACTATATAGTTGAAATGTGGTTAAAGAAGAATCGTGAGATAATTATCAACAAGTGCAATATGCATCTCTTAAGAATCAATCTTGGATTCTAATTTCAACATAGATAAACAACTAGATTGGTTCCTGCAAAATACTAGTAAAAGGATCATAAAAACTTGCATTTGACGATGAAGTCTCTAAATATTCAATGTTTTCTTAATCACTATTCACACCTTATGCTCAATAGGAATAAAAAATCAATGTGTATGTTTACCGATTCCACCACCAACATATCCCATTTATTGAAGCAACTTAGAACATAAACCTTTAGTATGTTTCTCTAAAAGGGGAGAAGAGTCCTAATGAGTAGTCAACAACTACATAATATGTTTCTCTAAAAGGGGAGAAGATTCCTAATGAGTAGTCAACAACTAAATAAGAAGTGGTATTAAAAGAAAAATAAATGTCATTTTGCAAGGTGTCAAGTACCCCTTCCTTTTCCCTTGATTCATTCATGATCTTTTTATTGATAAGGTTGATTCATAATTGGGTAAAACCTTTTAGAATATTGTTCCATCATGCATGGACGAAGGAAGTTGGGTCATGGTAAAACTTTGTTCATGCTTGAAATATATATTAGATTATTATAATATTTGTGGCCGAAATAGACTCAATTTGCTATGATATTAGTTTCCTCCAAGCAGAGAACCCGTGAAATAGTAATTAGTTCTAAGCCACTTGTCACATTAATTGTGGATCATTGGATCACCTTCTTACCATAATATTAATAAGGAATCACTAAAGCCACCTTCTACCAACCATGTTAATAAGGACCACTAAACTACCTTCTAACTATCACATTGATTACATACTATTAAAACCTTGCATCAATAACACTTAAATGTCATTAAGTCAAGATGAACTAATATATTTCCAGCATCACTGTAATACTCTAATAACAACCATTTCCATATTCTTATATTAACATACCTTTTAAAAATTAACACCATACCTTCTTAATCCACTTAAGGAAAACAAATTAATTAATTATATTCACTTTTTCCCTAGAAAATGACACCATAAATACCATGTATACAATATAGACACCATTTTTTTAAGACAACGTGTATAGCTTGGGTGGGCCTAACGATGAATATAACATGTACAATTTCCTCCTAGGAGGTCATAGGTTCAAATCGAAAGGGGTAGAGTATGTACATCTATGTAAACTTTAGCAATCAAATCATTGCATAGATAGAGTTCATTGTCCCATAAACAAGGAGATCTCATGCACCAATTTGATGTTTCACAATACAGAACAAAAAACAAAATTAAACTTTCATTTACCTATTTGAATATACATATTAATAAATTAAAATAAACAATCTTTATATATATATATACAATTTAAAATATAAAATATTCATACGAAATTTTAATAATGTATTTTACTACCTAATTAATTTATTTCCTACATCATTCTCATGCAATATGGCTTGATAGAAAATCTCTTTCAAAGTTCTTAATTCAACTAGGAAAGATTAATATTGTTTGCCAGATTTCTGTGGTGGTTAGTTTCAGATGATTTCGGAGAATCCACAGTAACCAGTTGACTAGGTCGATGTTTCGAATCCATATCAGGAATCATCATCAAGACACAATGTGAAATGTGGAGAGTACGAGAACTAAGACATTAATATTAGAGACGTGGAGATAAAAAGATGAGATAAGGTCGACTTATGTGAGGAAGCTAGGGTTTATTTGGTGAAGAGATTAGGGTTGCTAATTAGATAAGGAAATGTCAAATAGTTCGATTAAAAAAATTAATTTTTTTTATTTTGATATTTTATTTTAATTAAAAATTAGGTATGAGAGCTTTAGTTATATTAATATAATTTTAATTATACTTAATGAGTGTCTAAATTAGAAATGTTAAGTTTTATTTTATTAGAATATAAAGTTGTGCTAAGAACTAATAATAGGGTAGTTTGATGATGAGATAGTTTAATTTATGTATTTTTTTTGGAGCTCTAAAATAACCTATGTTAAGATATTAGTTAGTGAGTGAAACGTAAAGAAATAATAAATAAAAATATTAAACACTGATTACTAAGGTCTTATTTATAAGAGTTGATTATTATAACATTTTGAATAAAAATTTGTTTATTAAAATGGAAGTGTTGTGGACAGAGAATAGTTGGAAAGTTATAATAGTGGGGATGTGTAAAAAGTATGTTTTTAGTAGAAAGGAAAGGTTAATAAGGGATTAATTAAAATGGAAGTCTTTTATAAATCAGGTCTTGATAAATTAGGAAATAATTAAAATTGAAGTTCTTCATAGATTAGGTCTTGATATATTAGGGTTACTGAAAGGTAAAGAATTTTTTATAATTTTAAAATTGATGAGGATGTATTAACCTAGATTAGGTGAATTAATAATCCAAGGGAGGTTTATAAGGTTCCAATTAAGACCTAAGTTTTCTATAAATTAGGTCATGATTCATATTAAAGTTAATAAATGTTCGGAAAATTAGAAAGAATGGGGGGTTTATCTTTTTTCTTTACGGTTGAGTATAGAGGGAAGCCAGCTTGTGCTAACTTCTAGGCCTCCATCCCTATTCAAATTGTTTGGAAGTTTTATTATTTCCAAGGCTTCCCTGGATTTCCTTTTGAAGTAGTGGTCTTCTTTTGCGATGATTTTGGTGTCTTCTAGGCAAACTTGGTGTTTAGTTTTGGCAACATGTTCTACAAGAGCTGAGGTACGGATACGTTCATTCCTAATGTCAGTCCCATGTTCCTTTAATCAAGTGTGAAAGGAACGTCATGTCTTACCTATGTAACCGATATTGCAAGAACAAGGGACCTTATAAACACCCCTAAATTGTGTGTGATCAATTGGATCTTTTACGGATCTCATTTTTTTCCTAATGGTTTCTAGGGGTTTGAAAGAGGTTGTAATATTATTCTTATTAAGGATTCTAGATATCTTATCTGTTACCCCTTGAATGTAAGGTAAGTAAGCTCTTGGGTTGGTGGTCTCGTTATTGGAGGTTTTTAAATTAGCATGGCTCTTATTGTGGGCTTTGTCTAGGGTTTTCTTGATATCCTTGGGCTTGTAACCTATGTTTATGAAAACTTCTTTGAGGTGGTCTTTTTCTTTCTCAAGATGTTATGTATCTGAGATCCTTGAGGCTCTAACTGCTAAGGTGTTAAGAACCCCTATCTTTTGAGAAGGGTGGTGGTGGGAGTCTACGTGGAGGTAGCTCTTTGTATGAGTCTTTTTTCTTCATGTCCTAATGTACCATCTTCTTTTCTAGTTAGAAGGACATCAAGAAAGGGGATGCTCCCGTTCTCCTCTAGTTCCATTGTGAACTTGATGTTGGGGGAGATACTATTAAGATATATAAAGAACTTTCTGAGTTCAACATCACCATGTGGCCAGATCACATTGGTGTCATCCACATACCTCTTCCACTTTGTTGGCTTCAAAGGATAGGATTCTAGAGCTTCTTTCTCAAAATTTTCCATGAAAAGGTTTGCCACTATGGGTGAGAGGGGGGATCCCATGGCTACCCCTGTGGTTTGTTCATAAAATTCACCTTGGAAACTAAAAAGGGTTGATCTAAGGCATATTTTTGCTAACCTAGCTGTGTGAGGGTCGGTAGCCTCCTTAATGACTTGGGTTGCTTCATCCAACGATATCTTAGTGAAGAGTGAAACCAAATAAAAGCTTAATATCATGTCTTTAGGTTCTATTTTCTCATCTTTGATTAATTTCACAAATTCGCTTAAGTCTTTGATGAAGGACTCTGTATTACCTACTAGGGGACCTAAGATTTTAGCTACATATTTGGCAAGTTCATAGGTGGGGGATCCTATAGTGTTGACAATAGGTTGAAGAGGAAGCCCTTCTTTATGGATTTTTGGAAGGCCATAGATCCTAGGTGTGATCTCTCAGGTTGAGATTAAGTGCTTTTTTGATCCATCGTCAAAGTTTGAGTTCATTATATCTTTCTTAACCTCTCTAATTACTTTAGAAATAGGGTTTTTTACTTAGTGAGATGATCAATCATTTTATTGTTGTAATCTGCCCTATCCAAGACTACCGTGGCTCCTCCTTTGTCTACTTTCAAATAACTATGTCTTCATTTGATCTAAGGTTTTTTAATGCTAGTTATTCTTTCGTATTGATGTTACTTTTGGGGGGTTTGGATTTTCTTAACACTAAAGCGCATTCATGTCTGATTGTTTCTTTGTGTACTTCGTTCGGGTTATGGATACTATCCTCAATATTGCAGATGATGGATTCGGTGGGGATGGTCTTGGGAGCTACAGCGAAGTTGAGACGGAACGTGGATTCAGTAGTGCTAAGCGTATGGCTGGAAAGGTTTACTATCTTCTTACATTCATTTGATCCATGCGCAGGTACAACGTTGGGGTTATTCTAGCATGTTTCCAGCCTGGCGAGCTTCTTATCATGTTCTTTTTGTGCTTTACATCCCTGGTTACTTGCTTTGAGAGCTGCGCTGGCGTCTGCCACTTTCCACAGGTCGTATCTTATCACAGCTGTGAGTCTAAGATGGAGTGTGAGTGCCTCTCGGGACAGGCGGTCCAACGCTGCACGTGTTCTACTAATCTCCATTCTTACCGGGGTTTCGTTGAGTCTGTCAAATGCCTTATGGTTCCAGCTGTTACGCATCTTGTACTTGATGGTGGCGAATGCGGGAGTGAGCTTTGTGTCTCTACAGTATTTCAAAAATTTCAGATCTCTTGCTCTACGTTTAATCTTTATCCTTCACGTAAAGGAAAAACAGTCCCTTGCTATTTTTATTAGAAATCAAAGGTGACTTATCCATCCTCAATATGTTCTAATTTTAAAAAATATTTCCTTCTTTAATCTTTCCTTCTTTAATATGTTCTAATTTTAAAAAATCATTGGGAAAGTTTAATCTTTAGTTCTTTAACATGTTTTAATTTTAAAAAATCTTTATCAATTTTATTTTTTTTCAAAATCTAATTAAATTTTTTATTTTTTAATGTTTTTTTTTCAAAATTTAATTAATTTTTTTTTTTTTAACTAGGAAGATGTTTATAATATTCAAAGATATTGAACTAATCTTTATTAATACAATTTTAAAATTTTGATGAATGATGATACAAACAAAACTTGGTTATCTAAAACTAGCACATTCATATAGTTTGTGGTTGGATCACATTGATAGGGATCAAATGGTTGAGAGATAATGACGGAAAGGAAGACAATTTGGATTCTGTTTTTTTTTTTTAACAAATTTGGATTCTGTTTTTATTCCTCGTATTCTTTTAGTTGAACGGGTTCAAATCTAAGTTAGCCATGCCTAGCTATATATTGTCCATTGGGCGTAGCTTGGGTGGTTGGGAGATTTGATTGTTGCACTCCCCACCCGGGTTCGAATCTCATCGGGGACATTTGTTCCTTGGGAGCCCTTGTATGTAATGAAATATTAGGCTGGTGAGCCGTAATGGAAAAAATATATACATATATATATATAAAGCCCCACATNCGTAATGGAAAATAAAATAAAATAAAAATATATATATATATATATATATATATATATATATTTAAAGCCCCACATCTACAATAGCTCCTTCGAGCTATCTGTAGGCTTTTGGTCTCTTTTCCTATCTTTTTCTATCTTTTTCATAACTCATGTGTACAAGGAATTGAACACAAAAGCATATCAATTATCAAAAAATGCATTGCTTTTGGTGAACGGTCAAACAAAGATAGAAGAGGTTCAAGAAGGATAACATGTAAAAAATGTAAAGGGATCATTTTAGAGCGGAAGGCTGATGTAATGAAGTCTCGTGCTACTGTGATGTACTTTCATGCAAGGATTATACATCTCTGAATGTAAACCTTATGGGAAGAGTTCACATGCACCCTTTTTGAATGATGATTTCCATGTATTGAATCATATGCAACTGTGATGTGCCTTCGCAAAGAAGGGCTTGGAAATATAAAAACACTAAATGTAAGTACTATGGGGATAGTTCATGATCATTCTTCTTGAATGATTGATATTTTTCATTTGGAATATATATATATAATTGTTTATTTCAAATTTTGAACGATTGCCATATAATCAATCTTGGCGGTACACTTGTCCCATCCTCATTCGTAGATGAAAAAGCATAGGTCGTAGTACACCCCAAATCTCAAATAAAAGCGTCTATCGACTGACGTAATAATTTATTGGTGGTTCTTGAAGGAAAGACTTCCATTTCTATTAGATACCTATAGATCTCAGGTTGTTGATTTGTTTCCTTCAATTTAAAAAAGACAAATTCTTAACTAGCTACAACCACTTAACTTGTGGTTGGTGAACACCGATGGGTCACAAGTTAAGTACCACTAATATATTATCATTTACTTGTTCTCGTCTCACTCTAGTTAAATGAGTTATCTCTCAAAAACTTAGAGTTATCCACACATCACCTAAGAGTTATCCATGCATTAGCTATGAGTTATCCATGCGTCAATTATTGTTTATATTCATTTTTTAATAATTGTTTATTTTGAATTTGAACGATTACCATAAAGTCAAATCAATCTGGACATGACACTTGTCTCATACTTATACAATCTAGAAAAATCATAAATGCTTGTCCACCCCAAAATCTCAAATAAAAACACCTACCAATATAACCAATAAAAAATAAATATAAATCATACTCCAATATATTTAAAAAACATATTCTTTCATCTTTAAAAAAAACATAATCTTTCATCTTTAAAAAAAAACATAATATCCTCTTTTAAAACATTTTCCAAATTCCTTTAATAAACTTAACTCTCCAGAATTTGAAAAACACTTAGTCTTTTCTATTCTTTAGAAACCAAAAAACCTCTAAAACAAGAAGACACCAACCGCCTTCTCTTCCGGAATTTGAAAAAACAATATTTCCCATTCCTCGAAATCCAAAAATGTACTCTTTTAAAAACCTCTAAAATAGACAAGACACCAGCCGTCTATAAATGATTCAACACTAATCCAAATCTTTCCACTCAATTATAATGTGTCAATTGCCAAACATTAATTAACTCTCTTTTCAAGAAAACGCTTTTTAAATTTTCCACACGATCTAAATTTAACAAAATCTTATTTCTCATTCTAATATAAATGTATGTAGAATGTTTAATGTACTTGTCGTATTTATGTATATTTTCAAAGATTTATTTGATTTTCTTACATATTAAAGAGGTTTAATGGCTTCCAAAAGATGTTGGACATTTTATTTCCAAATAATAAAAGTCAATTTTCAAAGTTGGCATGAATCAAGTTGATTATCTCTTATTTCTAACTCTACGATAGTATAAAGAAGTTCAATAAACAACATCTAAAGTTGCATGATAAAGTTTTGAGGCCTTAGAGGTCTAATCATTGTCATGGCTTTAAACCCATCACAAATTTATTTGTGAATTTGAATATTAGAAGCATTTCTCCATAACCACATGTCTTTATTTAGGAAATTGCTTCTTTTTGAACTTATTTAAGGTTGGCCATCTAATATTGTATTTTAATTATTTTCTTCTTTTTTATCTATTTTGTAAGTTTTTTTATTAGAAGCATTTCTCCATAACCACATGTCTTTATTTAGGAAATTGTTCTTTTTGAACTTATTTAAGGTTGGTCATCTCATAAGAATAGTGTTTTTAATTATTTTCTTCTTCTTTATCTATTTTGTAAGTTTTTTATTAAAATATGTTTTCACTTTTTATTTATTATTTTTATATTTTTTTTTCACACGGAAAAATAGTTTTAACTTTTATAAAATTGTGTTTTAAAAACGATATCATTCATATTACATATTTCATCAGTCTCATAGACATAGTGTCTAGTCGGTCATGCAAATCATCAAAGTAGCAATAGTCTCAAATGACGAAAAACTATTTAGGTATATCCTTGCAACTCATAACTAGTGCATACTACCCCTTCCATCTTAACAAAAAGCAAAAAACATCCTATATATCATATAAAATTGCTGGTAACTCTCAGAGAATTTCTATCGATCCAGAGTCTGTCATGAGGCCCTCCGTAAATTTCTGCCAGTATAACACTTTAGTACCCAAGCCGATAGCCTTTTTTTAGAGAACATCCGCCAAAACATTGAACTCGCTGTAAACGTGCTGAAAGCTGAGAAAATTGAAGTGTCTAAAGAGGTCTTTTGTTCTGCCCAACCAATGCTCCAGATCAATAGAATGGATGTCATGTTTTCCCAGGGCCCAATCGATAATCATTTTTGAATCTCCTCTTATATGGATGGCCAAGAAATTTTTATGAATGGCAAAAAATAGGAGCCCCCACAGAGCCAGTAGCTCAGATATGGTATTCATGCCATTTCCCACATCCATCAGAAGTCTATAAGACTAAGAGCTATCCTCAGAGATCACCATCCCTACCCCACAAGCTCCCCCATTAGTTGCTCCATTAAAGTAACCGACAGGCCCATCACTCAAGTCTGAAGGAGGACAGGTTTGTCTGACTGATACAGAGATAGAAAACTTTAGTGGCAAGTATGGGGAGGAGCAAACCTTTGATAATATCTAGTGTAGAGAGGCCGGCTCTTCCTGAAAAAATGTTGGCATTGCGGGCCTTCCAGATTTCCCAAAGGAACAAGCAAGGAACAACTAGAGATAAAGCAGACCGCTTCTGCCATTGTTCCATATTCTCGACAATAGTGGGACGCTCCCAATTCCATAGGCCCTTGAGCTGAAGACACAAATCTTGACCAGTATGTCTAAAAAAAATACAACTCCCGAAAATGTGATCGACCGATTCCTCATCCAAGTGACAGAATATACATCTTCCAAGACCCGAGTAACCCCGGTGCTGAAGAGAATCCCAGTTGAGAATTTTATAATTGATATCCAGCTAGCAAAAATATTTAATTTTACTTGCAATCTTAAGCTTCCACAAAGCAAAATTCCGCCAATGACATTCGTGAGCCTCAATGGATTTGAGGGACTCAAGATAGGCCAAATCGGCTTTTACCTCCCCTGACCTTTTATTTTCCTTCCATATGATACGATCCGGCTCCAAATTTAATGATATCCCAAACGCAAAGAGGCCATCAACATAAATATCCCACTCTGTGGCCAAAGCACCTAAGAATCCCAAGTCCGCTGAAGACCGCCAGTAAATAAGAGCACCATCCATAGGGATGAAAACCTGTTTAAGTAAGAACATATTATGATCATGAAGCCTAGCCAGAAGTGGAGTGGAGAGGTTAGTATGTTGCAATCCCAAAATCGGGTCCTTTCTGATGTATATAAGGTTTCCACGACCAACTATCCACCTTAGATTGGGAAAAATAATGTGCATAGTGGAGAGGAGGCTGCGCCAAATCATTGAAGCATTATCTGATTTATAATTGGCTTTGTGAAGCCATATGTCCAATGGAATCCTGGCCATATATTTAGATTTTATTAAAGAGCCCCACAGGCCTGAGGGATTCATTTCCCTCCACAAACTTTTAGCGCACAAAGAAATATTAAAGTGCTTCAAATATTTTATTCCCCATCCTCCCCACCTTTTTGGTCTTGATAGTGCTTTCCAACTGGCTAAATGGAACTTTTTGCAATAAAGCACCCTTGTCCAAAGGAACTGAAACATTAGTCTTCGAAAGTCTTGAATGATCCGAACCGAAAGGATGTAGAGGGACATCCAGTATACAGGGAGAGATTGGAGTACAGATGTAATCAAAGTAACCCTACCACCCAAAGAAAGCCACCGTGGAGTCCACCTATTAACACGACGCTGGAACTTTCTGAGTAACCAAGACTAATCACCAAAACGATAGTTATTTGGTTTCAACATGAAACCCAAATATGAGATACCTTCTTCAAAGGAACTCCAAGGATAAGGAAAGGAACTGGCAAATATTTATAAAACCAAATGCTGACTTTCTTATGCTAACAGACATCCCATAGGCCTTACATAAAAGGTTTATTAGTGACTTGTAATGCAACCATTCCAATAATGATCCATCTCCAAAGAGAAGGACATCATCAACGAAAAATGTATGGGTAATGATAACCAAGCCTGACACTTTTAAGCCAATGATCTTCTTATCTTTTTTTGTTTGTGCCATCAATAGACTCAGACCTTCAATGATTAAAAGGAACAGGTAGGGTGAAAGCGACAGCCCTTCCTGATCCCCCGGGAACCCTGAAAAGACTCAGAAGGAGCACCGTTTATCAAAACAGCAAAATTCACAGAAGTAACACAAGACATTATCCATTTAGCCAAATTGAATGAAAGACCAATTTGTAAAAGAGTTAAACGAAGCATGGACTAGTTTACTATGTCATATGCTTTCTCGAGATCAAGCTTGAGAGATATTACCGAAGAATGCTTCAATTTTGTCGAGTGCATCACCTCCTGGACCATCCTAACCGCATCCAAGATCTGACGATCAGGAAGAAAGCTGAAGTGTTCCAGCGAAATGTGTAGGCCTAGATAAGGCTTGAGCCTTTCAGCTATAATCTTGGAAATCAACTTGTAGAGGATATTACATAGTGCAATCAGTCTGTAGTCTCTGAAAGTAGAAGGCATGTCTAATTTGGGGATAAGGGTGATAAAGGTGTTGTTTAGAGACTCATAAATCGTGCCTGATAACCGAGTGTCCTCTATAGCTTCCACCAATTCCAGACCAAACACATCAAAAAAGTGGAGAAAAAATTCCATAGTCCAACCATCAGGCCCAGGACTTTTATCCTTGGCAAAATTCTTTAATGTCAATACCACTTCCTTAAGGGTTACCAGACTTAAAATGGATCGATTATCCTCATTCAAAACATATGAGGGAAAGAGTTTTATGATTTCAAGTTGGTCCTCGGTGTTAAATGAGTCTGGTTCCTTGTAAAGATCAGCAAAATAGGACCTGACCACCCTTTTGATAGAAGCCCGATCAAAGACCTTAGTGTTGTCTTCGTCAGTAGCCTCCCACACAGAGTTGGTAACCCTCCTCTTGTTCACAAATTGATGGAAGTATCTGGTGTTCTCATCCCCTACAAGAAGCCAAAAAGCTCTGTTTTTTTGCGAAGAGTCTCCTCCTTATGAGTAAAGAGCTTAATCCAGGAAGTAAGAAAAAATTTCAGAGACCCATGCAACAATTCCAAACCAGGATCAAATAACAGTTGGCTCTCAATAGAGATGATATCTCCCTCGAGGCGGAAAATATCAGAGTTTAATGATTTCTTTTTGGACTTTTCCCATAATTTGACAAATGGTTGCAGCCTACAGAGCTTATGTAAGAAGGCCTTCATAGGACTAAGGGAGCCTGCATCAAAAGATGAAAGAAGAGCCCATTCCTTTCTGACCAAAACATTAAACTCGTCCTCATTTAGCCAGGTAGGATTAAACTTAAAGGGATAGATGATAAAAACCTTCTCGAAATATAACCGAAGAATAACTGCATGATGATCTAAAACCCCACTGGAATGGTGCCAAGTCCGGTAGTTTCCAAAGGGGTCACAAATGGATTCTGCCATGAAAAAACAGTCCAACTGTATAGCTATCAAAAGTCGACCAACTCTTCCATTGAACTAGGTAGGAGATAATATAGCCGGTGTTATATCCAATAGATTTGTTTCCTCAAAAAGTGTGGAACAATGTTCTGCCAGAGGATCAGAAGCTCTCCCCGCTCCCCACACTTCATCCGATGACCATGTAAAATTCAAATCCCCTGCCAAAATCATATTTGGTAATGAGAGGAGACCGCTAGAACTGATTGAATCCCAAAAAACTTGACGATTCTCATATGGCCCGTAGATGTTAAGTAGGTGAACAGACTGACGAAACCCTAATAGATTCCCATGAAGTAAGATACCCGCAGCAGTATCGTAAGCAAGGAAATCAGCAACCAGGGGGTTCTAGGAAACTAGTGAGCCCCCATAATGTCCCACCGCGTCCTTCGCACAGACCCTCCAATTTGTCCTCAATTGAAGGAAGTAATCATAGGCACGGTCTCCCGAAGCCATGGTCACTTGAAAGAAAATAACAGCTGGTGAACAAAGATCGAGTAGGCGTTTTAAGGCGGCACGTTTTGGGCCTCCGCTAAGCCCTTGAATATTGAAACTCCACAGGTTCATCAGGTCACCTAAGGGGGGGTTGGGCAATCTCTAAGAGCCCGAGAAAAGGAGTCAAAACCAGAAGACGAAGGAGGTAAACCTCTACTGGTCAAAGAGACTACCTTAGGATTGTTAAAAGAATTATCCAGAATAGAGTATTTCAAACCTTTCATATTGCCTTTGCCCATTATCTTGGGCTTGCGAATGGATACATTTGTCACGCGACTAAGAGAGATAGGGAAGAGTTCAAAGAAAGGGGAGGTAGCAGATATATCCACTCCATGGATTCTAAGAGACAGAAAGGAGGCCAAAGGTGGATTGAGCGAGTGTTCCTCAAAGGACAGAGGAAGACAAGCCAAAGACAAATCGGGAGGAGGATCATCAACAGAGTGCCTATCAGTAAGCGACAAAGGAGAGATGTCAAAAGGCAGAGCATCACCAAACGAAGGAGAGGAGGAAGAGGGGGAAGCCGTATGGGTCCTAGGATCCATACCCACAGACTCACCCACCAGGCCCTAGTTTGGAAGGAAGTCAGAGGTTGCATGTGTCTCCCCATTCCAAGAATCAAGAAGCGATGGGGATAAAACCGAAGACAAGGTATAAGGATTCATAGTCGACATAAAAGGGACATCAAGGACCACCGATGATGCGAGAGATGAGAGAACTTCATCAACTGAAAGGAAATTAAGTAAAAGAGGGATATGATGTGTAAACTTACCCACAAAGATGCTAGCCGAGTCGCGGCCGAGAGGAAGCAGAAAAGATATGTCTCGCAATGATGACGAAGGAGACTCCTCCTGTATTTCCACTTATTTCCTTAGATTCGGTTGAAGAGCGACCTTCGAGGGACATACCTCCTTTGAATGCCTCGTCGAACGATAAAGGTGGCAACGGAAAGCTATCTTCCAATAGTCCAATCTCTGCGTGAATGAACCCCCATCCCACAACACCTCCAGTTCATCTGGTAAGCCTTCAGAAAGGTCCATATCAACCAATACTCGAGGAGCTGAGTGATCAAACCCTAGAAGCTGGTCATGTTCAATCAACATAAAGGAGCCAATCGCATTAGCTATCGCCATGAACCCTTTGATATTCCAACACTGAATAGGGAAGTCAGATAGAATCACCCACAAATGTCTTCGTAGAAATTTCTCAGAACGTGGATCAAAACTAGAATGCCATCGTTTGAGCACTAGGGAACCTTCACCCATAATCCAATATCTGCTAGCAACTAGCTCGCAATCATCTATCGTGAGAAACTGGAAGAGGGTCCAGCCATTAACCAAGGTGAGCACCTTAGGTACTGATTTTAATAAAGGCTTCCATTGATCATGAACTCATGATAACACCGCTGAATGATAAAGCTTGAGGTATTCAAACCTCCCCACTAGGGCACGCTAGGAAAGGGTCGCTACCATGTCAATGGTCACATCCTACCTAAGGACACAAACAGGCTTTGCATATTTTACCCGCTCAAAGGATATCTGTTCGACTGATGACTTAGAATAATAATGAAACCGTTGCAACCCCAAGGGAAACCCCTCTTTAGAACCAAATCTAGTGACAACACCACCTGAGGAAAGAATGGGAGGCGGGGGCCCATGCTCAAATGAAGGAGCCACCGGAGTAACGTGGAAGCGCACATGAGGGTTGGTACATACCCCAGGAAATGAAGACAGAATCCTCATTGCGTCGAAAACCACAAGAAACCCTAAAGGACAAAATTGTAAAACATCAGGAAAAGAGAACGTTCCCACTTCTTTTGTCTTTGGCTGGTACTAGACCTATCTCAATGACAAGTTTGAATCTAGAGTCTCACAATGCTTCTCGAAGATGAGCGGCATGTAAGAAAAAGAACAAATTAAAGCGCCACTCCATCCACATAACCAGAAATAGTGCATCCTTTACCCCGAACAACGAGAAGCTCACCACCCTCCTAACAAGGAAGGGGAACCCAAGAATATACGGTTACCTGACAGACACAATCCGAAGTAAAACCCTAGAGATGGACATATGGAACAGAGTCATGCCAGAATGGCAATAAAAACATCGACATCAATATCAGAGAACAGATATATGCTTGTCCCCAATACCCAGNGAAGTAAAACCCTAGAGATGGACATATGGAACAGAGTCATGCCAGAATGGCAATAAAAACATCGACATCAATATCAGAGAACAGATATATGCTTGTCCCCAATCCCCAGAAAAGGAGACCAACCAGCCAATAAAAGGAACAAACCCAACACCGAAAACCCCGTCCCAAGAAAGGAATACCGCGTAAAAATAGGGACCATATAAAAACATGTTCCTATAACTACGGAGCATCAGAAGCCCTCAGCTACAAAATGAAAATGTAAAAAACAACAGGGAAGGGAGGACCGTAAGAGACAAGAAAGCACCATCGAAAAAACAACTATTAAGGGTCTAAAGAGAGAAAAAACATCGTTCAAACCGACAAAAAAGGCATATTAAGATCAAAACAAGGTCAAATGGGAGACACCAGACATAGTAACTTGACTGGCCAGCGGCCGAAAGGCAAGGTTGCAAAGCCCATTCTCTCGAGCCCATTAAGCATTCATATCATTTACATATTGTATTCATTGCAATACCCCAAACCAAATTTAAAATTTACTGGAGAATAATATCTAAAATAAAATACTATTTGGAAAATGGATGAGCTCATATCTTTGTGTTTTTTTATATATTATTATATGTTTTTTTTTGGTGATAAAAGGAAGGTGTTAAGGTTTAAATATTTATATAAAAACATGTTTTTTAAACAAGAATCGCTATATTTGTATTAAAATAGGATTGATGTTGGATTGTTTGACTTAATAATACAAAAATATCATAGTTCGAGTCTTCGTTGTTTCGAAAAAAGATTTTAAAAAAAAAAAAAAAACCCCTTGTTTTACTTACCATATGTGATATCCTTGGAATTTTATAACTATGAGATTATATTTAGTAAGAATATTGCCTTACATATTATTCTAGCCAAAACACAAACCTATGGACCATGATTTTTACATAATTCAAAAAGGAACATGCCATCCAGGCTCATTCTTACTGCGAACCTTGGATGTTTGAGTGCTAGATCATTGATTTGATGCTTCGGGTGTTTTTTAGCTCAATAGCCTCTTCTTCCTTTGTTTATCTATGTTACAATTTATAGTATCCCCTGAGTATGAAGGTGGTGTTGTTGAGTGACCTCCCTTTCCTACCAATCATTTTCTTTTTTCCAACTTATCTACTTTCCCTTACAAGTCCTTAAGCCTTTCTTCCATTTTCTCCTTTCTTATATCATTGTTTCTTCTTGAAATTTATGACAATGTTTATTTAGTCTTCATGTTTTCCAGATGGCATCTAATTCCTCTCACCTATTGATTCCCAATGTTGTTGCATGATATCATGATTTCTCTCACAATACCCATGCCATTTGTCTCATTTTGAGTTTCTTTAGTATACATCTCACAATGACAAACCCCTTTACATAACTCTAATGTTTCATAGAGTGTGCACCTATTTGGATGGACCGTAATATGTATTTATTTTTAAATATAATTTTAACATATACATTATTTTACTTATTCAAATTTTTTTATAAAAATAAAATTATGTATACTTAATTATTATAAATTCATATAAACCCAAATATATATCTAATAAAGTTTTATGATAGAAATTGAAGTTTTTTATTAAAAAAAGGGGTTGTGTCAAGTCTTTCAACTCTTTAATACAAAGTTTTGAAAGTAAAATTGTCTAGAATCTAAAAAAAACAACTGAACATTTCCCAAAAAAATATTCTCCCATATTCTTAGGATTCCAGTGATATTGTTTACTCTATGTCTTTTGTAAAGCCTTACATACTTCTCTAACAAAAATTTATTTAAAAAAACATAAAATTGATTCAAATTGTTTTTGCCACCATACCTGCTATGGGCATTTTTCTTCCTTCTTCCTATAGATGACATAAATGAAGGGTTGTGCTTCCAACGATGTCCTATTCAAAGGTTGCCACTTGGTCTTGACCAGGAGGACCTGCTTAGACGATTGGGGATTCAAATTTTCTCAATTCCTCAAACCCTAGCCTTTTTTAATTCCAAATGCAACACCTTCTCATGTAGCTCTTTAATTTTGTTCTTCATTTCTTCAAGGTTCTCCCTATTTCTTTCTTATCCTACTTTCAAAAGGAACAACTTTATATTATGCTTCTATAAGTGAAATTTCACCCTAATTTATTGCCTTCTCGTGTCTCTTAGGTCTGTGATATTATTATTCTTCCATTCCTTGCTACATGTTTCTTATGTCCTCATAACCAAAGCCATGCTCTAGTCTCTATTGTCACAAGATGGACTGATTGGAGAAGGTCTTAATCTCACAAAAGGCACAACGATTAGGGTGGCCATGAAGGTTGGCCATGTTGCCAAATGTAATCCCTTTAATCAACACATTATTCCCAAATAGTTGCAAAAATACTTAGGTGAATTTGAATCTAGTTACGTAATCCTTAAGATGAGGTGCAATAACCATCTAGGATATGAAAACCATTTCAAGAATCCAATGTCACATGTTGAAATGCTTTCATCTATGGAGTGGAGGCCAAATGATGGGCCTTAAACTCATATTCACCCACACACACGGGATTGTCTCATCCTTCTTTCATATTGAAGTTGTAGTAGGGGATGTGGTGCAAAGCATGATGGATCACCCTCCCATTAATTCAATGATGTGTGCACTTTTTGTTATGACACTTGTCCGAGTTGATAGGATCTTGCATTAAGATTCACTTTAGGTTTAAAACTTTAAGGGAAATGGCAATGCACTGATTCTCCTCCTATTTTCCAAACCTTGCCTATTGGCTATTGCCAATTTTGTACTCTAGTAAGGTTCCTTTTTGAATGGGGATATGCGTAAGAGTGTTGAAGATCACACAATGAAGAATAATCATAGAATCCCCTAGGACCATGATGTTTTTATATCCCATCTAGTTCATTATCATCATTGGTTTCCATAGCACTAGAGATTCTGCTTGGTTGTTTGTAGTCTTGTCTATTCCCCAGGCATACAAGGTTTCAAGACCACTCCACCCCCACCCCCATTGTGCCCCCCTTTAAACTCAAACCTAACAAGAATAGAGAATGATCAATGTCTTTGAGGTCTGGGATCTTACTAATTTATAGCTCTATTGTAACATTATTTATATGTAAATATAATGTTAGTAGTATTTCTATTTGTGTGAACCTCATATCATTTTTTATTATTATGTGCATATATAAAATCCTCTATCTGGAAATAGAGCTTTAGATGGATCAACGATCCATGTAAAAGATCCTTCAATTATTTGGGTTGATAATGTAACGAATCACACTTTTACCAGTAAACTATACCCACCACGATCTGATTGTAACATACAGATCGACTTTATGAGAACCCTTATATGCATGTTGACGTGTATCAACACTAAAGGCTGAACTATTGGACAATGATATTTATTGGAATGTCGCTTCGCTCGCATGGAAGGGAAGAGCTATAAATGCGGCACGACGGCATTAGTTGAAGGCCCTTAAGACAAACGAAGGAAAATGAAGAAAACCATTGCAAAGGATGGGCCCAACTCTCCCTCGGGGACCAATATCCCCCGCTGACCACCAATAGACCTCCTAAAGATGGAACAAATTACTCACCTAGAGATCAAGACACAGTGCCTCCCAAGATAGACTCATTGGGTTATCGGGCCCTAGCCGAACGGAAGTGATTCGAACGAGCCCTTGGTTTAATAAGGGAAAGGTGATACTCAAGCTAGAATGGAACCCAAGCCAAACTAAACTTACAGAATTTAGGCCCGAGAAAGATGCACTCAAAAGCTCAAGACACGATGCACGATGCACTGCCTTTGGGTGGAAATATTAATTTTTACTCGTATTTATATTTAGCTAACATATAATGTTATTAATATTATTTGTATAAGTATTTTTAAGGTAATATATGATGATATTATGTAGTAAAAGATTTTTTCAACATAATAAAAACATGTGTAAATAATTTTTTGGAATTAAATTGTGTTAGGTTTTGTTTTGCTATGTTTATTTTCAAAAAAATCCTCAATGATTATGAGTAAATGTAAAAATCTTCATTATGAAATTTAAAAAAAAAACATTTTATTATAAAATTGAAAAAATATATACTTTCTCCTCAAAAAAAATCATAACTTCTTTATATTTTTTCTTATTGTAATTTCAAAAATTCTTCCACAATTATGAATAAATAACTTTGAAAAACCGCTTTCTCAAATAACAAATACAATTTTAAACAAGTGGAATAAGCAACGCAGTTGCTTAGTACCTGCCACTTATGTAAGAAACAATGTAAAGTAAATTAGCATCGGACATCATTCATGGTCATTTACAACTCTATGAGTGATTTAGGCGTTAAGTATCCCTTCATAGTCTTATGAGAAATTTTTGGTAGACATGAAACACCTAACTAGACACTACCATCCATAGCCTCATAAGCGATTTAAGGCATACATAGCCCTTCATAGTCATGAGAACTATTTTTTATAAGCATTATGCACCCAACAATAAAGTAGTAAGTGATATATTGATTGAGATGTATATAATTAACGCAATGTAGTGGACCATTCATAACTCAAGAGTCATTTAAGGCTTACACCGACCTTTATAATCTCAAGAGTGACTCAAGGTCTACATAGTCTGTCATACTTCCATGAGTTTTTTTTGGTAAATATTATGCACTAGTAGAAGAATAATAAATGTTGCATAATTTGAAATATACATTATGGAAGTGGTGAAGTATGTTACTTCATGAAATGTAAAAATTAATAAATAAGCATTATAATACTAAAAACCATAATGCAAAACTATTTTTTTTTTTTTAACAGAAACAGAAAAGAGAGTTATATTAATAGGCTGTGCACAGCCATCCATTACAGCAGAAGGAGGAAAATAAATGCCGGCAGTTCAAGGTTTCTGCATAACTGGCATGTCTGAAGAGTTTCCCATAAAACACAGCATGTGGTCTTTTCATGATTACAAAATATCTGGGTAGAATATACCCGCACAAACTGACTACAGAGCAAGATGCAAAAAAACATAAACCGAACAAAAAGAAATGATAAACCAGAGACAAAGTTAGGTGCCTTTCATTTCCTGGGGCTGCAGGACCGATTCTTCTTCCTCCATGTGTTGATCAATTGCTTTGTTGACTCCCTTTACCCTGCTTTCCTGGTTCATTGAGATGAACTTCTCAAGGTCTTCTTCTATACGTTCAACCCGTCCCAGCAGCTCGCGCATGTTGCTCTCTATATCATCAGTTATGGCACCCAGGTTACTAATATCCAGCGATGTGTGACTCACAGACTCCCCAATGCCTTTAATTTCCTTAGCCATCTCCTTATTGTCCATCACCCCTATAGTTGTCATCTCGTGCAGCCTTCGAAGATTTTTCTTTATGTCCATAAGCCCTGCATTATCCTCATAGCGAGCCATCCCTCGAGTGTCGGTCGAAATAGCAATTCTGGAGAACTGAATGTGCAGAAGATAATCTGAACAGTCCTGGATCTCGCCCCAGCTCCCTGAAGAAACCTTCCAAAGGTCAAATATTTCTTGTTGCAGAGCGGAGACAGTCAGGCTGTCTGAACAATACAACGTTCCCAAGGCGTCTTTCTGCCAGCCAGAACAATGACAGCCAAAAACCCTTTCCGCTTCTCGAAGAGAAGAAGTGTCAACTTGGCTACCGGTACCCCAGAAGGCTGTAGGATAACAGCAATTACAGCAAAGGAAGGAAGACAGCGCGAGACGCTCTTTAAAAAAAGCCCGAATTAGGGGGAACACATGCCAGGGAAGTCCCAGCAGTCTTCCACCCCCCACTCCGGCTACCACATTCAGCAGGAAATTCACAGAACCAGGAGAATCGTGACCCAAATCGAAAATGTTACAATGAGACAAGTCTGAGCTATGGAATGACATAATGAACAGGAAGGAGAGCCAACAATCGTGCGGGAGGAGAGGGTAATAAATTGAAGGCCTGTGAGTCTTTAATTCGCCTGGAGCCTTGGGGGAGGAAACAGTCCACGCGGCCTGCGAAGGTGCAGGACTTAACATTAAAAGCGAGAAGCCGCCAGGGAGAGTGGTGAAATGATGGCCAGCTGGAGCGGGGGTGACGAGGAGATAGAGGCTAGATACGGAGGGAAAGGGGAGAAGGAAGGGGGGAAAGAAGGGGAGGATGCAAAGAGAGAGGGGGGGGGAAAGGGCCAACGGGAGATAGGATATCAAAACAAA
>LPNX011021538.1:0-36106 GCA_001517045.1 Pseudotsuga menziesii | reverse complement strand
TGTAATATTATTGCACTTTCTTAATTATGATTATTTCTATAATATTAAATATGTTTAATATTATTTTAATTTATTTTTTTATTAGAATTAATTTTTATGACATTAACTATGTTGAAATTTGAAATTTATAACAAATAAGGAAATATAGAAAGGCAAGTCTAATTAGAATCTCCTTTTGATCAAATACCTGTCTCTTAACCAAATTACCATTATTTTATTTAATATTAATTATATCTTATCTTTCATTTCTTTTTATTAAAAATATATTAGTACTTTATTTTAATGTATCACATTCATCAAATATTATATCTCAACTTTAAAAATAGTGTTACCTTATCTTAACGTATCGCATTCTTCAAATATTATATCCCAACTTTAAAAACAATCTCACTTTCTCTTAATCTATCACATTCATCAAATATTGTATCTTAACTTTAAAATAATGTTCCTAGAGTTTATAGGACTTTTTGGTTATTTATTCAATAAATATATAGAAGTTTGTTTTATATCAAATATATTGTTTATATAACTTTTCCCTAGGTTTACTTATGTAAAGTTGAACACTTATTTAATTTTTTATAATTCAATAAAGATATAAAGTCTGTAAAGATTTACATCCTTCTTTTTATGTTAGATTTCCAAGTGTATGCAACGAAATTAAATTTAGTTTTTCCTTTTTTTTAATTGCTTTAGACTTCTCTTTGTCTCTCTTTTAACTTTGTTGTAAGACTTTATTAATAAAATAAATTAATGTATTTAGTATTTATTCTTTTGTTTGAACTTATTCTTCACAAGCTTTTTTTATCATTTTAAATAACTATTTACATAATTTATTTTATTCCGTTTCAATATTTCTTTGCGTAATTTAATTTGTTCCATTTCGGTGAAAGATTCCGGACTTCATCAACTTTATTCAAATTTAAAACTCATTACAACTAGGTATGTTTTCACTCATAATCTTAGTTTATAATCTTGATCTAACAAGTGCTAATGGGATCTTCACAACAGGTGGCGGACTGAATGGACGACGGGCGATAGCAAAAATCATATACATAATAATTTATTTGTTCAAAAACGCTAATCAGGGATATTCATAACACGTGGCAGACTGCATGGACGACCGAAATCATCTACATAATAATTTATTTGTTCCAAAATGCGGATCCAATTTATTTGTTCCAAAATGCGGATTAGGGATCTTCACACATGGACAACAAGTGATAGCAAGTGGAGTATGCCGCGGTCACTGCCTCTACCCATCAATGGAATATATCAATCGAGAGGCCTGGTTGGCGAGCTGATTTTTTCTTGCATTTTCAGTTGGAGAGAATGCTGAGCTTGGTGATCAATTTCCTTACAGGGTTGTAGTGTATTCAGTAAGGTTTCTGACTTCACTATGTCTGTTTTCTTCTTGATGCGTTAAATTCCTGCAATTTGTTCTAGCATTATGGCCATTTTTGTCCAGGCTATGGAGTGTTTGTTTTTGTTGAATCCTGCATCAATCTCAACTCGTTTTAAAGTGTTCTTTCCCGATTTGGTTGCTTCTTTATATATTTCTTCAAGCTTCGGCGAAATTCTCGCCATCCTTTCACTCATTCTTGTTTTTGTTGAATCCTGCATTAATCTCAACTCATTTTAAAGTGTTCTTTCCCGATTTGGTTGCTTCTTTATATCTTTCTTCAAGCTTTGGCGAAATTCTCGCCATCCTTTCACTCATTCTGTAGCGTCTTGACCACTTTGGAGGTTATTCTACTGCTTTAACCGTTTTTTTTGCAAATGCAGACAATTGTCCCTTATACATAGCACGAACTTACTTGTTTCTTTACCTTCATGTGTAAATGACGGGTTCCTTTTTACTCTGTCATGTTTTATACAGTTCACGCACTGCAATTTGTCATGTTTTATACAGTTCACGCACTGCAATTCGAATCGAGACATATTTTAATGCCTTGAAAAGCCGCTCGTGGGGTTTTCGTCGATATGGCCTAGTAATATCTCAGTAGCGGTGGTTTTACAGGGTATTTTAATATGTGTAGGGTCGAATGGCAGTGATTTTGTGGCTCAGCAAGACATTAATTAGGACACTTTAACGAAGTAAGTTTGGAATGTTTTTGTGATAACATGTCATTCCTTCTGCATCATGGTTTTAACTATTGCCATTAGATTTTGTTCTTCCCACGAGAACACACTATTCAAGGGTTTTGGGACTCAGGTAGGTTGGTCTTCATTTTAACAGCTAGATGACAGTGCCAGCCTGTCTCTTCCACACTCTGCTTCCTTCTTGCTTGCCTTCTCTTGCGATATTCACGAAGGTAAAACGCCAAAACGGACAAGAAAGATTTCAAGGTTAAACTACATTGTGAGATGTTTTAAGATTCATTGCTATTTCAGATAATGAGGATTTAACTTGGGCGGCCAAAGAACATTTTTATAATTTTACTTGGCAGCTCTCAGATGTAGGCAGGGCAGAGCCCACTAAAGAGAAATAAGGAAGGAATCTGTATCTATCATTTTCCACATGCTTTCCTTCAACTGCAAAAATCCAACCTTGAAGCCGCTTTCCAAGAACATTTTGATAATTTTGCAGCTCATTACTCACGGTAGATAAGGGAGGAATCTGTACTTGTCATTATCTATAACGGTGAAATCTGTATTTATCATCATCCATGAAGGAGAAATCTGTATTTATCATTTTCCTTTTCGTTGCCAGAAGCATGTGCGAGGGACCGTCGACGGAGAGGGCTTTGCTCAGAAGGAACTCCAGCTTTAGACTCGCGAAAAGGTGGTCGGGACCGTATTTTGCGGCCCAAAATTGATGGGAATCAGAGGTAAATTCACGATGCTTTACATAATTTGTAAAGAGAAATTTCATGTTGTTCAACCAAATCGTTAAATGTGCTGTTTGAATGTTGTGTGATCGCGTGAAAGGTTTCTTAAATGAAGTGACCAAGATCTTGGAACGCAAGTTTGAAAAATAAAATCAAGCGGCCAAATCCTAATGACACGTGGTTTACGACGATCGCATTTTGATGCATTTGCACTGCGGGTTTTGCTTTTATTTGGTGTGTTTAAGAGAGAGAGGAGCTAAGAGATTTGTTTCGAGGGCCTTTTTCAGTGAGCGTTGCTGGAAAATATTCATTTGAAGGAGTGGCTGATCATTCAGAAAAAGTACTTCTATGATCCGCATCATGCTGGTGTGCATCGCGTGTTCGAATGGCATCTGAATTACGAGACACAGAACGGGTTGCTGAGCCTGAGCCTGAAAATGGACGAAACGATTCGCTGGAAGGTGGGCACGTGGAAATCTGAACGTTCAAATTCAATCTTTGAATTATAAATTACATAATAATAAAATATTATAAATGCTGATGTCATAGTAGCCATGTGTCAAGTGAAAACCAGATACCAAACTCCAAGGCTAACATCATTCCTTATTGGCCAATTAGAAGTTGACAAAATAGCAAAGGCAAATATTTTTATTAAAATTTAAAATAATTTTTGGCAAACTCCAAAGCTAAACTTTACAAAACAGATTTTAAATTTTTGGTCAAAGGGCAACTAATACAAGGTCAAAGGGTAAGCGATTACAATATACCTGCTGTGGAAGGTATAATAAATTTAACAAAAAGTATGCTCTCAAATATTTTTTAAAGCCGTGGAAACTTTATATCTTGTTACGTCGAAGACGTTTTTCTCAAAGGTCGAGTTTTAGACACAGTTCCCAATTTTTGGTTGTCCCTCTGCCTAATCAAAACCATCCACGTATTTCTACATTGTTCTTCTCTACACTCTGTTGTAACAGTATTTTCGAACGTCCATCATTTTGAAGGAGGGCACAACCGCCTAGAGAGAAGCAGGGCCAAAAGTACCGTTGTTTCGCCGGCTCTACGCCACTCTGATACCAGCGACGAAGTAATTTTGCTGCACTGTGAAATATCTGACTCCACGGCCAGCAAGTGATTTCCTTACGTTGCTTCAGTTGCTTCCTCTTCTTATTTGGACTCGGATTTTACATAGAAAAACATTGGCAC
Source organism: Pseudotsuga menziesii (assembly GCA_001517045.1). Taxonomy (NCBI): domain Eukaryota; kingdom Viridiplantae; phylum Streptophyta; class Pinopsida; order Pinales; family Pinaceae; genus Pseudotsuga; species Pseudotsuga menziesii. Next base: position 32,075 of record LPNX011021538.1, on the reverse strand, counting down.
TCTAGAAAGAGGCATAGACGATGCCTTCGGCATGGAGTGGGCGGCCGCTAGTGTCTCTCCAAGTGTTAATCGAAGCAACTCGTCGTTCCTTTTGAAATCATGCAGTCAATGGCCATGGTTTGCAAAGATCCTTCTGCCAGTAGCGTGTTGGATTCCCAGTTTCTCATAACCCCTGAACCAGAGAGGGATAATCTGGTCACTCTCCTGCTCCTTCCCATCTCTCCCTACCGCAAAGAATCATGACCATCCAGCTCTTGCGTTTCCAATTTTTCCAGCAAAGAGAGTAATGACAATGGCATGGCATGCAGACGTTATGCAACGATGTCAGGAGCCACTTGATGTCGGAGCTCAGCCTCTCTGCTCACAAGAAGATGACATTTGTCCCTTCCCGTGCCCCAGCCCTAGCTCCAGGGCCGCTTCTGGATAACATCTACTCTGCCTCTTCTGATCCTGTACTAGTGACTGACGATTCCCATTCCCATGAAAATTGTAACCATGGAGTCTATTTTCCTAATGGGTAGGCTATTTCATCATTTTGCAGAGCTTTCTCTCAGGCGATTTGCAGTTTTCTCATCAATTTTGTGTAGTTACGTCAATTCACTCTAAATTTGTAATGGCATTATTTATGATTTTGCAGTGGGTTTATTATCCTTCATTCTCCACAAACATAGTAACTAATTACATCTATGTATTTTCAACAAATTTATAGGTTTGAAGTAGATATGTTAAAGAAATTTGCCATGAGCATAAGTCAGCGGGTTTCTTTTCGTAAGCTATTAATGACATAAAAAGAAGGATAATGGGCTCTATTTTTGCTCTGAAATCGCTCAGTTAAATGCATATTTATCGGATATTTTATCGGGGGCTAAGATTGAAAGGAATCATCTCCGTTAGATACAAAGTTCAGTTCTAGTAAAAAAAACCATAATTACGTATATAACAATGAAACGGCAACAACAGTTGAGCACATTTATACAGGCAGAATGGAAACTCTCATCAAGTCAATATCATCCCAAACCCTACCGATATGAAATACACGGAGGTCTTAAACTATTTAAATTATAGGCTACTCTATATAAGGCCACCTTTGCACTCTAAAATATACCACTTTTACAAGGGTGAGGAAGCGTTCGCTAAGCAGGCTCTAAGAGGGAGGTAGGAGAATGAGGCAACAAACTAGCAGAGTTAAATGGGCGGATTCCAACGATATTTTTGTCATGAGCTGCCTTGAAATGGAGGTCAAATGGAGTTATTATCTATTTCGGATCGGATTTTATCTATTTTGGACCGGATTTTATGAAAATCAGTCTATTTCAACACAATTAGTAGAATTTTTAGACTATTGTATTTGGAAATTTTTTAGTTAGGAAAAATCTCTCCTTCTTTTGGATATTTGTCTATGACTTGTTTGTGCTCTTGGACTTATGAAATGAAATTGGATCTCGATGGAAGGAAAGTAAAAATCAACCTTCATGGATTTGGACAATATTTTGCAAATTAATAATTACTTGATACATTATTTATGAGATATCCATGACTCTTTTTTAGTGCTTATACATGGGTTATGGTTTTTTATAAAGGATTTATAGTGTAAAGTTTTCATTATGATTGAGTTAATGGTCAATTGATTCAAGTCATGTAGATAAGATTGCAAAAGATGATGCAAAATTATTCTTTCCAAGGCTTGTCAAGGTATACTTACAATGAATTATTCACTATAGTTTTGAATAGTTTTTTTTTTTTTTAATGGAAGAATTGATTTTTTTTGTATCCAAGAATTGATAACTAAAATACTTGCTGATGTATTTTTAAAGATCATAAGATCAACTCTTGTAGCTACCACTTTAAACCCACCATACTTCATCTCGTATTGGCCCTAAAAGGAGGATTAAGGCACCATGGAGGTTCTAACCTGGACATGATCAAGGAGGTCTTTTTTCTCAGTGGGGCGATTAATATCAGGAACTTTATTCCCTAGTTGGAGTGGATGGATCTGCAAGGCCTCCAGTGTCGACAGAAGAGTTGTCATAAGATATTTGATGCTTTCTTTGAAATGGTAATACAAGAACATGCAAAGAAGAACAAGGACGACAACGCCACCAACAGGGATTTCATGGATGTAATGTTGGGACTAATGGAGAACGATGATATGGAGATCAAGATCACTCGAGACCACAGCTAGGCTGTCATTTTTGTAAGTCCATGATCTCTTTGATTTTGATATCTCTCTGTCAATATTAACAATTTATGGATGAAGATGAATAATATGTACTAACAATGGCAATGACCGACGATTTAAGAATTATTAATCATCCTCTAATGTTATCGATCACAATATTAATCATCCTCTAATGTTATCGATCACAATAGTCTGCAAACCATTGTGAAGAAATTTCGTGACCATTATTTGGTTTTATATTAAATTGCAGGGTTTGATTTTGTAATTTTTTTGGTGAAAAATGTGAATCCAGGATATGTTGGGACCTAGAATGGACACGTTCTCTGCGACCTTAGAGTAGGCGATGTCTTGACATGCGTGTTTTTGTTTTTTGATTGTGATTTAATTGTCTCAACTCATTCCTCTCAAATACAAATCTCATTTTATACACTAAAGTAAACTAAACTTTAAACAACTTCTTATTGAATGTTGAATGTGGTATATTTCTCTTAATGCATACATACCTGTAACCTAGTGCGAAAGGAAACGACCCCTCCATTTTCAAATTGATATTTTATGTAAATATACTTATGATATTTTATTATTTATTTATTTATTCTTTTATATGCATATGAGGAGGACTTTTTATTTCATTTGTTTTTTATTTTCACGTTTTCTTCACACACATATTTATTCAAGCTGAAAACTATTATGCTTCTTAAGAAAATGGAGGTGGGGCTCAAACAAAGAGATGGTGATGGGTCTTTTATTAACGAGTAGATAATTTGCTGTTTTTTTTAATATTTGTTTTAAAGAGCTTTTAGGCAAAGATCATTCTTTAAAGGTATGGTTCATTTTGAAGTAGTGGCTAAAGTGTTTTAATTTAATTTCTATGCAATTTTTGTGAAGATTCTCCATAAAATTATAAGTGATGTTAATCATGTTTTTGGGAATATTCTCTATAAAATCATAAGTGATGTTAATCAAATTTAAAATACTAAATATGTCATCACATTATAATTACCACATCATAATTACCATATCAAGGTCATGAGGCTCATTGAGCATGTCATCACACTATGGAAGTATATAATGCCAAAGGAATCATTCACTGGAATCCCAACCAACACAAATGAAAACAACCTTCCGCTCAAACATCATTATCTGTGTTGGAAAAATATTTAAATCAATACTTGTAATTAAATTGATCAAATGCTCAATTAAATTAATTTAATGCATTTAGGCCATTAACATTTCTATTTTATATTTAGGAAAATAAGCTCGTATATGTATGGTTAATGAAATCACAAACAAATACACAAGTCATCAAATTTAACCAAAAACATGAGCAATAAAAGATGGAATTCAAACAAAAGAAAAGGTACTGAGAGAACTATACAAATACATCAACAAAAACTGTTAAGAAACTATGAAGTTTTTTTTTTATTGTGTATGTCAATCAACTTGATTAAGATATGAAGCGACACAATAAGGAAGAGTAGTGGACTCTAAATTATTTAGATGCATACTTTGTAATCTCACATGTTAATGCAACAAAGAAAAAACAACGATTTATGAACCTATGTTCTAAATGTCTAGTGTTCCCTCCAAGTAACTTTAAAAGAACATTATTGTTCGCACCGATCATATTTTTTTGTGGTAAATGATGAAGGTTCTATTTTCTTTTGTTAGTTCTTAACTCCGTAGTATAGTAATTACAATTTTTTAGATAGATGTATTTTATTTTATTTCTATTCTATCTCAGATGCTTAAAAACCATTTTTTTGTTAAGCTTCAAGATATATGTGCAAGTTAAGTTAATGTTTTTATGATATCTTTGTAATATGGCTTGCATTTAAGACTTTAAAAAACACCAAGCTTTTCTTATAAATTATATTTGATTTTTTTCACAAGTGAACCTTTTTTTTGTAGGATTTTAGGTACTAAACGGGTCTATCTGAAATATCATGTTTTGAATGGGATCAACCTATTTTTGCTAACCTCTGCTTGAGAATTTTGTTTCCGAAACTATAAATTTTAAGATTACTTCTAAAAATTACTATAATTTGTAAATAATAAATCAATGTAGTGTCTTCTTTGATTTTAAATGTGCTAATGTGAACATTATTTTTCTTAAATTGCTCTCAGATGGACTCCATTTTCTCCCAAGACTTGATAGAAGATGTTTTTTACTATCTACACATTTTTAATCTCTTGTTTTGTATCATGGATAACCACAAATCTCTTCGACGTTTTATTGCACCTTTTGGGGCGATTGCTAGTTTAAAGATTTTGTATAAACTTGTTATATAGTGTAATCCTTTACAATTATGAATAAATGACTATCGAAATTTTCATTCTCAAAATAACAAATACAATTTTAAATAAATTTTATAAAAATATACTCTCAAATCATTTTTCAAAGCATTGAGCTCTACATATTTTATTGTAGCAAGTGTCTTCACGTTTAATTCTTCTTTTTTTGAGAATTTTTGAATTCAATCTAGAGGTGGTAATGATGACAGAACATACTTCTCAATTATTTCATTTTTAGATGATTGTTTTCTCGATACGCTAGGCTTTAGATTCTTTTTTATTTAACATTGTTAATTGATCTGTCCTGGTTATTGTTTCTTGTGGTTACACGTGGTCACAATGTCAATTTGGGCTTTGAAGCAGGAGGCCAGGACACCTCCGAAAGGTTGGAGGTCATTAACTCTGCTAAATGATCTGGGGGAAAGAAGTCTTAGGGTTAGGCAGGTCCTTTGTGAATGTGATGAGTCGGGTAAAATTTTAGCACCTCTGTCTGCAGCAGCCATGGATGCGCCTGTGTTTTTTTATGGTGGAAGTTTTATTCAGGAGGGTTTTCTACCTATTGTGCCTCTGCTTGGTGGTCTGGTGAAGGAGGATTGTAGCGTGATGGGAAATCTTGAAACCGGGGCTATTATCTCTGATGCTGGGACAGAGGGTTCTGTTTTGAATAATAAATCTTTGGATATAGTCCTTGTGGTTGGTTTTGATCCCTGTGCAGAGGAAGTGTTTCATTTTTCTGGTTTGGGTAGTGTTGTTGGGGTTTCTATGGAACCTTTTGGTAGCGTAGTTTCTTTGAATGATTGTGTTGATGGTCGGGTTTCTTCAGATTTAGATTTGTTGCCTGCTGGTTTGACCTCAGTGGAAAATGGGGTTCCAATGGTCGGTTCTTTGGAACATTCTGAGTCTGGTTCGATTAAAAGTAGTATGGGGTTGGATCATGGTTTTAAAACGGATGCTGAAAGATAGGATCTGGTTGCTCTTCGGCATTTTTCAACAGCGGACGGTGGTCATTCAAAACGACCAAAGTAGGTTATCCGAAAATTAGATAAGCCTGTGCTCCTTGTTGTCGGTGCTGATGTGTGTTTGAATGATATTGTTTTAACAAATTCACTCACTCTTGTTGGTCGCTTCAGTGGTAGAAAGACCGATGCGACTGGAGTTAATAAATGGGTGAGTGATTTATGGAAGGATTCTTTAACTCATCTTCTTGAGGGATTTTTATTACCATGTGGTTGGCTAGCTTTCAAGTTCTCTTTTGTGGCAGATGCTTCGTCTGTTCTTGCGGGTTCCTGGAGATGGGATGGTGTTGGCTTAAGTTTGAAGTGTTGGTCTCCTCTGTTCGATCCTCGAACTGAAAGGTACAACATTATGCCCATATGGGTAAAACTTCCCAATCTTCCTTTTGAATTTTGGTCATTGGAGTTCTTTAAATTGGTGGGAAATTCCCTGGGTTCCTTTGTGGAGGCTGATATGTCTTTTTTACAGTCTGGAGTTATGTGTTTAGGGAGGGTTTTGGTTCTTTTAGATTTACGTAAGGGTTTAGCTGAGAATCTTAATATTGAATATGGGGATAGGGATTTTAGACAGCCTCTGGATTATGTTGGGATTTATTTTCGTTGTAATAGATGTCACCGGTATGGTCATGTGTTTTCACAGTGTGGTTTATCCTTTCATAAATCTTTTAAGCCTGTGGAGTCCAAGCGGGAATGGAGGGTGAAAAAGATTCCAGAATTGATTCCTGAGTGTTTTCCTGTGGTGGAGGAACAAGTTTTGGATGGTTCGGTTTCAGCTTTGGCTTTTGATCTTCCGGTTTTGGATTTTGTGATACTTAAACCTTTATGTCTTTCATCCTCTGTATCGTGTGATAAGGGTTTTGACTCTCTGTTCAGTACTTTTAGTGATTCTTTAGTTCCCTTGGCTGGAAATTCCATTGATTGTTTCTCGAATAATGATGACCTTAATTTGGGCGTTCTGGGCTTTGTTTCTCCTATCAAGGTTTCTCAAGTTAAAGGGAATGGTTATTTTCTACGCTCCTATTCTAAAGAATCTTCGGTGGGTTTGCATGTTAATGATGGGTTGTTTCATTTAGGGATGCCTTTAAAATCTTATTCAAAAGATTTTGGTGGTATGTGCTCTTCGTGAGGCCGGTTTGGGGTTCTTAGAGCATTGAACGCCCCATTAAAGGGTTCCCCATGATTGTGTTATCCCTAAATTGTAGAGGGTTAGCTAGTTTACCCAAAAAACTAGCTGTAAGGAGGATGGTGGAGGAGCAGGCTCCTGATATTATTTTTTTTCAAGAAAGTATGGGGAGGGGGGGTATCATTGTAGCTGAGTTGGAAACTATGCTTAAAGGTTGGTCCTTCGTTTCTGTGGATGCCTTTGGGAAATCGGTTGGTCTTTTCATTGCATAGAAAATTAATTGTTTTCTTTTCTAGACTGCCTGGGCTGTTGAGTCTGGTTTAAGTGTTACTCTTTTTTCCATAGAACTCAAAGTAGCTTTATGCTTTGTTAATGTTTATGTACCTTATGTTGGTAGGGAATTATTCTGGAATAAGTTTTTTGCTTTGGATTGGCTTACCTGCAGTAACTTGATATGTGGAGGTGACCTAAATTTTACTATTGGATTTTCTGAAATCTGGGGTAATCGGGCAAGGGTGGATACTTTATTAGATTATTTTTCCTTGAAGCTGGATGCATTTGGTTTAGTGGATATAGCACCTGCTGTACTACTCCCTACTTGGTCCAATAGAAGGGTGGGTTGTGAAAATATCTATAAACGTCTTGATCGTCTTCTGGTTTCTGCTGATCTTTTGGATCTTGATTTTTATTTTCGTCAATCGGTTGGAAGTGGGGGTGATTTGGATCATCAACCGGTTTTCCTTCAGATTAGTAATGGGGAGAAAAAACCGTGAAGTCCTTTCAAGTTTAATTCACATTGGTTAAAGGATGAAGGGTTTGTAAAACTGTTGAAAGATTCTTGGAAGGCATATGAGGATAATGATTTGGTCACTTCTGCAACACATTTCGCTTCCAATCTGAAAATTCTAAAAGAAGTTTCTATTCGTTGGTCAGTTGAGAAACATGCTCAATAATGTAAGGATCTTGAGGCTATAGAGCATAAGTTGATTGAGTCTTTTAATAAGTTGGGTTTTGGTTTTTTCTCGGAAGAGGATAAAACAGAGCTGGTTGACTTGGAAGCTTGTAAAAGACTTATTCTCTTAGATCGTGAACATGTTGCACAACAACAAAGCAGAGCTGTATGGCTTACTTGTGGTGATGATAACACTGCTTTTTTCCATAAATATGCTTGGATTAGAAAGCATGTTAACGCCATCTGGAAGATTGTGGATGATGGGGGTACTTTGGTTGAAGGGTTTGAAGATATTGCAGGGGCAGGGGTTAAACATTTTGAGACTCTCTTTGAGGAGAAGAAAAATCTGTTTCTACCTGATATCTTGAAAATTGAAGTGAACATTCCTTCATCTGTTTCTAAAGAAGTTAATGTGGAACTTATCTCTCCTGTCACTCTAATTGAGATTTAGGTTGTTATGGCTTTATTTAAAAATGACAAAAGTCTGGGTCCAGATGGGATCCATGTTGAGGTTTATCGGGTCTTATTTGATGTTTTGGGTCCAAACCTTGTCATAGTTGTAGATCTGATTCACGCAGACTTGGTAAATTTCCTGTTGTGTTTATCAGTAAGGTTATCTTTATTCGTATCAAGAAGGTTCTTTGTGGATCTATTTCTGGAGAGCAGTTTGGTTTCCTTCCTGGGAGATAGATTCATGATGCTGTAGGTGTTGTTCAGGAAGGTTTGCACTCCATTCATAGCAAACATTTGAAGTGTGTTGTGTCAAAACTTGATCTTTCTAAAGCTTATGATAGGGTGATTTGGTCTTATTTGTGGGTTCTTCTTACACAGATGGGGTTTGCTGTGTCCTTCATTACCTGGGTTATGGGGAGTCTCACTTTTGTTTCTTTTTCCATTCTGATTAATAGAGAAACCTATTCTTTCTTTAAACCTGGGCATGGCTTACGTCAGGGATGCCCTTTAGCTCCTTTGTTGTTTTTTATTGTAGTGGAAGGTCTTGGCAGGGCTTTACTAGATCTAAAAAACTGTGGGGTTTTTCATGGTCTTTCTTTTTGCAATGGGATTACTTTAACCCATGTGCTTTTTGTTGATGACGTTATTTTGGATTCTGATGGATCAAAATAGTCATTACTATCTCTAAGAGAGGTTTTAAATTGTTTTTGTAACGCTTCTGGTATGGTGGTTAATGAAGATAAATCGGCAATTCTTTATGTTGGTTTGGAAGATTTTGAGATCTCTTTTTTACAGGATGTTTTTACCTTTCCCTTATCGAAAATTGAGAAAGGTTTAAAGTATCTTGGGTTTAATTTGAAACCTTGCAAATATCTTATTAAAGATTGGGATTGGTTGATAGAAAAAGTGGAGAAAAAAGTAAAAAACTGGAGTTATAGGTGCCTGTCCAAAGGCAGAAAACTTATTTTGATCAAATCTGTTCTTGAATCCATTCTGGTTTACTGGATGCAATTCTAGATTCCGTTGACAGTTATTGAAAAAATAAGAAAAATTGGTTTTAAGTTTTTATAGTCTAGTAAAGATGTTTCTGGTTTATCTTGGACTTCTTGGAGGTCTTTGGCTATTCCAAAGTTTCTGGGAGGTTGGGACCTAAAAAATCATGTTTAATTTGCAAAGGCTTTGGCTGCAAAGAGCACTTGGAATATAATTCATGGTAATGGGCTTTGGGTTCAAATTGCAATTCAAAAGTATATTCATCCATTATCATTGATCGATTGGATCAGAAGTTCTGTCAAATAGAAAAGAAGAATTTCTACTTGCTGGAAAGCGGTTTTATGGTCCTTTGATTTTATTGGTAACAGTTTGGTCTGGAAGATTGGCAACGGGGCAAAGGTACATATTGGTCTGGATCCATGTGTTGGGTGTCTTTGGAGACACAACTTACCTGTTCAGTTGATTGAAAGGATTCACTCTTCTGGTTTTTTATTTTTTGAAGGATATTGGTTGTTTTGGTTTGAATTTATTCCCGAAGCAAGATTGGTTAGTTGCTGATGTTGTTTGTATTGTGGATGAATAGGATGTAGCTGTTTGGAACAGTTATGTTGCAGTTCTTAAATCTAGCAATATAAGGCTAAATAATTATGAGGATAAGTTTGTTTGGATTCATTCTAAATCAAGTATTTATTCTCCAAAAGATGGGTATAAACAACTCATTTTGGATAAAATTGATGTGGAGATCAGCTGGTAGTGGAAGGCTTTGTGGAAATTTAAATGTCCTCTTAAGACAAAAAAACTTACCTGGTTTTTACTATCTAACAAGGCATTAACCTAGGATGTTCTTTGTAGGAAAGGCATGGAAGGGCCGGGTAGATGTTACTTATGCAAAAGTGATGGAGAGTCTAACTTACATCTAGGTGTGGAGTGCCCTTATACAAAAGGGGTCTGGAAAGAAATTGAATCTAAGATCCATTTAAACAATTTATGGAGTGGTGAATCTGTGGAAGTTTGTTTAAAAAATTGGTGTCTAAATAAAGATATCAATGGTATTAGATCATTACCACTCATTGTTTTGTGGTTTATTTGGAAAGCAAGGAACCAGAGTTGTTTTGATGACTCATTGCCACAGTCTTCTCAAATTTCTTCAATTTGTTTGGGAATGTTGAGATCCATCCCTTAAGGAATTATTTCTATTAAAACTAGATAGGTGGTTGTGGAAACTATTGATATTTCTTTTCCATGGGGCTATTTTGATGGCTCAGCTGTAGGTGATCCAAAAGTTTGTGGTGCAGGAGGAATTTTGTTTTTTTCAGAAGAACGCTATATATCCTTTAAAGCTGAACTTAGAAATGGAACTAATAACTATGCAAAACTTCTTGGCTTGAAATTGTTACTCAAATTGACGTTGGAGAATAATATTAGTAAACTACAAGTTTTTGAAGACTCTCAGCTTGTTATTAATTGGGTTAATGGTTTGTACATAATGCAGATTTTGAGTTTGACTCCTTTGCTTTCTGAAGTCATCAAATTTTCTGGGATGCTAGATTCAGTGGTTTTCAAGCATATATACAGGGAAAGAAATTTTGTTGCTGGTGGTCTTGCAAAAGATGGTGCTATGGTTTAGGAAGGAGCTTGGCTTTTTTTTCTTTTTTTTTACAATAACTGATGGTTAGGTTAATAAAGGGCCGGAAAAAACAGCTTCTGGGGACTGTATTACACTGGAAGATTCCTTGAATATAGCTAACTACTCTGACATGAATGCCAGAGACCAGAAAACAGAAACAGAGCAGACAAAATTCCAACCGGCCTGCTGGCAGTTCATTGTGAAGTGTGGTGGACTATAACGCCATTGGTAAACATGGAAAACATAGCAAAGATCCACAAACTTACAGAGAATTAGCAGGGAAGGGCCTGCAACCACATTGACAGTAGGAAGAGCTTGATAGGCAGTCCATAGGTCATTTGATATCCAACTTGGTGAGAATTTTCTTGACAGCGATCTCCAAAGTAGTAATTCTACGTTCGAAGTCTCCAAAGGAGACTGTTGCATCTTTGAATTGTGTGGAGACATCTTCTTTGAACTCATCGATTCCCTCTGAGGAGGAGTCAAATTCTTTCTTGAGATTGTCCAGCTCGGTGTTGATGGAGTCCAGACTATCCCCTTATGAGCCAGAGGAGAGACGAAGCGGACGGACCTGCGCCTTCAGTTGATCTTGTAGCTTTTCAATAGCTTGTTCTAGATCAGCGAGCCTTTCTTTAAAGTTGGGCTCCTGAGCAGAGGAACCCATAGAAGCCATGATGTGGAGGAAGGAGCAGGGGGATCGAGAACAGAGGCGAGAGGATCGTTCACAAGAGGAGAAGCAATGCAAGCATTATTAAATAGCAGATCTAAGGGCGAGCTATGGTCACAGGATTCACAAGACCGAGGAGATAAGGAGAGATCACGGGATTCATAGGGTCGAGAGTTGCAAGAGAATAAGAGGAGAGTCGCGTTATAATGATTCAAAAGATCGTAGAGAATGAGACCAGACCTGTCAAGGTCACAGGATGGTGCAGAAGGACTCAGTCCCATTTTCTGTAATAGTACCCCTGCTCAGGAGCGTGGCATGATTAGCCTCGAGGTCGGCAAGATTGTTGAGATGACATAAAATGTGAAAAAAGCTTATAGATTGGAACTTACTAGCTAGGATCAGAATTTTCTAGAATATACGCTTCATAGGGAGGCTAGTTGGCCGAGACTTTGTGCGAATGGCCTGCACAACTATTCTAAAGTCACCAAAAATAGAGATCTTCCGAATTTTGAGCCTAATAGCTTGCCTGAGACCTTGCCACATGGCATAAAATTCAGCAAAGTTGTTAGATTCCACTCCCAATCCCCAGGCATAGGAGGATTGGGTGGAGCCAAAGGGGAAAAGGATCACTCCTCCCCCACCCGAAGGGCCTGGATTTCCTTTTGAGTCACCATCAAAAAGCAAACAATGAACCTCCAGCAAGCACCTCCATTTAATAAAATCAGCTTCTTCCAGGCGGATTTCCCAATCAGCTAGCTTTGGCTGCCTGGCCAGGGGAGAAATTTGATCAATAGATGTGATGGTTGTAAGCCAAATAGATTCCAAATCATCCAAAGGTTGAGCATTGTTGAGTCCCAGCTTATGATCCAGAGCCTCTCCAAGGAAAACTCTTGCTTTTAGGGTGACCTTTGAAGGAGGGTTCTCCACATTTCTGAAGAGCCGGTTGTTCCTTTCGAGCCACAATTTCCAGATGATGAACTTCGGGATTAACATCCAGGCCGCTTTGAGGAGAGCCTTTTTGGAGAGGAGAAAGGGAGAGGACTCAGCCCATTTGGAGAAGAGATCTACTGTTAAGTCAGGCACAGAAAGTTTAGAGTGATCCAGGGAGAGGGCTTCTCTCCATACTTCTCTTGAGAAAGGGCAGGAAATCAGTAGATGATCAAGGTTTTCTTCATTTTTTTTACACAGAGGGCAGATTGAGGGTCCTTCCAGACCTCTCTTCCTGAGGTTTTCAGCAGTGAGAATACTTCTGTGCACTACATTCCAGCAAAAGAGGTCCACTTTCGGAATGGACTGAGTAGACCAAACAAACTTCCATTGGATAGGATTTGGTGTTGCATGAGGAATAGCTAGTAAAAAGCGATAGCCTTCAGTCGGGGTGTAAGCTCCAGATTTTGTCCCCCATCCTCTTTTGTCACACACTGATTGATTAAGGGGGGCTTTGCCTTGCAGCAGATGGGCAAGAGTCTTTGCTTCTTCTTCAAGCCAGGGAGGATGGTCACTTAACTTCCAATCAATCCAGCAATTGTCGGAGTCCCAGACAGAGAGATCCCACAAGGCGGTCACATGCTGATCTTTGAGCCAATGTTTTATATTCTGTACTTCAAGATTTTGCCCCAAAGGCTCGTCTCCCAGGATTGAGTCTTTCCAGACATTGATTTTTTTTCCGTTCCCAGGAATCCAGAACAGCATAGATATGAAGTGATCCAAGACTTTGATACAGAGTTTATAAATTGGGGAGCCTTTGTTGTGGGGAGGGTTATTATCTAAACACCGGAGCCGCTAGTCGGGGAAGTATTTTTTCCACAGTACCTTTTTGCTCCAGCTTGATCTCTCGGAGATTAGCTGCCAGAGGAGCTTTGTTCCCATAGCTAAGTTCTGGGCTTGAATACTTCTGATTTGGAGGCCTCCTTCACTATAGGGTTTTTTAATTTTTTCCCAACTAACAAGATGAAGTTTTTTCAGATTTCCTTTTCCACCTTCCCACATAAATTTTTTGAGAATGTTTTCAATCTTATTGATGACAGAGGCGGGTGCCAGAAGAATGGAAGTTTGATAGATTGGGATGCTGGAAAGAACCGATTTCAGAAGCACCAATTTTCCTGCCATAGTAAGCCAACCAGCACCCCAATTCTGGATCTTTGCTTTTAACTTGTCAATGATGGGATTCCAATTCGCTGGTTTGATGGAAGATTTGAAGATCAGGACCCCAAGATAAGTGAACGAGTCCCAGATTTGCGAGCCTTCCATTTCCAGCAGTCTAGAGGCTCTTCCCATTTCTGCAACAGAGCAGTTCCAGCAATAGATTTTGCTTTTTTGCAGGTTGATTTTGCTTCCTGAGATCTGGATATAGGTTTCAAGCTTGTTCTTGAAGCTCCTTGCAGATTGGATACCAACACCTCCCAAAAGCAGCGTATCATCTGCAAACTGGGCATGATTAATGTCTTTGACATTATGAGCCATTCAAAGACCAGGTAGGGATTGGACTTGCTGACAGTTGATTAGCTGGAAAATGAGAATGGGTCCCTGAATGGCATAGAGGAGTGGAGACAGAGGGCAGCCCTGTCGCAGCCCTCTTGAGGCCTGGAAAAAATTTGTCGATCTCCCATTAACTAAAGGGGCTATCCAGGGTGCACAGATGCATCCTTTAATCCAGTCAATGAAATCTGAGGAAAACCCAAATTTCTCCATCACCATGAAGAGATAGTCATATCTAACCCTGTCAAATGCATTGGCAAGGTCTAGCTTTACTACCATGCCTTTCTCTTTTCGATTCACGCTGGAGTGAATGGCCTCTTGGACAAGGATAACATTATCAAGAATTTTCCTTCCTTTTATGAATCCTCCTTGATTCTCAGGTATGATCCTTGGCAGAATTTTTTCCAGCCTATTTGCTATGATCTTAGTAACCAGTTTGTAGCCGGTGTTGCAGAGGGAGATAGGACGAAACCTGGCGAAGCTGGAAGCCCCTCTCTCCTTCGGGATCAGAGCTAGGAAAGAGGAGTTTGTGCTCCCACCCAGCTTGTGATGAATTTGGGAGTTCCTAACCATCCTTAGAAGGTCATATTTAATTATATCCTAGCAAGAAGAAAAAAATCTGGCTGTGAATCCATCTGGGCCAGGAGCATTGTCTGGTTTCATATGAGATAGAGCTGATTTGAGTTCTTTCATGGAAACAGGGGCAGCGAGAAGATCCTTATCAGGGCCTTGAACCAAATTGGGAATGAGAGAAAGGGGATGAGCAGAGGGGTCTAAAGGCTTGGCAGGAGGAGCAGAGAAGAGGTCATGAAAATGGGAGAAGGCTGCTTGTTTAATGCCTTCAAAATCTTTTATCAAGTTGCCTTGATGAGTAATTTCTTTCACAGTTTTGAAATTTTTTCTAGATTCAGCTTGTTTGTGAAAGTAAGTGGTGTTTTTGTCACCACTTACTAACTAAAGGCTTTTGGATTTTTGACGCCAATACTCTTCTTCTACTCTGCAAGCTTTGAAATAAGCTTTCTGAAGGCTGCATTTTGTCCGGGAGATACTATCAGTGATAGGGGCAGAATCCATGAGGATTTGGTGGCTTTCCAAGGCAGCTTGGGCATCTTTACGACAAGAAACCGGGGAGGGGAGAAGCTTGGCCCAGGATTTCAGCTCATGCTTAAGCCGTCTAAGCTTTTCTTCCCAGATGAAGGATGGATTTCTAGTAATCTTTTGGCTCCAGGAGTTAGAGACCAGATGGTGAAAGCCTTCTTGATGGATCCAAAGGGGGTTGAATCTAATGGGAATGGGCCCCAGGTTTTCTTCAGAGGTAAGAACAAGGAGGATAGGCTTATGATCGGAGACACAATTAGGGAGAATTTTGGAGGACGCATGAAGCCCCAGAGAGAGAAAGGATGAGTGCACCAGAAACCTGTCTAGGTGGGCTGCAATGTGCCCAGGCCCTAGCCTTTTATTGGTCCAAGTAAATTTACCTTTGGAGGGTTTGATGTCAACGAGATCCCTGCCCAGGATGATATCTTCAGCCCATTCCCGGGAAGGGTCTCTCACAATGGAACCCACTTTTTTCTCAGAGACTGCTAAGGTGACATTTAGATCTCCTGAAATGATAATATTTCTGGGCATGTGGGCACTTAGGAATGAATCAATGGACTCCCAACACTCTTTTTTTTCTGCTATTGAAATAGGAACATAAAGGTTAAAGAAACTTACATGATGGCCCGATTCTTTATGAATGAAGATGGTGAAGATCCAGTGCGTAGTACTGTGAACAGAAAGCAAATCAAACTTGGAGGAGTCCCAGAATGTGGCTAGGCCTCCCGAGGCTCCCCTGGAACTCATAGCTTTCCCAGGGCCTTTTTTCCAAAATAAATTTCTAGCTTGGAGGGCAAGGTCACCCTCCATTTTTGTCTATTGGACGAGGAGGATCTCAGGCTTGTTGATTCTAACCAGATCTTTCATTGCTTCAGCTTTCTGGGGACTGCCTAGTCCTCTACAGTTCCAGGAGATGTACCGCATTATTTACTTTGAGAGGGGGTGCCCCCTTTAGAGGCCTGGCCTATCTTCGATCTTGTATTCATCATACTTCTGAGGGTTTTTTGGGAGCCCTGCAAGACATCTGCATAAGACTTTTCTTCCCTTTGCTTTTTCTTGGATTTTCGGCCCCTTGGATTCTTGACCGAGGTTGCATGCGAACTACTCGACTCGGTGACTCCTTCGTCTGAGAATCCTCCTAGATCAGATTCAGCTGCTGAAGGTTCCTCGTCCACTTCTCGAGTTTCTTCACAGATAGGGGGGCTCTTAGCCCTAGGGGTCGCAGATTCTAGTTGGGAAGGGATTTCCCCTGGCTCCAGCGAATTCTCAGCTTGGGTGACGGGTATCTCCATGGGGCTTGCGGTTTCAGGGGGAGTGGCTTCTGGAATGATTATAAGCGGAGGAGGTTCTGGGACATTCAAAGCAGAAGTGCTTGCCCCTTGGGCCGAGTTAACTGAAGGCGGATTCGCAGGTTGAGGCTGGACTGGATCTTTCAGTGGGAATTTAGGATCTGATTTTTGTGTAGTGCTTGTTGCTCTCTTGTCATTCGTCTTGGAGGGAGCCTTGCCTTTTTTGACCCTCTGCCATCCCTCCCCTTCTTATGTCGGTTGGGCTTTAGGGCAGTTGCGTTGAAAGTGTCTGTGTTCATGGCAGTGCCGGCACTTAAATGGAAGCTGTTCATAGTCGAGTTTCTGGAAATGGTTCCAAGAGCCTACCGAGAGCTTGACGGCCTCTGGTAGCCCCGCCTCCAGATCCACTTCAACACATATTCGGGCACAGGAATACTGACCTTTGGGCTCGGCTTTGTCAATGAAGCGTCCTAGGGCATTTCCTATTTTCTCCAGAGCTTGAATGTTCCAACAGTGGATCGGAATATTGGGAAGCCTAACCCAGACCGGAACCTCCTTGGGAACATCTATAGTGGGATCAAAGTCTTGAGACCATCTGTTGAGGTACAGACCTTGGGATCCCATGAAATAGGGGCCGCTCCGGAAGATGAGATCACGGTCCTCTTTGGAGATGAATTCAAAGACGAAGAAACCTCTGCCCACCGGGTAGCAGGTGACACTATGCTTCAAAGGGGGTCTCCAGTTACGCTGAATCCAATCGTCCGTGGTTTTGGGTGAGGGCCATAGCCCCATGAATTGGCCAACCAAACCTCTTTCAGCAAGAGCCAGAGCTATCTTGATCGAAGGTTCCTATGGCAAAGCGATTTTGGGTATTGCATCTAAATTCTTGATAAATTTCGGGACCTCTTGGGCCACCGGTTTCTTCCCGGGGGGCCCTAGTAGCCTACAGAATGCATCTTCCGCAGAGATCGGGGAGGAGGGAGGGGGCTCCCCTCCCCCTGGAGAGGCCATGGCGGCGGCCTGAGAAGCTCAGCTGGGAACCCTATAGGAGGGCGGACGCAGGCAGCGCGCAGATGGACCTTTTTCGAAGGAGCTTGGCTTATTGTGAAACAATGGAATTCAGATTTTTCTGAAATCCTGTTATCCTTTTGAGGGTTTGGAGTCCATATTTGAGGAATTTGAACATGTGATATGAAGTTTTCTTCAGTTTGTTTAAGTCTTTTTTGACTGATACTTGTGGGGTTTGGAACATTTAGTTCTGTCACAAACATTGAGTAGATGAACCAGTTTTCAGTTTATGTTTAAGTCTTTTGACTGTTTTTGTTGGATGGGGCTATGAGCCTTTATATCTGGTAATTTTGGAGAAGTAGTTTTACTACTAATTTTGAATCTGTGAAGATTTTTGGTGATCGTGGATAATACTATTTGGTATTATGTTCGTCTCATGAATGTAAATTTTTATATATATAAAAGTTTATGATTTTTTTCAGTAGAAAAAAAAAAATTATTGTAATATTTTGTATAAGCTTGCTATATAATATAATTACACAATAAGCACACTTAATTTAAATAATACATAATTATAAATAAATAATATAAAAATCTTCATTTTCAAATAGCAAATACATAAGCTCTCTCTAATTCACTGTAACATTTGGAATAAGCTCTCTATATAGTGTAATATCCTTGGACAAGAAGCATGCTTGACCTAAATAATAAACAATTACGAATAAATAACTGTAACAATCTTCATTCTCTAATGACAAATACATTTTAATATAAATTTTACAAAATACACTCAAATATTTTTTCAATATCGTAAACTCTCTATCTTTAAATGTAATATTCAACACGAGCTTATAATGATAGTGTCATATTCTTGCACGAGAAGCACACTTAACCTAAATAATACATGATTATGAATAAATAACTTTGAGCATTTTCGTTTCTATGTAACAAATACATTTTTAAATAAATTTGACAACCGTATACTCTCAAAGATTTTATATTTTTATTATGGTGTTTTTGCATTAAGTTTTTTATATATGGTATCATATTCCTTACCAAAGTAAGTTTGACCTAAATAATACATAATTATGAATAAATATTTATGAAAAATAATCATTTTTAAATAACAAATATATTTTTAAATAAATGAAATTAGCAGTAAAGTTACTTATACCTGTCTTAGGAAATGGTTTAATTTAATAATTTAAAAATGTTTAATTTAATAGTTATAATCATTCTCAAATAACAAATACATTTTTAAATAAGTGAAATTAACACGTGCTTATAATCATTCTCAAATAACAAATACATTTTTAAATAAGTGAAATTAACAGCTGCTTATATCTATCTTAAGAAATGACTTAATTTAATAATTTAAAAATGTTATAATTTAATAGTATTTATAACCCAAACTTAATCTCATAATTTAGAAATGTTGAGATATAATACTTATATATAAGTCAAAATTAAAGTTAAAGTTTGACATGAAAATAATTGGATAATAAATAAGAAGTCATAAGATTACGTCATTGTCATTTAGAAAAATCAAAATTGTATAGAGATTTTATAAAATTTGCATTTTTTTATTATTAAAATTTTACCAATAAAATATAATTTTGTTTATTAACAATAAAAAGACTAAATAAATTATTAAACTTTGGTAAATCTTTGGTATAACGTCAACTAATTAAAATATTGATTATCATATTTGTTTGAATAAACCAATAAATATTTTTTTAGAAATTAAAAATAAAAATAAAAAACAATCTTTGGTTTGATTAATATTTTAGTTTATGAAATGTGAAAAAAACTTAAATAAATATCAAAATAAATATTTAAAAAATTTAGTTTAAAAATATTATTCAATAAACTTATATAAAAAAATATTATAATATGTTAAATTTTTTATATAAATTTAAAAATATTATATCTAAATAAAAGTTCTATATAGTGATATAGCTATATTCATTAATTGTGATGTGATTGTCACATCTATCAAGATTAGTCATTATGGCTATTTTAATAAACAAGACACTTGATGTTACAGTTGATTTTACGACACATGGTGGATCACACATTTATGGCCTTCTCTGTCCCTCTGTAGACTCTTTAGACCCCATGGACCATTTTTGTACCTGTTAACAGTATACATCAATGACTGATAATCAGACGATGGACTACTATGTTCGACCTCGACACCTCTGTTCGCATAGTAGGACATGTACTCATAGCGGATTGTGTAGAAGAGCTTCCAGATTGGTGGCATTTCAACTATGCTATCTCCTTGATCGTGCCAGTGTTCATGAGATTTCAGCTCTTGTGACTTGATTCCAGCATATGTCAGATGTTTCCAGCCATTATGAAGATCTTGATCCATTATATATCTTCAGCCTTCATGGAGATCATGATCCTTTGTATATCTTCATCATGGAGATTCTGATCTATCTATATTGTACGTGGCGATGGCCACACATGTCATATTTTGTATCATGCCTATTCATGGCCATTGTACTCTTATGTATCCAGAACTGCTATATCTACTTGCAGTTATGTGCAGAGTTTGATCATTATATTGTACTATTGGATGGCTAGTTCTTCCACCTTGTTCTTCATCACTCCACTTCTGGGATGGACTTATAATGTATTTTGGCCATCGTATGACCCCTTTGACCTCACACATTAGGGGGCATCTGTTACAGATTTTACCACACATGGTGGATCACACCTTTATGGCCTCCCATGTCCCTCTACATACTCTTTAGACCCCATGGACCATTTTTGTACCTTTGATGTTTCCAACACCATCCCTAAAAACATGTCTTATTTGATATATGCGACTTTTAAACCCGTTCTCGCATATATACACGGATTTGACCCTTAAACCCGCGTACATTGGGATGTGTGCAAAAGGCCAAATAGTTTTGGAGTTTTCCTTGATGTGGATCCGAATCACTTGTCTCTTGGCCTTCCCTTCCATATGCCTAGAAATCGCTCGGATTTGACCTTCCATTACCCCATTGAAGCACTATATAAGGAACCCTTTGGATACATTGAAAGGAGAGGAATTGAAGAGCAAGAGAACTATAGTCCATTGTTGTCGGAGCTTATACTTGAGTATGCATCCCTTTGTCCCTTGGAGCACTTTGTGTTCTTCCCAAGCTTGCCTTTCCTTGTGAGCTTGCTATCGAGAGATGGAGGATTGAAATGGTGGAGGCCCAGGTGGAGGACTCAGTTTCTCCGATTCACAGACGTGCCAACAGAGGTTGTCACTATTGTAATCTCTGTTTTATATTAATAGAAATATCTTTTCTTGTCCAATAATGTGTATTTAAATGAGTATTGAATCCATGGATGCTTTTAAATGCTTATATGTTATTGATTATATATGCTAGAGTAGGTCTCATATAATTATATATAACATGCTTGTCTTGTTTGCTGAATGTTGAGATAGCAAATTACTTATACAAGCAAGAGTGGAAAAGCTCAATAGGGATCTACATCAACCGTCCGGAATAAGGTATGTATCAAGATCCTTTAGTGTTAGATATTTGGTTTCTCTTGCATATAGAAAATGATTAATTTCTGTGGTTACTCTGTTTGTTGTGGTACCCCAAGCCATAGGAAGTTTTCTACGTAACACTTGACATTATTAAATTTTATTTTTAAATTTTTATAATAATAAAAAAGCATTATAACTTACTGATGTGTATATATATATTTAAAAAAAATATGGGGATTCGCATTTTTGAAAGAAAAAAGCTCCAAGAAGATTTGAAAAAGACCGTCTGGCTCTGGTGGAGTCCTCCTTTCTGCAGAGATCTAATTCCCTAGTGGAGTTCTAGGCTTTGGGATTGTTGTCATCGAGTCTGCTGAGATTCGTGGTGTTTATGGTCTAATTATCTTTGGATTTTGATCGATTCTTTGGGCTTGGAGTTCATCAGAGTTTTGGTGTCTTCGCCCTTCTGCTCTCAGTATTTGGTGTAGGGTGTCCTCTTCATCCTGATTTTCTGGGTGTTGTGTGTGATCCTTTATCTAGTTGAGAAGGATTTCGTTTCTTTGGAGTAATCGAGGGATTTTCAAGAAAGCCTACCTTGAGCAAAGGGTCGTGTCTTTGGCTTCAAGAAGTTTCATATCTTTGTTATGGGTTTGGCTTCTCAAGTTTTGGTTATTTGGTTGTAGAAGTTTGGTGAGGCTAAGGCCATAACTCTTTGGGTGGTTTTGGCTATGGGCCTTCCTGCTTATGTTCTGTACTTTCTTTAGTGGAGTTCTCATCCTGGTGGTCGTTCTGATGTCCGGTGGGGAGCCTCCTCTGCCTCTTCCTGCTGACCTAGAGGCTTTCAAGAGATTGATTGCTTCTTGTGGCAAGAGGAAAGGAGGCCCTACTCATAAATTTGTCAAGAAAGTGGATATCCTGTCTATGGAACTTCTTGTTGATTGGACTTGTCGTTCGGCCTTAAATCTTGCTGAACATGGGTTAATCAGGCAATTCACTAACCTCTAGCCCACTCCTAAGGCCATTGATGGTTGGGTGCAGAGAAATTGGCATCCCTTAGTCTCCGATGGAATCCGAAACCATTTTGTTGGAAGAGGTTATTATGTTTTCGTTTTTGAATCTGCATAGGACCGTGACCTTATTTTCTCAAATGGTCCATATTTCATGGGCCCTCAAGGGCTCTACTTGAACAAGTGGACCCCTGATTCTTACCCCACTCAAGACGTTCGGTCTATTGTCCCTATTTGGGTAAGGCTCCCGCATCTCCCTCTGCATTACTGGAACTCAGACTGCCTTGAAGCCATCAGGAACAAGCTTGGTAAATATATTGACAAGGCTGAACGGAAAGACCAATTTTCATGCGCAAGAATCTGCGTAGAAGTTGATTTGGAGACTGGCCTTTCTGAGGAAATCAATTTAATAGTCGTTGAGTGGTCACATATCCAGGAGTTGGATTATGAACAAATCCCATTCAAATATAGATTTTTCCACGGTTACGGCCACTTTTCCCGAAACTGTAAGAAAAAATCAGAAGAGGAAATTGAAAATGAGAAAGATGATCAGTGGACCCAAGTCCAAAAAGCAGGAACTTTCAATCAGGGGCCTAGAAAGAAAGGAAAAGAAGGAAAAATCATGACAAGTGACTCTGTTGTTGGGAAGAATCCTCCTATTCCTCAGGTCGTTGATATATCCAAAGTTCCTTCCAACCACTTTGTTGTTCTTAGCTCTTCTGATGCTATCCTCAAAGAAGGTGAACTCCAGCAATTCGATGGGCTTGCGATGGAATCTGAAGCAAGCATAATTACTTTGGCTCAAGTTGGTCCTTCTTTATCGAATCCTCTTTGGGATGGGGAACCCTCCCTTGCTCTTATTGAGGATTTCTCTACCCCTTCTTATGCTGACATTTCCCGCAAGAAACCGTCTAATAGTTCTAATTATTATGATGAAAATTCCTTTGAACATCTCTCCAAAAAGGTTGGCAGGAAGTCTAAGAAGTAAATCCGGGAAGAAGAGGCTAAGAGGCTTAAGACGCAAGGAAGCCAGTCCACCATTGAAATGTCATACGAGAGGAACAAGAGAACCATGCCTCCAAAGGGAGTAATAACTCCCTCTAACTTGGGTAAGTAATGCAACTCGTCTCTTGGAATTGCAGGGGATTGAGGAACCCAGTCAAAGATGAAGCAGTAAAAGATCTAATGAGAATGGTCCCTTCTGAAATTATCTTGCTTCAAGAGACCAAGGTTGAGGAGGAATCCCTCCTTCTCTTAAGTAAAAACAAATGGAAATTGAACTCCGACAAAGTAGTCAGTTCCAGAGGCACCTGTGGGGATTAGCCACTCTATGGTGTGAAGAGAATTTTCAATTAAATAAATTGTTTGCCACCCAACACTGGATATTTTCAAAGCTCTTTCATTTCGCTATTAAAACCTCTATTACCCTCTTTAATCTTTACGTGCCTGTTGATTACATTGAAAAACAAGTATGCTGGAAATCGTTATCAAAATTTCCAGAGGCAAATTCTTCGGTAAATATAATTTTAGCAGGTGATCTCAATATTTCACTAGCTCCGAATGAAAAAAAAGGAGGTCTGCGAGGTAAGGACTTTATGCATAACACTGTGGAGGATTTGATTCAAACTTGGGATTTGATTGACTTAAAACCCATGCTTGAGTGTTACACATGGTCCAACCACAAAGTGGGAGCCGCAATTATCTCTGCCAGGCTTGATTGATTTCTTGTCCACGGTTACTTGATCGATGGGAAATCCATTGTCTCAACAAATTTTTTACCTAAGCTCTCGTCAGGTCATCATCCAATTTCATTAATGTTCGAAAAAGAAGAGGATCTTGGGCCAATCCCATTCAAGTTCAGCCCCCTCTGGGTCGAGAGAATCCGATTCATGGATGTTGTAACCCAGGCTTGGTCACAATATATTGTTGGCTCTCCCAGTTTTGTTTGGGAGCAAAAACTGAAGAAGACCAAAATCATGTTGAAGTATTGGGTCAAATCTCCTCTGCCCTCTCCTATGACCACCAGGAAAGAAAGAGTTTCTGAATTAGCTGCTATTCAACTGGGTATGGAAGATAGACATATTTCCACTTCTCATTTAGCACTTGAGAAATTGGCCCAGTTTAATACCACTCAATCATTTAGACATGAAGAAGAACATCTCAGGATAAAGTCTCGCTACCTTTGGATGAAGTCTAGAGATAACAATACTGCATATTTTCATAGACAATGCAGGGTTAGATTGTCCCAAAATCATATCTCGGAAATCTCCACTCATGAAGGGGTCACTATTACAGGTTAAGATCTGCTAAAACAGTCTACTAGTAAGCATTTTCAGCTTCTATTTCAGGATGATGGTCTCACCGATGAGGATATTTCTTCTGAATTCTTGGATAATGTCCCTTCTCTGGTTAGTGTTGAGGACAACTATGCTTTATTAAAACCCTTCTCTGAAAAGGAAATTGTTGATGTCATCTGGGCTATGGAGTCAGATAAATCTCCTCGGTCGGATGGCTTTTCCCTTCATTTTTATAAAGTCTGTTGGCCCATCTTCAAATCAGATTTGGTCTGTATAGTGTATGCCTTCCAAAAAAAATCAAAAGTGGGAGGGTGCACTAACTCTACCTTTCTCACCCTCATCCCCAAGGAAGCCAATCATTCTTCCTTCGATAAGTTCCGTCCTATTTCGTTGCATAACTCCTCTTACAAGATCCTTTCCAAACTTCTAGCCAATAGATTTAAGCTCTTGCTAGGCAAGCTGATCTCTCCTCTCCACGGGGGATTTGTAAAAGGCAGACATTTAGTGGATAATGTAATCCAAGTTCAAGAAGCTCTTTATTCAAGCTTCCAAAGGAGGGAGAAAGGTATGTTAATTAAGTTGGATATGAAGAATGCTTTTGATAGAGTTAAGCTTCCCTTCCTTTATGATGTCTTGCTCTCATTTGGTTTTTGCCCTGAGTTTGTCAATTTGATTAAAGCTTGCATTGATGGTCCTTGGACTGTGCCATTAGTCAATGGCAGACCTACTAACTTTTTTAAAGCTTCCAGAGGCCTCCGTCAAGGTTTACCGATGTCCCCTTTCCTATACATCTTGATGGCTGAAAATCTTAGTAGAAAAATCATAGTTGAAAAGGAAGCTGGTTACATCCCGGACATCAAGATTGCTAGGGGTGTGGACCCAATCAACCACGCCCTTTTCGCAAATGACTCTCTCCTTCTAGGAGGGGCCTCCATGAAGATTGCTCAGGCTTTTAACAAAATCCTTCAAAAATTATGCCAAATCTCAGGAGCACTGATTAACAAAAAAAAAGTGTTATTTATGGTTGGAATGTCGAACATACAGCAATTCTTTGAATAGCAGACTTCTTGGGCTTCCCTGGATTCATCAAGTGGGAAAAGATCAAGTATTTGGGTCTTCCCTTAACCCTTAGATCGTCCCCTCCCTCTCTCTGGATGGAAGTATTGGAAAAGTTAAAAGCAAAAATCGCTTCTTGGGGTGGACAGTGGTTAACCATGGCCGGGAAGCTAATCTTGATTAAGGTTTTTCTTTCAGCTTTTCCTATTTTCCAATCCTCATTACTTCTAGCCCCAAAGAGTATCTTGGCTCAGATTTCTAAATTTCTGTGAGATTTTATCTGGGTGGGAGGTAAAGGTTGTCATAACAAGATGCACCTGGTAAATTAGGAAGTACTTAAGAGACCAATATCAGTAGGTGGATTACAAATTAGGGACCCTGGTCTTGCCAATCTAGCCTTGAGTGGCAAGCTTATTTGGCAGCTATTTGTGAACAAGAATCATCCAGTTAGTAAGATTTTTCTTATGAGATACCTTAAGAATGGCTCATTAAGAAACACTACCTCTGCTAACACACCAACTAGCACTGCTATCTAGAACTCCCGCATAAAAGGTTTTGAATTATTTAATCAGCAGCTATTTAGAATTCCTGGCAATGAGAAAAGGATCCTTCTCTGGGAGGATAAAATCTCCGAAAACCCTCCTCTTTCCTCCGTAATTCCATTAACAGAGATTATGAATTGGGAAACTAATAAAGGTCTCCTTCGATTGGCTGATATTTGCATCTGGGACAGTTCTGGCAATTGGGTTGGTTGGTCCATCCTGGATCTTCCTGCTTGTCTAAAACCACTAAAAACTTTGTTGCTCTCATCACTTACAGGACTTCCTCCTGTCCACATCTCCCAGAATATGATTAGGTTTGGGGAATAGATGGCTTTTACACAGTTTCTAAAGGATTCAACGCCCTTCAAACTCCCCACTGTTCACATTTTCCTCCTGCGATCTGGAAATCGGTTTGGGCTTCCCATTGTATGACGAAGGTTAACTTTTTCTCTTGGCTGGTTTGAAAAACAAGATATTGATAGGTGATAATCTCTCAAAACGCGGATTTAATGACCCTTTTTGATGTTGCTTATGTAAATCAACCGTGGAATCTGTCGATCATCTCCTGGTCGACTGTGAATTCTCTAGAAATGTATGGGCTCTGGTTCTCCAAGGTATAAATTGCACGTTCCCTTCACAAACTTCTGTACTGGCTTTTTATCCAGGTTGGCATGCCAGACGTCCACCGAAAGTGTCCTCTGCTATTATGCACAATCATTGGCACTCGATTTTGAAATTCACTTGGTGGGCCTAATGGCTGGCCAGAAATAATTGTATTTTGAAGGACCTCAACCCAAGCCCCCGGATCGTGGCTAATAATTCAAAATCATGGTTTGTTGAATCTTTTGGACTATCGACTTCTTCTCTTCCAACCTCTTTATGGATGGGCTCTTGTCCTCAACCTTCTGTAAAAAAAATGAATTGCACCAAGCCTGTCAATATCCCTACTTGTAGATTTCGTGCGAATACGGTTTCTCTTAAAAAAATTTGGTTGAATTCCTCTGTAGCAGTAATTTTCTTTGATGGTGCTTCCAAAGGGAATCCTCGGGCTCTGGAGCTGGTGGTGTGGCTTTATCTCCAAACAGATTGACCAAATTTAGTTTTAGTTGGGGTCCTATATCCATGTCAAACAACCAGGCTGAAAGCTAGAACTTACTCATGACGACCCAACCTGCTAAGGAAAAAGGTTTCAATTCAGTTCAAATCATTGGGGATTCTAAGATGCCGATAAAAACTTTAAATTCAGCTGACAACTTCAACAATTATGCCTAGAATATAGTTCTGCATAGAAAAAGGATAATTTTGAAAGAATTTGACATGGCTGAATCCTTCCACATTCTCTGGGACTTAAAGGAGATTCCAGATGCCCTGGCTAATAAACCATGTCTCCTTCCTCAAGGATTTCTTAGCATCGACAGGGAATCCAGTTATTTCCACCCTATTCTGTAATTGTGTTCCCTTCAGTTGTAATTTATTCTTCATGGGAGATCCCGTCTGCTCTGCAAGCCTCTGTGCAACCTCTTGTCCTTTCCAAATTTGTAACTTGGTTGATTGGTATATGCCAAAAAAGACCAGTATCCTTAAAAAAAAAATTACCCGTTTGTGTTAAAAACAAAAATTTATTATATTTAAATAAAAGTTGTATATAGTGATATAGTTATAGTCAATCATTGTGATATGATTGTTACAT
This sequence comes from Pseudotsuga menziesii, assembly GCA_001517045.1. Classification (NCBI taxonomy): domain Eukaryota; kingdom Viridiplantae; phylum Streptophyta; class Pinopsida; order Pinales; family Pinaceae; genus Pseudotsuga; species Pseudotsuga menziesii. The sequence goes on along the minus strand of LPNX011021538.1, from coordinate 4,812 downwards.
TTATTAAGATTAGTCATTATTACTATTTTAATAAACAAGACACTTAGTATTGTTATATATTTTTAGTTTTTTATATTTTAAATATATTTTATAATTAATATTTTCATTTGCACACTAAAAGAAATTAGTCAAACCATTAAAATGAACTTGACATTGTTATATATTTTTATTTTTTTATATTTTTAAATATTTTTTATATCTAATAATTTCATTTGCACACTAAAAGAAATTAGTCAAATCATTAAAATAAACCAATCATAAAATGAAAAAAGTAGATTTTAAAAAATAAAATAAAAAATATAATTTTATTTTTAAAATATTAATTTAATATATGAATTTTATAAAACTTATGTAAAACTTTTGAAAAAATATATAAATTAATTAAAGTCAAAACTATTGTTTGACTAAATGATAGCTATATACCCGCCTTGGAAGGTATAATAAACTTGGCAAAGTATACCTTCTCAAAAAAAATTTCGAGAATCTTAAACACTTTATATTTTATGATAATATTCTATATAACCCAATCGTAGAATGTAATATTTCTTACACAAGAAACACACTTACCTAAATAGACAATTATGAATAAATCGTTGTGAATTTTTTCATTTTCAAACAACAAATACATTTTTAAATAAATAAACATAATTCTCGATAAATGTCATAATGAAATATAACCATTCAAGAATATAGAAATTCGACATAAGTAAGGCAAGATGAATGCGACAATCACAACGTGACATAGCCTTTGTGGAACATCACAATTCAACATAACCCTTGATGAATATTGCAATACTACATAGCCCTTGATGAGCATTGCAATGTGAAATAGTTGACACTGTGCCAAGAGACAAAGTCAAGCGTATTAACTTTGTTGCTTATCCATATGATAGCCAAAATGCACAATCAAGTTAAGAATCCGTCTCAAACATGGTAAAAAAGGAGTAAACCATAGTCATCATGGTAAACCACAATAATCCACAATCAAATATGATCAACCATAGTCAACCGTGGTCAACCATAAACAACCATGGCCAACCAAAGTTAACCAAAATTGTCAACCATAGTTAACTATATTGGCCATACTAGAATTTATGTCACAAATTGTTGTTGTAGGAATGTGTAGCATAACCTTCAATTAACAACAAATTTTCTAAGTGTTATGGTCAACCATTTCCAACCATGGTTAACCACAACCAAACATGGTCAACCATAGTAACCATAATCAAAGCATGGTTAATCATGGAAAATTGAATTCAATGATGGCCAATTATGGTCAACCATAGTCAAATATTTTTAACTATAACAAATCATAGTAAAGCATGGTTGAGTTTGTGGTAAGAGACAAAGTTCACAATGAACTTTTTTATTCATTTAATGACAAAAACACATAATCAAGTTAAGGATCACTCTCAAACATAGTCAACCATGGTCAAATATCGTTAACCATGGGCAACCATGGTCATCATAGTGAACCACAATCAAACATGGTCATCATAATGAACCCAATCAAACATGGTCAACCACAGTCAATCATACTTAATGATAAACAACAATGGCCAACCAAAGTCAATGCAACATAACCCTTAATGAATGTCGTAATGCAATGCAACCATTTAGGAATGTAACAATTTGATCCTAGTCAAATTCGTCAAACATGGTCAACCATGGTCATTATGGTAAACCACCATCATCCACAAACAAACATGATCAACAATAGTCAACCTTGGTCTACCATTGACAACCATGGCCAACTAAAGGCAACCAATTTCAATGCAACATAACCTTGAATAAGTTTTGTAACCATAGCATTTCAGGAATGTAGAAATTCAACATAAGTAAGCTAAGATGAATGTGGCAATCATAATGTGTCATAGCCTTTGAGGAACACCACAGTCTGACATAACCCTTGATGAATATTGTGATGGTAAATAACTCTTGATTAGCTTCGCAATAAGACATCACTTGATCAACTTTGCAATAAGACATAACACTTGATGAACAAGAACTTACCTAGGTGTTGTGGTTGACCATAGTCAAATATGGTCAACTATATCCAACTATGGTTAGCCATGTCCAACCATGGTCAAACATAGTCAAAAATAGTTAACCATGGTTATACATGGTCAACCATAATCAACCTTGGCTAAGAAAAGTCAACCATAATGATACACGCTCAACCACAATTAACCATGGTTAACCACAATCAATCATGGTCAACTATAATCAAACATGGTCAACCAGAATCAAACATGGTCAACTATATTCAACCATGGCTAAACACATCCAACTATGGAAAAACATGGTTAACCATAATTATGAATGGCCAAACAATATCAACCATGATTAACCATGGGTAAACCATAGTAAAATGTGGTAAACCATAATCAAACATTATTAACCACAGTCAATCCTAGTAAAACATAGTTCACTTTGTGGCAAGAGACAAAGCCAACCATTGCCTTTGTTACTTATCCATTTAATGGCCAAAATGCATAATCAAGTCAAGGATCGCTTTTAAACATGGTAATCACGGTAAACCACAATCATCCACGATCAAATATGATCAACCATATGTTGGTTGTGGAGCTTGATCTTCCAGATCTAGAGATATTATTCAGTCGTGTTTGTACCCCATGTGTACTGTGCACTCATTCCCCCTACGTTGGGGTTCAGGGGCGGAGCCCCCGGGAATTTTTTTTGGGATGTGTGTTGGCCAACAGTTTTGTGGATCCATGGTATTGGGTTAACTGTAGTATTTTCCCATGGTATTTCCCCTATAAAAGAAAGCATTGTAACATGATTGTGTATGATATTGTATTGTATTGGAAGAGAGACCGTGAGAGCATGAAGAGGAAGTGCAACGGTTTTGCTGCAGGGTGTATCCCTTCATCTTTCGGGACTGTAATAAAAGGACTGGCAATTTCTTTGTGGACATAGCCCATCGTTTGGGTGAACCATTTTATATCTGTGTCTCTCTATAATGTTTTAATGTGTTTTGCATCTTCTTTATTGATTTAACTGTATATTTGTTATTGCTCTGCGGTCTTGTTTTCTAACACCATAGTCAACCATGGCCAACTAAAATTAACCAAATTCAATGTGACATAACCCTTAATGAAAGTTGTAATGTAACATAACCATTCATGAATGTTGAAATTTTACATAAGTAAGCCCCATATGTTGTGATTATTATTATTTTTATGTTCTTTTGGGAAGTTGGTGCATAACAAATCCAATATGATATATTATTTTTTCATCCTATGCCTATGCCAAATATGTGCATAGGCATTTAACAATAATATGGATATTTTTAAATATTATCATATTATTTTTTGCACCCTATGATTATGCACCAATGAGGTAACTAGCTACAACCACTTTAATATTAATATTAATATGTCCAACATATGCCTATCGACGTATATTTAGCACATTCTATGGCAAAAAACATTATTAATGTGCTAAATATACACCTATCAACATATACCTAACACATTATTATTATTATTATTATTAATGTGGTTGTTGCTAGTTAAAGAAATTTGACATTATTAATGTGTATGATATATGTCTATCAACATATATTTAGTACATGTCCCGAATGGGGTGGAAGGAGGGGTTATGGCAGTGGGGATGCCAACCACTTAGCACCCTCACAATCGTAGACTCAACAAGTGGAAATTTATTATGATGAGATGGGCCATTATGAACAAGGAAGGCACTGTTATCACACAAAGTGTAGCTACCCACTAAAGTTATCACATCCGAGACGGTAGAGGTGAGGTAGCTAACCGATGACACCGCAAGGGCCTCGTCCACTATTAATGGAAGTTAGTTGTCACACTAGACGAGCTCTTATTGTTGGCTGCTTAGGGCAGACCCGGGTTCTTATACTTTTATTTACCAACCAACAAATAGACTTACAGTGTTGGCCCTTTCGGCAACAACCTGCGAACAGGTTGCAGCCTCACCCGAAACAGCTATGGGGTGCCGCAGAATCAAGTTTCTACAGGAAAAAGAGGGATATTATTGTACCTTTAGTCTTAACAAAGAATAATTATACAATACCAAGCTTCGACATGCACTTAACACTACTACATTTCGACCCAAAATCCGACGGCCGTCATGTCGGATTTTCGACACTTTTCTGTCGCATGTACGACACTTTGATTTTTTCTCAAGTGTCGTAAACGTGGCATCGGTTATCCGACATTTAACTAACCGTCGGTTAAGCAACACTTAACTAACCGTCGGTTAAATGTCAACCGTCGGAGAAGCGACAGGTATAACCGTCGCTTAAACCATTGCTTTAGAGAGTAAGCGTCGCAAAAACGACAGATATAGCTGTCGCTTAAGCGACAGATAGCATGGCAAGGCGTCGCAAAAACGACAGATATAGCTGTCGATTAAGCGACGGATATGAAGAAGAGTCGTCGCATTTGCGACAGATAGATCTGATTTTTAAGCGCCACGTATTACCAATAACCGTCGCATTTGCGACAGATAGCATGACCAAGCGTCGCAAAAACAACAGAGATAGATGTCGATTAAGTGACGGAGATGAAGAAGAGTCGTCGCATTTGCGACAGCTAGAACTAATTTTTAAGCGCCACGTATCACCAATAACCGTCGCATTTGAGACAGATAGCATGGCAAGGCGTCGCAAAAACGACAGATATAGCTGTCGCTTAAGCGACGGCAGTAAATTTTAAAAAAAAAAAATTATATTAAATATTTATAAGCCCCCAACCTGCCAGAATATCAACAAGTTGGAAGCATTGTTTATGTTATTGAATGCATTGTTTATGT
>LPNX011021513.1:32227-112470 GCA_001517045.1 Pseudotsuga menziesii | reverse complement strand
GAAGAGACACTTACTTCTGGAAGCAAGGTACATTTCCCTCAAAACTATCACGGTAGTTTCTTCCATGATGAAGTAAAGACAAGCCTTCCTTAATGGTATCATTGAGGAAGAGTTTTACATCGAATATTCACGAGGATTTGAAGCTGAAGACAGAAGGAATCAATTATGCAAGTTGAAGAAGGCCCTCTATGGCCTGAAGCAAGCTCCCAGAGCTTGGTATGGAAGAATAGATAGTTTCCTGATGAGCATGGGATTTGCCAAGAGTAAAGACGATCCTAACCTTTCATACAAGGTTGTAGAAGATGTACCTGTCATTCTATTACTATATGTGGATGACTTATTCTTGACAGAGAATGAGAATCAGATCATGGAAAGTAAGAAGAAACTAGCAGAAGAATTTGAGATGAAAGACCTTGGGTTAATGCATTATTTCCTAGGTATGGAAGTATGGCAAAGTTCAGAAGGAATCTTTCTCAACCAGGGAAAGTATGTGGTAGAGATATTGAAGAGACTCAAATGCAAAGTCATGGCCACACCCATGTACTCCAACCTGAAGCTGTTAGCTGATGACTCATTAGAGTTAGTGGATGTGACTCACTACATACAGATCATTGGGTCATTGATGTACTTAACAAATACCAGACCAGACATTTGTTTTGCTATGAACACCTTAAGTCAATATCTTGTTCAACCAAGACGGGTTCACCTAGTAGCTGCAAAACATATCTGAAAGAGACTAGAGACTTTGGTCTATACTTTGATGGTAGCCATGAGTATAGATTGTATGGCTACACAGATGCAAATTGGGATGGAAGTATCTTAGACAGGAAAATCAAATCAGGTATATGCTTTGAGGTCTACTATGAGTTCATGGTTTAGCAGGAAATAGTCTAGTGTTTCTCTTAGCATGGTTGAAGCAGAATACATAGCAGATTGCTCTACTATGTTATGAAGCCATATGGCTTCAGAAGCCGATATCAGGTCTCTTTGACCTAAAGATGGATACAACAATGATTCTATGTGATAACCACAGTTGTGATGACAAAGAACCCTGTGTTCCACATAACACGTAGAAATACGGTATTTCTACATACAAGATAAGATGAAGATAATGATATTGTAGATGTAGATGATGGTGATTTAGTATTTCTATACTGAATATAGAGATGATGATGTTTCAGTATTCCCATATTGAAGATATAGATGATGATGCTTTTAGTATTCACATACTAGAGATACAAATGGTGATAGATCAGTATTCAGATATTGAAGATGTAGATGATGATGGTTTGGATGATGATGTACCGACGAAGCCTCTACCTCGAGTAGAGTTCGAACACTTTTGAGACAATATTGGTGTTGTTCAGACAGACCTTCCTCGAAAGGGGGAGTAGTGATGTTGCAATGGGATTGTATCATCCCTGGGCATTTTCCCTAAAGTGATCCAGAGACCTTGGTCCTCGAGAATGAAGAGGGATTGTATCATCCCAGGACATCTGTCCATAATAGATCCGGTGACCTCGGTCATAGAGAATGTGATGGGATTGTATCATCCTTGGGCACCTTCCCTAAAGTGATCCGGAGACCTCGGTCTTCAAGAATGAAGAGGGATTGTATCATCTAGGACATCTGTCCATAATAGATCTGGTGGCTTCAGTCCTTGAGAATGTGGTAGGATTGCATCATCCTTGGAAATAGTCCTAAAGTGATAGGGAGTGATTATCCTGTAATTGTATCCGGTGACTTCGGTCGTCGAGAATGTTGTAGGATTGAATCATCCTTGGATTCAAGTCCTAAAGTGATAGGGAGTGATTATCCCATAATTGTATCCGGTGACTTCAGTCATCGAGAATGTGGTAGGATTGCATCATCCTTGGACTCAAGTCCTAAAGTGATAGGGAGTGATTATCCCGTAGTTGTATCCGGTGACTTCGGTCGTCGAGAATGTGGTCGGATTGCATCATCCTTGGACTAAAGACCTAAAGTGATAGGGAGTGATTATCCCGTAATTGTATTCGGTGACTTCAGTCGTCGAGAATGTGGTAGGATTGCATTGTCCTTGGACTTAGTCCTAAAGTGATAGGGACTGATTCTCCCGTAATCAATTTGGTAACTTCGGTTGTCGAGAATGTGGTGGGATTGTATCATCCCTGGACTTTAAGTCCAAAAGTGATCCAAATACTTTTTGTCTTTGAGTTGTGGATTGCAGGTTGTTGCTGATGATGATGATGATGTCATACTGATCAAAAGATCAGAGTATGATGATGATGACGTACTGATTAAAAGATCAGAGTATGATGATGACGCACTATGATTATAATGTTTCTGATCGAAATATCAGAGTATGATGATGATGTTTCTGATCGAAAGATCAGAGTATGATGATGATGTTTCTGATTGAAAGATCAGAGTATGTTGATGATGTTTCTGATCGAAAGATCAGAGTATGATGATGATGTTTCTGATTGAAAGATCAGAGTATGTTGATGATGTTTCTGATCGAAAGATCAGAGTATGATGATGATGTTTCTGATCGAAAGATCAGAATGTGATGATGATTATGACCAACAGATCAGAATATGATGATGAAGATGTTGCTGCTGATCGAAAGGTCAAGGTGCTGAAGATGTTGTTGTTGATCGAAAAGTCAAAATGCTGAAGATGTTGCTGATCAAAAAGGACAAAATGCTAAAGATGTTGTTGTTGATCGAAAAATCAAAGTGCTGAAGATGTTGCTGATCGAAAGTTCAAAATGCTAAAGATGTTGTTGCTGATCGGACAGTCAAAGTGCTAAAGATGTTGCTGATCAAAAGATCCAAGTGCTGAAGATGTTGTTGCTAATTGAAAGATCAAAGACTGAAGATGTTGCTGATGATGAAGATTGAAGATTGAATATGAAGACTACATGATGTTGAAAAGCTTCCAATGATTTATAGATGTGTTACCCTGCTGATGTTGATGATGTCCCCCATCTCTGCTCTTATTGTTGTTGATGTAGAATACCCTTCTCGTTAAAGGGGAGTGTTGAAATATTGTAACTTCGAAGAATATTCTTTATGTATCTTTTGTGGTCCCCGATGGTCCAACCGGGAGAACCATTTGTATTTCATTGTACCCCGATGCTCCTAATCGGAAGCACTAATAAGAGTCATGAGGTAGTCCCCTCAAATTGTAAAGGTGGGTCATCGGCACCCCAATGTGGTTACTTGAGCCTACATGTGTAACTTGAGCCTACATGAGTTAACTTAAGCCGACATGTTAATTGAGTAAACTTTAAGTGAACGGATGAATATAAATAGAGGTGTAGTGCTCCTCACATGAGACACACACACTCACTTGGAATAGTGCACTTGTGGAGGAGAGGAGTTGCTAGAGAAGGAGGAGAATCAGGTTTTTGATCTCCTTTTTGGTTTTACCTTTTTCCCTTTTTGGGGCATCTATATTGAGGAATCCTTTGCTGGGTTTTTCCCTTTAGGGTTTTCCCAGGATAAATCTGTGTTGTTCTTGTGATACTGTTTCTTTCAGTGATCCTGTTTTGTATGCTTTTATTATGAAAAATGAAACGATATACTGATGTCTTAGTTAAGCATATGAAAATTCAACAAGAACGGCATGTGAGAGAGCAAAAAAGAACGATGTCGTCCACTGCACAGACAACAGTTGAGATCGATTCTCTATATGAAGGAATCGACTTCTACGCCACCATAACCAGAGCTTGCTTCGAGGAAATTAATATGGATCTATTCTAGAGGAGTATGTAGCCAGTGGAGAAGTGCATGTGGGATGCCAAGATGGACAAGAGCCAAATAGACGACATCGTCTTGGTTGGGGGTTCAACTCGCATCCGCAAAGTACAGCAATTGCTCCAAGATTTTTCAATGGTAAAGAGTTATGTAAGAGCATTAACCCGGATGAAGCTCTGGCCTATGGCTGCAGCTGTCCAGGCTGCCATTCTAAGTGGTGAAGGCAACGAGAAGGTGCAGGACTTGCTATTGCTAGATTTCACACCGTTAAGTCTCAGGCTGGAAACTGCGGGAGGTGTAATGACAGTTCTAATACCGCGTAATACCACCATTGGCGAATGGAGCCTTCACGCAAATACCTAGGGTAAAATTAGGTTTTTTGCACTTCACGGGAAAAACTAGGGTTTTTTTTTTGTATGCCCAACGGTTACACTCCCTCAACGAGCTCAAGCAGAGTCTAGGTGGTGCCCTTCTACTGGAAGTACAACACATTCAGCTTCAGCAATCTTCTTAGCTTCATCAATCTTCTCAGACATGGAGGAGAAATGCACACAATGAATGCGATTAGCAGCGATTGGCAGACAAAATGACAATGGACTGGTAAGCAGAATGGCAGCGCTCTGATAACACAGGCAGAATGGCAGGCATGCAATGCAGCCAGGAGTTATGGCTGGCAAATAGCCAAGCTCTGATACCACTTGTTAGGTATAACTCCTAATTCAATCCATTACATAGCTAAAAGCATTTATTTATACATTTCATAGGACGGTTGTGTTTCACCTTCTGCCCAGCCTTTTCGGCTTCCTAACTGTTCAGTTTTCTTTATTTATTTACAATAATCCCTAACGGATTATATTCTAACAAAATCAAATAGTAACTCAAATTCTTCAGCTAACTTATCAAATAGGACTCTTCTAGATAGAGCCTGCTGCATATCTTGGAACTTGTTGTGATATGACCTACAATTTACCAACTTCTCTAGATATTCCTCATGAGATAATAATGGTCCTATTTCCTCCCAGAAGAAAGGAATTCCCTTGTTTACCAATGGATTGAATAATTTAGTCACTTCTTTGATTCTATGATTGATAATATCAATTTTGACTTGTATAGTATCCAACATTATGTATTTTCCAATCACTTTTCTATCCCAAGAGCCAATAACAACTTTGTCTTGGATACCAAACCTTCTGACTCGATATTCTGACAAGGTGCTTAAAAAGTTGATAGCATTTTGGGCTACTTCCATTGGCTTCTTATTTAATCCATGCTTTACTATCAAAATGTTTTGTCTAGCTTCTTTCAAAGCACTCTCCTGCTCTGCAATAAAATATAAATACGATCTGAACTTATTAGCTTCTTTAATAATTTCATCCCAAATCATATGTTTGGCTCCTTGAAAATCCATTTGACCAGCCATCTGCTTTGTTAGCTTAGTATTCTGATTTATTAACTCTTGACATCTCTCCTCCAACTTCTTCTTTTCTTCTTCTTTTTTCAAAGATATATCTTCTAGATTCCGGTTCTATTGTTTTAACCCTGTGAGATCTACCTCTTTCAACCTTAACTGGGACATTGCTTCAGAAAAAGAGGTCATTTCTACTTCTGTAGAAATAACAGTAGACTGATTTTTAACTCTTTCATATTTTTCTTGCAATTCCTTTTCTTTTGCTTCCAGCTTAAACTTTAAGTCTTTCTCACTTTATACCAGAAGCTTAGCATCTTTTCCCACTGCTTTTCTTTTTCTTCAAGCTTCAACGGCTTGTCTTTACAATCAGTCGATTCAATGTTCAATGCTTCTGTCTCCTTCTCAAACTCTGTCAAATCAAAAGTTTGAATAAGCTGAGTGGAAGGGATTTTCATATTCTTTTTCAGCACTTGAACCTCTTTCTCTTTCTCATCTAATAGCTTTTGAGCCACTACTCCTTTGTCTGATTTCCCATCCACCTTTAACAAATCATCATGCAGCTTCTTAATTTTGAATCTAAGGGCCTTAATCTCAACCTTTCTTTTTTTAGGAGGTACTGAGATCTCTTTTTATTTGAATCCAGCTTAGATACATGCAGTGTATATTTGAGCAATCTTGTATATAAAATATCACGTATTTCTCTATGAAAATGTATTATATCTGTGGTAGGGATATTTTCTAAATTTACATTCACCTCTGATATCTTATTGCCAATAGTCATGGCCAAACTTAGGGTATCTTTAGCATGGTCCCTTACAGTTTTCAATGTTACATCTATCTTGGGGAACTATCTTACTTCCTCATATAATTTCATTGTGTCATCAAAAGTTTTATCAGCCTTTTCCCTGTAGGAGTTCAACCATATCTCCTTTGATGAATACTTATTAGGGGTTAATCCATCAAACACATATTCTTGAAGTTCTAGTCCAGCTTATTTAGGATTTTCTTGTTTCTTTTTACCTTTCATACTGTTTTTCTTCACTTGCACCATTTGTCCTTCTTGTTCAGTTTTCTACTTCTTTGGTGTACTAGCAATGTCTATTTCTTCGATGTCCATGAAATCTGAATGCTCTCTCTTCTTTGAAGTTCCTGAAAAACTCATTAAGGATGAGACATTACCAACAACTGCAACAATATTAGAAATATCCATTGGAGGAGAATTATTTCCAGGTAAGGAAGATACAAAGTCTTGTTCCATGCTGACATTATCTAGAGATTTTTCAGGATAATCTTCCCAATTAGCCACCTCCCTAAGTCCAGCTACTTCAATGTGTTCAAAAGGTTTATTATTATTTTCCTGTCTTCTTTTGGAAATTACCTGGTGTGGATCATAATTGATTGTAGTTCCCAAATAAAACCCCATGTTCTTGAGAAAATTATCAATTATGGGTAAAGCAGCTCTACTTTTAACAACAAATGGCCTTGCCTCCCAAGGAAATTTCATATCCAAACTCATCCTAAAGTTTAACATGTGTTACTCTTCCACTGTAAGCTTGTGTCTAAGAAATTCCAAAAATAAGATCCTAGTTGTCAGAAAGGCTGGTGCACAAATCCATATAATCTTATAATGGTTTCAAATTTTGAAAGGAACCATTCCCTATCATTTTACTATGGGAAAGTTGCAATGCTTCCTTCATCTTAGGAAACACCATGGGCAATCTTTCCTGAAAGAAAATACTGTATGTTTCTACCATCAAACCATTCATAAACTTGCAATAATTTTGGGTCATTTCATCAGTGAGCACCAATTGAGGAAACTGTAGGCTATCTTCATTGTGTGACAAGAACATTTTCAACCAAAAGGATTGAAATCTGAAAACTCTAGACCGTGGAAGTTGACTAACTGAGAACGAATGTTTTTGGCCAGGAACTCATCAAATTTAAGGAAACAAGACTGAAAGGACTGACTTGGAATTGCAGGCTCAACTGGGAAAGTACCTAGGGAAAACAATAGACTCAATAGTGACTCTGTAACATAACCATTAGTATCTAACCCCAAAAATTGATTGGCAAAGGTAATACAAGACTGGGTTTCTTCATTGAACATAACTAGGTCAATAGGACAAGATAAACCTATAACCTCACTATCAGTTTTCAAACATGACTTTAAAAATGCTTCTTTACTCTCAGCTATAGATTATTGGAAGAAATGGATGACATTTTCCTCTTTGTATTCTTGGGATAAAGAAATAAAATTGTCTGGGATAGATAGGGCTTTATGGATAACAGAGGCGTGAACATGGCAAAGGACCCTAGACTTAGTTTTATTCATAATGACTCCTTCAACAACAAAAATGTTATTTACACACCAATCAACAAATTCAGAGAAATTAGGGGTCTGGTCGACATAGAAAAAGTAAAATAAATATTTGAAAACACCATGGGTATCACTACCCCGGTCCTTAAGATTTTTCAACTTATTCTTAGTTGTTACAATTGTTTCATTCATTAAGATAGTATTAGAAATTTCAGCATTCTTCTCTTCAAAACGTTTCTCATCCTTCTGATAGGAAACCCCTAATTCTTCATTATCCGCCACTTCTACCACCTCTATCTCATCCATATTATCCATTTTTAGAAATACTTGAAAGGTTTCAGGTTGCCTACCTTGTCAATTAGCATGGTGTTCAGATTCGTCCACATTGGCACTTCACACATAGTCAATATTACCATCAATTCCACACCTTAGAAAAACAAACTTTTGAAACTCCACGTAGATGCCTTTATAATTTTTTATGCTTCATAAGCATGGTGCACCTCTCATAATCTAGAATGTACATTTACTTTTCTTCCAAATATAAACCATCTAAGTGCAAAAACTCAACACCAATATTCTAGACTTACTCCCTGTACAAGTTGATTCGACGGAATCAATACTATCCCTTGATATGTAACCTGCCTTCATCACGACTGTACTTCAACTGTGTAAACTTTAGACATTTCGCAAATCCTTTCATAATTGATTAATCAAGCAACTTCCATTCACAGAACGCACCTCATTCATTGATCAAATCCTAAGCGCTATTGAGACCGTTGATCATTGTGGCCCCTACCACTTTCCGCGGATTCAAAATTGAACGTTCTTCGTGCTAGTTCAATCTATGGAATTGCTCCTGACCATAGATATATCTCCGCTCTCATCATGTCCATCCAAACTTTCCACTTGTTAACCCATTCTATGAATTGTAAAAATTCTTTTATCCTTGCATCTCTGATCCTCAGAATGCGTCTCTTTCATTGATCTGTAATGTTTTAAATCTAGGCCCTCAATATTTAACCCCTTTCATCTCCCTTCCACCGATGAGATAATTTGAATTTCTTCCCCATGTTTCATCAGTGGAACGATCTACCACCTTAGATCAAAACCCTCTTTTCATCCAGTGTTCCATAATGAAAGAATATGAGAACCCATTAACCTAAGGAGTGCTTTCACCCAAAATTTTCACATATGCATATTTTCAAACCCTCCAATCAAATAATCCACAATTTTCAATCATGGTGCTAATAGCTGGCTCCACTAGGGAAGTTATCTTCCTTGTGAGGTAGCAAAGAACCTCGTACACCAGTTTCCAAATCCATTGATAACCTAAATATCTTTTTTTTCTGATATAAATGCAAAGAACTAAAATATGGATACCCCTTCCGATCTTATGGCCTTCTCTGCGGGATTCAAATCTTCTGGCTCGCCATCTGTACTAACTAAAAGTAAAGAAATATTTACACTATAATACATAAGATTTTCTTAACCCTTATTCCAAGTAATGTTTCAGAAATATCCCATTTACTGGGCCTCCTTCATACTGAGACCCATCCTGATACTATAGAATGAAAGCATTATTACCCATGTGTGATGTAATAATGTATGGACCTACCCACAAATGATCAAACTTACCATGATTTCCTTTGTATTCATGTGGCGCATCCCAATTTAACACCAAATCATTAACCTGGAAAGTGTCTTCTTTTACCTTTCTGTGAAATGTATTCTTCATTTTATCCTAATGTATCTGTACCTTATCATATGTTTTATCCCTGAGTTCATTTAGCTCAATAATTTGGTTTATTCTCCTTTGCATATTATTAGGCTCATCCTGTTGTTCCTGCAATAGCTTCATAACTGGCACTCCTAGAGATGTTGTAAAAACCACTTCAACTCCATACATCAATTGGAATGGTGACATTCCAATAGCCCTCTTTGTGTTGATTATGTCAGCCCACAAAGAAAATTTCAGCTTTGTATGCCATGCTCTTTTATTTTCTTCCAACAACTTTTTAATTATCTTCACCAAGCTTTTGTTAGAGGACTCTGCTAGTCCATTACCCTGTGGATAATAAGGAGTAGAATTATTCAAACTTATATGATACTTATGACAGAAATTTATCATCTTCTTAGACTTAAAAGTAGCTACATTATCTGTTACAATCCTCTTAGGACATCCAAATCTTGCCAAAATGTTATTCTCTAGGAAATATCTATAGCCCTTCTAGTAGGTATTGCTTCAATCCACTTTGTAAAATAATTAGTTGCTATTAAAATCCACTTATGTTGTCCTAAGGAATTTGGATTTATTTCCCCAATGAAATCCAATCTCCACTATTGGAAAGGCACTTCTACCGATATGGGATTAAGAGGGAGTGAAACTACTTTCCTCTTTCCATAAAAAATATAGCACTGATGACATTTGGTGGTTTCTTTATACACATCTAAAAATAGTGAAGGCCAATAAAATCTTGCTCTAAAAATTTTATTTGTTGTTACCTTCCACAAATGATGTCCCCCACAATCTCCTTCATGAAAATTCTTTGCTATCTGATGAGCTTCATTCTCCAAGAGACAATTCAATAAGACTCCACCAGGATCCTTCCAATAAAGACACCGATTTAAAATACAAATTTTTTCGGCCTTCAATGTCACAGACCTTGCTCTATTTTTACTTAATCCTACAGGAGATTGTAAATTTTGCACTACATAAACAATATCAACATACCACGGAGAAATAGAAAAATCAGGTATCACCTGCACTTCTGTGTCCAACTGATTTGATTGAGCTGATAGAAAATTTAGTTACAGAGAATCACAATTAGATTCTTTCATCATTTTAGCTAATCCCTGCCCCTTAATCAACTTTGTAGGCCTAATCTCAATGCCATATTCCAAAAGAACTGCAATCCATTTTTCTCTTCTCCCCTCCGGATCTGGCTGTGTAAGTATGCTCTTTACCACATTGTTGGGGACATATGCAACTACATGTGAATGGAGAATATAAATTCTGAAATCTATGAGGGCCTTAATCAAAGCATATGCTTGTTTCTCCATGATATCATATTTTATCTCTCCATCTCTTAACATCTTACTAAAAAATGCTATGGGCTATTCTTCACCTTGATCATTCTTTTGTAAGAAAACAGATGCAACAGTATGCTCTGAAGCATATGAAAATACTAAAAAATATTTATCAAAATCTGGACTTACCAGCACATGAGCTTCTAAAATAGCTCGCTTTATATCCTTGAAAGACTTTTTAAAATTCCACTGTCTATTTTATTTCATGATCCTTTCTCAGCATGTTAGTAATGTTCATCAATATCTTAGCAAAACTAGGAATGAATATCCTCAAGAAATTTACTTTCCGAATGAATGATTGTACTTCTTTCTTACTTCTTGGTGCCTCCACCTTCAAAATTCCACTCACTCTGTCTGGATCAATCCTTATACCTTCTTTGGAAATAATATGGCCCAAAAGCTTTCCTTCTTCTAGAGCAAAATTTGACTTCCTTGGATTTAATGAAATTCCATATTTTCTACACTTAAGGAAAACCTTTTCCAAATGTTTGATATGTTCCCCGTCAGACCTGGAATAAACATTAATATCATCCATGTAAATCACTACAAACCTATCTCTTTCATCTGCAAAAGCAATGTCCATAGCATGCTGGAAAGTGGCTCTGCAATTCATTAATCCAAAAGGCATATTTACATACATGAACGTACCCCATGGTGTAGTGAAATCAGTTTTATCCTGATCTTCAGGCATCACCTTTATTTGATTATAACCTGAAAACCCATCCATAGTAGAAATTATGTCTGAACCTACCACTTTTTGCAAAGTATGGTCCATCTTTGGCAAAGGGTAATTGTCCTTCAAAGAGACTTTATTCAAATTTTTGAAATCCACACACAGTCTTATTTCACAATTTTTCTTTCTAATAGGCACCAAATTAGCAACCCATTTGGAGAATCTCAGGGTTACAATTGTTTTTGCATCAAATTATTTTTTGATCTCCTTTTCAATGACAGGAAATAGCATTGGATTAATCCTTCTGAGTTTCTTCCTAAATGGTTTTTCTCCAGGATTAATTGGAATTGTGTGTTGTCTAATGGAGGTGTCATACTCTTTGAGTTGATCATAACTCCATGCAAATACATCAATGTATTTTTTCATCAATTTCACATACTCATCTTTCTCTTTACCAAGAAATTTCTTGAACAACTTTACAATTTTAGGATTCTCCTCAGTACCAATGTTTTTATCTTCAACAATGTTTTCAGTAGGTTTAACTTTATGACCTCTGACAACATCATTCTGGTCAAAAAAATTCTCTGAGGGAATTAAACCTCTAGGAATATTATTACTCTTCAATTGGAATATATCCTTTCCTCCTAGTGACCCTTTCAACTTTTCTATTTTAGCAACTCCTTCATATTCATCAACATCTTGAAAATTTTCAGAATCAACACTTTCTTTTTCGATTTGGGTATTTACAAATCCACCAAACAATTCCAAAAATATTTTAATTTGCATGTTATCTTCAAAAACATGCCAGTACTTGGTATTGTCTGGTATGGAAGGCCTGTTTACAATGTCCACTTTGTATTTTCTTTTACCTGCAGTAGGTGTCTTAAATTTACCAGCAGCAATTGCCAAAGAATTTGCCACTGTATTATCATATCTAGGACCCACATTAACACTATGTTCCATGAAAAATTTCCCAAACATATCCCATACTTCATTCCTGTAAGCTCTCATTCTAGGATGCTTAGTTTTATAACTATCATTCACTTGATTTATCACAAGTTCTAAATCTCCAAAAACTTGGACACATTTAGCTCCCAAATCTTTCAGTGCATGCAAACCCATCAACAAAGCTTCATATTCTGCTACATTATTTTTACATTCAAAGGTCAACTTGTAAGAAAAAATATTTAAAATCTCTAATAGGGGAGATTATATATACACTTGCACCAGCACCCACTTTAGCCACCGATCCATCAAAATACATAGTCCATACACCCTCTTCCTTTTTCTTTCTTTCCAATGCTTCATGTTCATTTACCACCTTTTTATCTTTTTTACATTTACTTTCCAACAACAACTTTTGAAGCACAAGGAGAAACATCATTAAAGAAAATAAATGACCCTAAATCTGTATCAACAGCATAAATATGATGAACTCCTGGCTGATATTTACTACTAACAACATAAGGTGATCTTTTTTCACTGTACAGTCTCTTATTTTCATTAAGAACAGGAATTGTAGCATAGGACATCTCCATTTGCAAACTTCCTTTTAACTTTGAAGTCCAAGATCGTGACAACAAAACACCAAATTTGGGAGGAATATCTACTACTACAACATCTATGACCACAGTTTTAGATTGTAATTTATTCAAGGATACCACCATGTATTTCATCAAACCCAAACATTTCACTCTTTTGGAATCAAAAGAATATAAATATTTATAAGGCCTTGTAATCTCCAATCCCAAACTGTCTACCACTCCTTTAGGAATCAAATTATGTGAAGCACCTAAATCTAACATAGCATTATGCAATACCATGTCATGCACATTTAAACTCATATAAAAAGGTGGTATTTCTTGATCATCCATATTACCAATCTTCGACCCCAAAATAATGGTAGGATTGTCATCTGTCACTTCCAAAATATCTGGTTGAGTCTCTCCCTGATTTCTTATCATTTTTGTTATTGTGTCCCTATACTCTATATTTCTGAGCAGTTCATTAAAAGGAATTGAAATTTTCAACTTATCAAGTTTACTTTGTAGATTAAACATGCAATTTTTTTTATCTATATCCATGGGTGCTGCTTGTTTTAACTCTTTTGTTTTTTCAGTTCTATTTTCAATCTCTTTAGGTACAACAAGTTCCTTTTATTTTTCATTTATTTTTCTATGTTTATCTAACTACTGGAAGGCTGATTTGGATTTAACCTTCCTTTATTTATGACAACATATCTACTTCTCAGTTTGATCTTTTTTACATCATCTAGAGCATGCATATATCCCTTCTAATACTGCTCCAACTCCTGCTCAAAATCTTTATCATCATCCACCTGTGCAAACATATTGTGTTCTTCCTCAGTCAGATAGATTTTGGAATCTAAATCACCAAAGTGATGAATGTGATATTCAATAGACTCTGCACCATCATAATCAGGAGCATAATTTTCGAGGAAAGGGGGTCTTATTTGCTGATCTTCTTGGTTTCTTGGATTCCTCGTGTTTCTTTGTCTATTTTGTGGAAGTGGAGGAATAGGCCTTCTAAAGTTAGGATTTGTGACCTAGGGTTCTATTGCTGCTGCAACTATCCCCAAAAAATTTGTACATTTTTTAGGACCCCTTGAAAGTCTTAGTTTTACCTCTTAGGCACTTTGAATTTTGAATTTTAGTATTTATGGTTTCTTCTATCTTGAAAAAGTTCCAAATTTTATTTTCTTTCACTAAGGCAAAATTGGTCTTTTGATCCGCTATGGTGGATGATTTGTGAAAGTTGAGCTGCTATAGTGGGCAGACTCTTTGGTTTCAAGCTACGATGGTAGATGAACTTTGATATTGAAGATCAGAAAGACTTCTAATTTTGCTGGCACCCGCTACAACGGATGGTTCTTGATTTTAGAGCCGCTACAGCGGAAAGTGTTTTGACTTTGAGTCGCAACGGCGGGTGATTTTTTAATTTGATATCGAAAATATTTTTGATTTTGTTCATTATGCTATGGTGGATGCTTCTTGTTTTTTGAGCCACAATGGCGGAACAATTTTTTGTTTTGATCCATAGTAGCAAGTGTATTTTCTTTTTAGCGTCGGATATCCGTCCAATATTTTTATTCCTGCCACGGCGGGCAGTTCCCGGTTTTCAAGCCATTATGGCAGAAAATTTTTCTAGTCGGAGCCGCAATGGCAGAAATCTTTTATGTTTTATGGCAGGTAAACCTCCATTACTTTCTCTTGGCCTCCATAACAATTATTCTTTTTTTCGTGTTCTGGTTCATGCCACTACGACGGAGGGGGAGTAATTTTCATATCGGAACTTCTTCTGATTTCTTTGCCCATGGATATTGGGTGGTAATCTTATTGTTCTACCG
Source organism: Pseudotsuga menziesii (assembly GCA_001517045.1). Classification (NCBI taxonomy): domain Eukaryota; kingdom Viridiplantae; phylum Streptophyta; class Pinopsida; order Pinales; family Pinaceae; genus Pseudotsuga; species Pseudotsuga menziesii. Next base: position 97,875 of record LPNX011021513.1, on the reverse strand, counting down.
CAATGGTGGGCCAGTCTGCAGCTTATTCATGGTAAGTGTGTCAATTGGTGAACCTGCAATGGCGAAAATTGTTTCCACTGTTGACTCGTTATGGCGAAAAAAAAATTCGATTGATTGCCCGATGCTTTTGGTCCCCGAAGCCGCAGGACACTCCAGGAGTATTTTTGAGTTTTAAGCTGGCTTGCTACTGCATTGAAGGGTATGGAGCTGTCATTATCGGAGCTGAATGAAAAATGACTTATCGCTCACCGCCCGATGCAAGTGTTTGGTGCCAACGACATTTAAGCCATGCACGTGTGGAGTAAATACTTGACCTACTGTTTTTAAAGAAATTTTCCAGCATTGGGCTATTTATGCCCATTGAAATGGATTTTTACCATCATTGTTATGGTGAAGAGTTGGAATTTCTATGGAGCTTTTAGCCATATTAGATCTCACACGAGTGGTGGCATTGACATGCGATCCCTACGTGGTGCATCCTCATTGAGTACCTCAACTGCATGTTCACTGCTAGATAGGATTTCATCCCATTTTTTGGTTGTACAGATGTTAGGGTTTTTTGGTTGCCAGTGGTTTTTCTTCTGTAAAATATTGGGTAGGTGGTTGTTGGGTCTAAAAGGGAGGTTTTTTCCCTTTCTTCTTGAACTTCACCATTTTCTGTCAGTGCTTGAACCTGCTATCACTTCCATGCCTGCGCTCATAAGTTCGACCATATATATTTACCTGCAGTTGGCTAGGTTCTAATGATTGTTTGGGCGCCTAAGTTTCCCATCGGCATGGAGTAGATTGGATGCTCATCTGTGGGAATTTTTAGGGTTCACCAGTCTCTAGTCTTAAGAATATCCCATAGGTTTCAAGGCTATATTTTTCGGCCATAGGATGTTAAACACAAAGATGGTAAACTTAGGACATCACTTCCCTGTGTGTCGAGGATGTTTTTGGGCCGTGATGTTTTCAGGGTTTTTGGGTCATAGTGCAGAAGAACCTCGTAGTGATTGAGATCGCATCTTTTCCTTGTTATTGTATGGAGGCTGAAGTTTTCATAGGTTCAAAAATATTTTTTACCAAGCTTTGACCCAAAAACCCGTGTTGTTTGTCCTGTCCAAGAAAATGGCTGAAGAAATTGGGGTAATACAAATAACGATGAGTGTTTGGATAGTCTTCCTAGAATATAATGAGCCAATTAGTTCTATTGTTTTATTTTAATGCATGGGTTTATTTTATGATGTAACACTAAGACATATTTGTGTTGTTGCAGCTAATGCCCACATCCGACAATATGACAAAAAAGGGTAAGAAGAAAGCTAAGATTGTTGATTATGACTCGGATGAAGAGGTAGCAAAAGCACCCCCACTGAAGATAGAAATTGTCTATGAAGACACCAAGGCAGTAACTGGAGTTGAGCCCGAGTTCAAATGGGTCCATATTTATCACTAGTTGGTTGAAAAGAAAGTACCAGAAGCAGGGTTGGAGGATTTGGCCCTTTATGATGATGTGCTAAGATCCGGAATAACTAAAGTGACTACTAGACCTGAAATTTTCCCTGGTGCAGAAGTCATTGGATGGATTCTTTCTAGGGTAGACACAATAGGAATATTGATGAATGATGTAGATAATAAAGCATTCACATCCTTCATACGAGCATTTTTAGCATCAGATTACAGCCTTCCTAAAAGGGAGGTTAGCTTGACAACAGAATGGGTAAATGGATTGAAGTTTGATTACACTGCCAAGGCTAGGATGATGATGATTGATGGGAAAAATTTTAGGAACAAGCAATTAGGAGAATATAAAACTTCTCATTTACAAACCCCATACATGTTAATAGTGCTACTGTTGAACAAAATTTATGGCAGAGCCGATGGGAGGTTCTACAAATTTGGATGGATTGCACTGATATACCGCATGGCTATGAAAGGAACAGTTTTCAACTGGGTTGACATTATAGCCAAGAATTTTTCTACCATTATCAAGGAATCCCAGGAAGGTCTACACCTCAGCAAATTTGAATTTTACATGCCTTCCTTTCTAGTAGACTGCATACTATACTGTCATTGGTTTGAAGGATTAAAGTATACATGGAAGGGAGGGAATACCTCCATATATACAGCCTACTAGATGTTGGGGTCTCACAAGTATCATAATCATTATCAGGTGATCTATGAGGAGTTCTTGATTCCCTTGTACAAGTTGATCTTTCTGGAAGAATGCCCATGTTTATCTGAAGGAGATTTAGAATCTATTATAGAATACAGAGATTACTTTTGCATAGAATAAGGCACATATTTAAGGATGTACGGGGGAATGAAATCTCCCTTATTACTACCTAAATACGCAACAGATTATATATCCCACAAAGAAGTTGTCAGACAGCTCTTTCTAAATGGATTCAAGAGCCACCTGTTCTATTTGAAGAAGGATTTTACCCACCCTTACCCTTCTATGTAGGCATTTACATGTTTACCAAGATGAAGAATGCCCCTAAATTTGTCAAGGAGCTTGAAAATTTCCATTTTGGGGAAAAGGATTTTCATAGAAATGACTCTCAAGGAAAGGTTGTTTCCTATATGGCAACACTCAAAGTAAATTTTGAGTATACTGATTATGTAGACAAAGAAGAAGAAAGGTACATGAACATTTATAGCTTGACAGGTGGGAACAAGAAACTGAAGCTGAAGTCAGTAGCAGTTGGGGACAAAAGCAATGGAAGCAAAACTCTAGTATCAAAAATTCAGGAAGAGGGAGCTGCTAAGAAAGCAAAAGAAGAAACTACCCAAAGAATAATAGAGGGGGGAAGAAATATATTAACTGAGGAAACGCAGTGAGAAGAAGAAGAAGAAGAAGTTGCCAATGAATAAAAGAGAATGAAGGAGGAAGCTATCCAAGGTAAGATTGTTGAGCTGGAAAAGGGCATATCTCAAGAATCTTTGAATCTAGGACTAGAAGGACAAGACCTAGAAGAATGCATTGAAGAACAAAGAAAGAAAAACAAAAAAGATCTAGGTGGTGAATACCAAGAGCAGAGCCCTGCCTGGAATAACCCATAAATCCCCCCATCCACCTCAGGAACCATACTTACAAGAGGCCATCTTCCCATAGTTGAAATGGGACTAGTACCATTTACCCCATCCAAAGAATATGATGTGGCATGTCTAGAGGACATATAGGGAGACCAACCCCTGACCACTACAATCATAGAGAGAACAATTGTGAAAAATGTTGAAAATAATACGAAGCATATGGATTCCATGGGCATTGCATCTGCGTATGCAAATGCTCACAATATTGAAAAACTCACCAAGACCCTTGAGCAGTTCAAAGGAAAAATAGCCGAGATGAAAGCTGTCTTGAAGAAAGAGGAGAAAGTCTGTAGAGAATCCAAGAGAAAGTATGAATATACTCTCCCATACTATGAAACAATGGAGCAATATTACCAAATTCTGGGAGAAGAATGGGACACTTTAAAGCAGTCCAACATGAACCTGATTAAATAAAAGGGGGAGTTGGAAAATGAAATTGCAGAGATGGAAGCACAAAAGCCTGTAGCTGATCAGAGAGAAAAGCAATATGAAGACCAAGCAGTAGGATTAGAATCTCAAAAGGTTTCTTTGGAGGTACTTTTAAAGGCATCAAATGAACAAAAGGAAGATATTGTACCGCTGACCAAGCAGGCACTATTTCTCATAAACAATATTTATCAAATGTAGGTACAGATCACAGAAGAAGTTTTCAAGGTGAAATAAATAGAAGATTGACTACAGGAAATTTCAAGCATAGCTACAAAATTCAAAGACATAACTCGAGACATTGTGGAAGTTATTCAAGGAAGATTGGCATTGTTGGAATCAACTCAGGAGAAGCTGGAAAACACACCAATTAAAGCTCCAGAAAGACTGCAGTTTGAAAATGAGATGATAGGTTTCAGTAATAGAGCTGCTGAAAAGCTGTTAGATGCCATCCATAAGACAATGGATTAATGCAAGGAGTTTTTCAAGAAAGTACTTACTACCTATAACAAATGTCAAATATCATCAAAGAATAGGCTAGATGATCTTCCATCTCATGAAGAATATTTGCAGCAATTACATACTAGGTTTCAGGAAGATGAATGCAACATACAGTTAATAAAAAATTTAAATGAAAGGGTTCTTAAAAATTTAATTGATCAAGTTGTAGTGAGTGATTTCCTTCTAGAATATCAGCTTCTTCTACTCCCAACTAGGATGGTAGACATAAGAGCTCAGATTTCAAAACATGAAGTGACACTCATATTTTTGGAGCCATCCGAATTTGAAATAATTGCATCTGATGTTGAGGCATGGAAGCAATTCATTGCTGGTTTGAATGGGCCCATCTAAATTATTTTTTCTTTTGTACACATGGGAATATGTTTGTAATAAATTTTGTGTTTTATCTTCTAATTAGTGAATGTACTAAAAGACAAATTTTGTGTAACCAAATGTAAAAGGAGCCCAAAGGGCAGGAAGGTTAAGAGTCTTTTTGTAATGTATAAATATTGTTGAAGTCGAAGAGAGAGGGGACTTTTCTAGCTCACTTATGTAAACACTTATTGTAAGAGGAACTATTTCTGATTATAATAAAGAAGATAGAATTTTTTGCTGGAGAAGGAGTTGTTGAGTTTCAAGTGCATGTTGTGTGGATAGCTAGATAGAACTATTTATGTATTGGTTGCTTATGCAATTAGTGAGATCGTTCTAACTCTGAACTATTTCTTAGTAGTGAATGATCTCATTTCCTTGTTTTGAATCTTGTGCAGCAAATGAGTGATGAATGTTTAAACAAACAATGAGCTATCTCTATGTTAATATTTTTGTTGTTTTCTGTGTATAATGAATTATATAAGTTATCTGTAAGATTCTATATGCATGGAATACAGTACATTACTCATACGAATAATCTTCTTGCTCCCTGGGGATAGGTTAGTTAGTATTATATTAAGTTTAGTTTAGATGTTATTTGCTTTCTCTGATTTTGGAACAAAGGAGATGAGACGAGAGGTAATAACCTCTACATCACATTGTGAACCCTTCCAATTCTCCCTAGGTGTCCTGTTTAGGGATGAATTCTGGAAGAGGATGGAACCCTAACTGGGAGGGATCATATCTCCCATAATATAGCGAATCTGAGTCTTATTTTTGGACATAGTATAAATAAGGATTTTATATTTGGCCTCTACAATTTTCAGCTCCTAAGCCTTTGCCAATATTAGGATATAGCAAATGTACCAAAACCTAGTAGTTTTAGTATTTAGGGTTTTTCTAGCTCAGGGTCAAAATAGGGTTTGACTTTCCCGAAGTTCCACTGAACGAAAACTCTTGATCCAAGTCTCTAAACTTCAATTTTTATGAGGAGAACAATCCTATGCTAGGCTTGTTACCACCTAAGTTGTACTTAGTGGTTTTTTATCAAGTGATCCTGGTGAACCGGACAGGGTTAACTTGTTCGAACTTCAAAAAGACCTTTGGAAGTACTTCTGGGAAGTGCTTGTTGTATCATATCACATGTTCATACCCCATGGGGGAATTGTAATGAATGTTCTAGCATGATAGTGTCTATAAAATACTCTGTCTCTTAGACTTCATTTGTTAATCCGATCAGCCCAGGGTGTTTTTTCCCTTGGTTATTATTGGTTGTTGAATAAACGACTGATAATTTCTGAGTTTTTCACTCCATACCTCCAATGTTCGGGTGGTCGGATTGGCATTTAGGCCTATTGAGGTTATTAGAGTCTATGTGTCAATGTATAAACATGCTAGACATATTTTTTGAGTCATATGAACATGTCTAAGTCCCCCTAGGTGTTTTTCAATTTTTCATTTTTTTAGTTTTTTCAGTGTTTTTTATTAAAATTTAATTTTTTCCAAAACTTAGGCTATTTTTTAGTAGTTTAATTGGAAAAAATGATTTTGTAATAAAAGTGGGACAAATAATCGGTTTCAGTCATGCAGGTGCTCATTTCCAAGCTAAGAGCACCATGTAAACCCATGGACCCACTTTTTCCTAAGTTTTGAGTGATCTTCCATCACTCAGGTCAGAAAGCCCCAAAAATCAATTATTGATTATTTTAATTAATAAATTGATGAATAATGGAGCAAATCCAAAATCAATAAATCAGTGGATACTCAACCGATTTGACTGAAATCAATCAGATCTGGAGCAGATTGACTGGATCTGACAAATCCTTGATTGAAGGAGGGGATCAAATCAGATCCAGAGCTGATCTACAGTGGTCTTCATGGGGAATTGTTCCCTATCTCTCTCCTCCACACATGTGGACTCTCCTGGATGCTCTGTGGGCCGATGTGTCGGTGTATGGGTTGATTTGTCAGCTCAATCAGGAGCGCGGTTGACAAGTAGGCTCAGTACAGCTTCAGTTCTGCATTGATGAATTTCACTTGATTCCATATGGAATTGCACCCCCACTGGGCTTGATGGCCTGTAATATGTATATATCCAGGCACAGCTTCCTCTTCCAAGCTAGTTAGAACTGGGATTGAGGTGCTGCTGCTATTGTAACTTTGTAATTCTTCATTTGAAATAGATAAAATATTTGGAGGCAATATGGTGTGGTGCCATTGCATGTGTGGATGATTATTGCCATTGTTTTACTGACGTAACCTGTATCTGTGGTCATTTTTTGCTAATTTCTTGTACATCTGTGGTTAAGATTGGTAATTAGCTTATTACAATATTGATAGGAAAGGTGTTTTTCAATAAGTTTACTGACTATCACTCTCCTTGGATGCATGTTTAGAGATCTAGATTTAGCATGTCCTATAAGCTTATATGCATGTTATCTTGAATCTCTTTGTATGTACTAATCGGATCTCAGATGTTTCTTGGAAAGTTCTTTGATTTCAGCTGAGTTGCAGGTTCATACTTTGGAGAGGATGCTGATCTAGTTTGCTTCTTCATTCTCCTAAAAACATTTCAAAGGCATAGTCCCTCGACATTCCACCTGAAATCTCTACTGCGGATCTTCAAGGAAACCAACACTTTTCTCCTCTTCTTCCTCCCTCAAAATCAACACTTTACCCGGTTACTTAGTTCAGTTCATAGCTGTGATTTCATTTGGATCTATTTCATAAAAGTAAAATATACATAGATCTGATATTTCATAGCTCATAACCTAGATCTTGCACTTAAAAAGGTTTCATAAGCATTCTAGATCTAGCTGTAGGGAAATTGTCCTTTTTGCATGAATTTTAAAGAAAACCTGTAGATCACATTCATTAGATTTCATTTCACTGTTATAAAATTTAACATTCTACAATATCAGTGCATTTTAATTGGCTGCACAAACAGCAAGCCAAGATCCCAAGGAAAGCTTGCTTTCCTTGGTTCCTTTTCCGCCTGTTTAGCTAGTTTTAACTTCAATTTCTTTGAGATAAGGTAGGCTGATCCAAAGGTACTCTTAAAGTGCTTTTGGGAATTTGTTATTCTAATATGCTCGCTGTCTTTAATGCTAACACCTAGGCTGATCCAAAGGCACCTAGTTGAGAAAATTTAATGTTGTTATTCTAATATGCTCGCTGTCTTTAATGCGATAATGTAATAATGCTACCACTGCCAAGACTCATTTCCGAAAGTTTGAAAGGCACCTAGTTAGTTACTGCGATAATTTTGCCTCTAACCATGAAGATACCAAAATGAATCTCTTTGCTTTATCCTTAGAGGATGATGCTGCGTAATGGTATGAAAACCTTGGTGATGATTCATATAAAACCCTTAATGAATTCCTAGCAGGTTTTAAGAAGAAATGGGGGGAAAAGAAAGAACCAAGACATTTTCTTGCTTCCCTTCATAATATAAATAAGATGGAGAATGAAACCATGGATGAATTTAATACTAAGTTCGGGCGTGTGGTTGCGGACCTCCCTAGAGACATCAAGCCAAGCGATGCCTCCATCTTGATATCCTACATTGAAGCTTTCACTGGTGATTTGAGATACCAATTAAGGGATAAAGATCCGGTCGATCTAAAAACTGCTCAAGATCTGGTCGAGAAAATAGAAAGGAATATGCAATCTTCGGGCAAATCCAACATTCCAAGTTACACTAGGGGAAACACTTCGTACAACAAAGAGAAGGGAAAGTCCGTTGAATTAGGGGAAAAGGAAACCCTTAAAGACCCCATGGAAAAGATAACTATCATGTTTGAAAAAGTGATGACTAGTCAGAACCAATTCATGACAGACCAATCTGTGCAAATGAATAAAATCCAAAACAGAATAGTCACACTGGAGAGAAATAGTGGACCTAGGAATTTTCAGCCAAAATAGAATCAAGTATATCAAAAGAAGTTTCCTCAGCAAGAGCCTAGGATTCCAAACCAGTTAGACTCAACTAACCTGGTAGATGAAGTAATTCCATGGTGTAGACCTTGTGAGCAATTCCACCCAGAAAGCACTTGCTACATAGAAAACCAGGTTATAGAACATGGGATGGTGGAGGTCAGTAATCAGGAAACAACACCAGGCGAGTCTGATCATGTGTACATGGTAGGCCAAACCTATCCTCTATCAAACCAGCATTGGCAGCAGGCCACAGATTACGGTTTTGAGAAGGATATCCTGTCTAAATTTTATGGTACAATGCCTCCTCCGGAGGAAATTAAGGAAATGAAGGATGCTAGGTTCAAGGGAGCTGTGTATCAAAGGAGAGAAAAGCAATCACCGTCTAAAAAGTACAAGCCAAAGGTAACCACTCCTCCCCTCCCAGATCCTCCGATTGTCCTTGAGTCAAATATTGATATGGGAGAATGGATAAGTAGTGCTAAGATTCATGTTTATGCAACTGATGTCCTTAAAATTCCCAGTCAAAAATAAAAGTTGTTGAAAGCCTTAGAGGATAGTCAAAGTAAAGCTCATAATATTATCGAAGAAGATCCTCTTCCTAATAATAATGCTATATTTGAAGCTGAACTTATTGAACCCATAGATATGCCCATAGTCCTCAACAGTGTTGATCCGAGAAGAGAAGATCACCCACCTTTTTATGTCTCCCTCTTAGTTGACAAACTTCTCCTTCACAAATGTATGTTAGATTCAGGTGCTTCATCAAATGTCAAGACAAGAAAAGTAATGGAGCAATTAAATCTAAGGGTCACCCGACCCTACCACAATGTTTGTGCCATGGATGCAATAGAAGTTGAAGTGGTAGGGATAATCTTAAATTTACAAGTTAAGTTGGCTAAGTATCCTGATATCGACATGTCGATGGATGTGGTGGTGATAGATGTTCTAGATAATTGGGGTATGTTGTTATCTAGAAAATGGGCCACAACTCTTGGTGGGCACATTCAAATGGATTGGACATATGCTACTATACCTGCATCAGAGAACACTAGGGTGATTCTCCACAAAGAAAAGCTAAGGAAACGGCATGTAGAAAACCCTAAGAATCCCGGAAATGAATTTTTTCATTTCACTAATAACTTTGGAAACTATGCTATTTTGTCAAATTTCATGGCCCCCATTAAGGAAAACATTAAAAAAGAAAATATTGATGAAGTTTGGAAAATGTACTTTGACGGGGCTTATTCCAAAACCGGAAAGGGTGTGGGCATTGTCATCATCTCTCCTTCAAATAAAGTCTACAACTTTGCATTCAGATTAGAGTTTGAAGCATCAAACAATGTAGCTGAGTATGAGGCATTGATCCTAGGGTTAGAAACTGCTAACGATATGGGGATAAAGATGTTGAACATAAAGGGTGATTCAGATCTAGTTGTCCTCCAGATTAAGAATCAGTTTCAATGCAAAAATGGCAGACTAAGGAAGTATAGGAATGCCACATGGGACACTATGGAATGGTTTGATGCACTTAACATTCAAAAGGTCCATAGGGAAATGAATGGGTTAGCAGATAAATTAGCAGTAACAGCATCCACCCTCCAACCATCGGATGGAATGATTAATGGGAATGGAAAGATGGAAATAAATTTTAGACCTTCAATTCCAGATAATATAGACCACTGGCAAGTGTTCAAATATGATGATCAACTCTTGAGATTCATCCACAATATACAAGAGTTTGAGGGTTGCAAGATGTCAATACCCCAAAACTCCAAAAAAATTTAAAAATTTTAAAAAGCATGTAATTCTTTAAAATCACAGTTAACTAATTACGAAATTAGTTATATGTTACCAACTTAATATTTTAATTATCTGTTCGTTGTGTTTAGTGATAGAACAGTTCTTTTCAGTTTACTGACTTGTTTCCTTTTTGTGACCACAAGGTGGGCTGTCATGCAAAAACTGGGCTTACTTAGCTTTCGAGCTAATGCAGAACGTTTTTCTGTTCTTACAAACTACAGGTAAGAATTTCGGTTGCAGCTTGTCGAAATTCTGAATTGATTTTTAAAAAAAATGCAAGTACGTTGCAAAAATAAAAGTTCAGTAGGAAGATAAATGCTTAAATAGTTTTCAATGCTTGCTGAGGTAAATTCAATAACTTCCCATCTTTCTAGTGGGAGTAACTTTATGGTTCTTAAAGATTACTGTATTATTCGATATTTATCATAGATGTCAAGTGTTAAAAGACCTCAATTAAACTCTTCGCAAAATTAGAGTAGAAAAAAGCAGAGTTATAGAATTTACAGTTTACTTTCCAAGAGCACACATACATTTACATCATAATGTATATTAATAGGGGTTTATGTATTACTATTTCCATTTTCAAATTTTGAAGTTTAAGGGAATTACAAATTTATTTCAAACTGCCCTTCGGAAAATATATACTCAATCTGAAGCACAAGTTTTAATTACACAAAAACTGTTCCAAAACTAAAGTTTATTTTTAGTCTTACTGTAAACAGGTTTTTATTCTATTTCTTCCATATTAAATAAGAGGGCCTGTCCTTAGTGGCTACTATCTTAAAAGAATGTATAACATAATCATTTAATGGTCTAACATTTATGTTGGTAATTTCTTTAAATAAGAGATTGGAAGCTTATCCTTTGTATGTTACAATTTATTGGTTAAGAACCTCTATTCTAGGCAAACAATCATCAAGGTAATTGTTATTATTATTATTATTATTATTTTTATTACTTACCAACTTCTATTCTTAGATAATTATGACAAGACCAAAGGGGTTAACATTACTATCAGTACACTTATCATGGTCGATTCTATAACACTCTTAATATCCAACATTAGTGTATTCTATAATTAAAATATAGATGTTGGGTGAATACTTGTATAAGTATTTTTCTTATTTAAACATAGGTATTATGCTTTCCTTCTACAACAAATTACAAAACTTATTTCATTTAAGATTGAAGAGTTGAATGAAAAAATAGTCATTCACCTGGATGGAAAGGTCATGAATAAGATCATGTCATAACAAGTTAAGGATTTAACTATAAAGATAAACTCTTATAAACCTTTATTTCATACATTCCAAGCTTGTATATAGGGTTATGTCATGCACTTATCACCCTTGATGGAGTATAACCTTTGATCAAATGGTTTATTAGGTAAGAAAACATGTTACGAAGTTCTAAGCTATATTGCTAGCTATACTCATGATGAACATAGAATTTAAACATGATTTTATTGCATGAGTGATGATATATCATAATGTATTATAATGAGTTGTTATAGTTTCATGTTGGTGTAAGCTCTATAGTATAGTTTACGTGTTACCAAATTTATTATTATTATGCTCCAATGATAGGTTGACTTCGGTTGGGACTATAGTATAACCTTCGAGACAGCCAAATGATTGCCAATATTGTTTCTCATGATTTGCTCGTCGGTGACTATGGAAAAATACCCACCGGGAGCAAATAATTTGCATGGAGACGTGTGTTCATTTTGGCCAAGCATCGTGAGATTTAAAAGGGTCATCCCCAACCCTAGCTCATTTTCTTTCCTTGCCTTCAGGATCTCGTCAATCTTCTACGAAATAAGCGGCTGCTCTGTCACCTGTGTAGTGCTGCAACTGTCTTTGGCCTAATTCTCCCTAGTTAGCTTGCCTAAATGCACAATAGTGAAGGCCGTGTGATGCATTACTTGTTCTCCTTTAAATTCCGTTGCTTCATCAACTTAAACCCAAACCCTTGACTGTAATAGCCCTTAATCTTCTCCTTCAGTTTATCAAATTGGGAGTGGTTCCTCCTTTCAGAGTATTGTGGCTTGAGTTTCCCCGTATACTGTGTGCTATCTGGAAAAGAGTAGCAGCACGGTTTTAGGGTTTTTTCCTTGTCAGTCCAATAACTGGGGTTCTCTGCTATCAGTGGTTAAAGGAGTGTTGTAACACCATTTCCCTTACAGTTGTATGACATACTTCTTACTCGAGCTGGTCGCTACATTGTTGGTTAACGACTTTTAAGCACAGAGGTAAGAATATCATTTGTTTCTTTTATTGTTATTGCACAATTCCTTATTTATAGAAAAATAAAACTGTTCTTATTTAATATATAATGTATTAACAGTCAGATGCATGATGAACTTGCAGTTATAACCTGTCTCATCCTTTCTGCTTAGCGAGTATGTGGTTACAGTGACTTGAAGGTCATGGTAAGCCCTGGACTTTGCCATGGTCCTCCCATCTTGTTCAAACCTTCATGGAAGGTTAAGGGCTGGTCGTTGCAGCCTGAAAGGCCCTCATGGGTTTTGGTTGTTTGCTTCACTATTTTTCAAAGTTTTATTAAGACCCTTTCTTACTGCAGGGCTCTCCGGCTTTGGCCGTGAGTGTACATTTTTTTTTGTATAAAATACTATGTTTAAAGTAAAAGACATACTGTAAATCCTTCCTATGTAAATTTTCAGTATGGCCGTGAGCTATTATTACTGAACTGGATTTTGCAGTTATTACTTTTGTATATTCTGGATGAATAGGGTTTTACCCTAAATTTTAACAGTAAATAAGTAACTCCGTTTCTTTTTAAATTACTGTTTAATATTTGAGGCCATGAGTTTGTCTTGGAAAAATATGCTGTCTATACAGTCTTCTTACAATATATCTTATTTACAGTTACGATTTTGGACCTATTTAATATATATATATATATATATATATATATATGTATATGTATATGTATATGTATATGTATATGTATATGTATATGTATATGTATATGTATATGTATATATATATATATATGTATATGTATATGTATATGTATATGTATATGTATATGTATATGTATATGTATATGTATATGTATATGTATATGTATATATGTATGTGTATATATATGTATATGTCTAGATATATATACATATATATATATATATATATGTATATGTATATGTATATGTATATGTATATGTATATGTATATGTATATGTATATATATGTACTGTGTAACCTCTGCCTAAAGAGCCTATCTGAGTTCGGATACCTCCAAATTCTGTAATTTGATAAATACCTAATTTACTCTCTGTGAATTATTTATTGTATTAGCAGGTAGGGTTTTCCTGTACATTAATAATATATTGGGTTATTCATTTACTCAAGGAATTATATATAATGTTATATTAGTTATACTTTTCGAATTATAAAGTCTTAATGTTTTAATGAAATTCTTTATGTAACTGTCAGTGTAACCTTGGGTATAGGTTCTATATTATATTTTTGTTTAACAATAATAGGTTAAGACATTACTGTGATTCCTAATAACACTATTTTTATAAAGTAAATATTAGGATAGTAATTATTACTTATTATAATAACAATGTTACCTTACCTGGAATACTTATTACTTTTGTTACTAGTTCTGCTTAGGTTCTTTTATAAGTATATAGGGTAATAGTAATTTGTTCTCTGTTTATTCATACTAATAGAATAAAATAACCGGTTGTTAATGTGTTCTCAAACTTACTATATTAAATAATTTGTAAACATATGCTCTGTAATCTATACTGTTTGGTTTATGCTGCAATTTAATATTTATAAATGAATAAAAAGGAACTAACTATATCCTGCACTGTTAACATCTGAAATAGTAAAGATTAGCAGTTGTATGTCTTTACTTTAAGCTTAACTAAGTTATTCAGAAATGAATAAAGGATATATATATTACTTTTCTGAAAAGTAAATTCTGCTAAAAACCAAAGTACCTGTAGAAGTAAATAGAGATTCTAGCTAATCTTCTTTCAACTGAATATTATACTTGCAGTAGTTTAAACTGTAAAGAAGTAGACTGTTAAGCATCTTTATCTAACCTAACCCTACTCTAGTTGACTATTATTCTCTTCTTTGTTACTCAAATGAGCAAATAAGTAAGTAACTATAGTATCAATACTGTTTTCTCTTCTTGAACCTGCTACTATCAGTAAACCATACCATTTATTTCTCTGTTTCTAAAAGACTTTACAGTCTTCATTACAGGTTAATACAATTCCTAATACAAAAGATATTTCTTTTAAAACCATACAAAGAAACACTCTGAAATTCCATTCATATTCTATTTTATATTATCATCATATCATCTTTCTTTATAATTTTACCCCTGTGCTAGAGTACGGTCTGGTAAAACCCAGATGAGGAAAAACACAGTGGGTCCTTATTTTTCATCACAAGATTCTATTACTGATAAACTAAAAACATTTACATCACTAAACCAGCTAAATATTTATATCATAAACATAAATGTAACATTCAACCATTCACAGTTATTAAAACAAAGACAGTTAGGTGAAAGAACCTGTTTAAACCTGGACAACAACAACAATGGGAGGTCGTTCCTCCCTACCAACTCCTGGAGAGCCCTCAAACAACGACTTCTCAGGACCCCTGAGCTTGCTCTGGTCTCCCTGGATGGAACTAGGTGCAGCAATATTCAAATACCAGTCTTCAAACTCAGTATCAAATCTGAACTTATCAGTAAGTTCTCCCAGCTAACAAGCTGTAATAACCAAGTTACTGCAGCATTCCTCTCAGAACAACTTCCTTACTCTTTTTCCCTTTTTCCCCAAATGAATTTCCTGAATAGCATTCCACCTGAATGATTCTTCTCTAGAAAATAACCGAGCAACCCCAGCTCTATTCATTGGGTACTTTTAAAATATTTCCTAGGTCTTTTTGGGTTAGTTGTCATTTATTGAGCCAGCTGCTCTGATCCCACTTTCTTGGGGGATCATGAACCCAATTATAGGGAAGTTTCGACCTTCAACTTAGGAAGTGTTTGAGGATGCTGCCACTTATCTTTTTCCCTCCTCCTAGTTCCATCCACCAGTTTGACCAGTAACCTCTTATTAATAGCTCTCCCATGCGGTTGTCTCCACATTTTATTTATTAATAATAAAATATTCAGAATTACATTCCACTTCTTTTGACTCTGCTAAGTCATCAGTTCCTACTTAGCATTAAATTTAACATAATGTATTAGGAAATATAATTAAAATAATTAACATTATTTTACAAAATTGGGGTATGTGACATACACACCCCCTTAAAATGTAACATCGTCCTTGATGTTACTTATTCTTCATCCTCTGCAACCTCCTGGAACAAATTCGAGTATGCCTCCCACATCTTACTTTCCAGTTCCCACGTAGCCTCTTCAGGACTAAGGTGCTTCCATTGCACCTTCACCTGTCCCATGGTGTGGTTCTGCAGAGTAATTTCCCTCCTCCCGAGGATATAGTCCGGTTCCACCAGAATTTCTCCTTTTGGTTCCACCTGTACAACATTCCAATCCAGCACATGAGTAGCATCATGAACATACTTTTTTAAAACTGAGATATGAAAAACATTATGCACTTTCAAATTAGGTGGTAACGCTAGCTGATATGCAACTTGACCAATTCTAGATAAAATTTCAAATAGACCACAATAACGTGGTGCTAGTTTTGCACAAATCCCCAGTCTTAGAGAGCTTTTCTTTGGTATTACCTTTATAAACATGTGCTCACCTACCTAGAACTCCTTGGGAGTTCTTTTTAAATATGCTTGGCTCTTTTGCCGATCCTGGGCCACCTTCAAATTTTCCTGCACTTGCTTCACAATCTCTTCCATTTGTTTTAATAATTCTGGTCCTAACACTAATATATCTTCTAGATTATTCCAGGAGATAGGAGTGTTGCATTTACGCCCATACAAAATTTCAAATGGACTGAACTTAGTTGATGACTGATAGTTATTATTATATGCAAACTCTGCGAGATGCAATTAGTCTTCCCACTTACCTGGCTGATATTTAACATACATCCTTAACAGATCTTCCAGCACCTGATTCACTCTTTCAGTCTGTCCATCTATCTGAGGATGGAAAGAGGTGCTAAAATTCAGTGTTGTATTTAATCCCTTAAACAAGGACTTCCAAAAATTCCCTGTGAATTTAGGATCCCTGTCTGAAATGATAACCTTCGGTACTCCATGTAACCGAAAAATCTGATTTAAGAATATATTAGCTATATTAGCATCCTTGTAAGTAGTTTTGACAGGAATGAAATGTGCTGCTTTACTTAACTTGTCAACCACTACCATAATAGAATCATTTTGATTCTGATTTCTGGGCAGTCCAGTAATAAAATCTAAGCTAATCACTTCCCATTTCCAGCTAGGAATGGGTAAAGGTTGTAGCAAAATGGCTGGATGTTGTTGTTCAGTTTTCACTTATTGGCAGTCCAAACATCTAGCAATGTACTCAGCTACTTAATATTTCATTTTAGGCTAAAAATATTATTTTCTTAACATGGTTACAGTCTTTTGGTAACCTGGATGTCCTGAGTAAGGTGTTTTATGAACTTCATCCAGAATCAACAACTTAACCTTAGGCACATTAGGCACATATAGTTTATCCTTAAATAATAAAAATCCATCTTCATTTAGACTATAACCTTTTATTAAACTTTCTGTAGGTTCGTATTTAGCTGTAACTTGTAATTTTTGATAAATTTCATCTAGTTTTACACCTTCAGTAAGCTGTTCATTTAAATCAAAAGCATAAGTGCTGATTGCTGCTGTAAAATTCAGCTTTGCGTTTCTGCTTAAAGCATCAACCACCTTATTTTTGTTTCCTTTTATATGTTGGATTTCAAAATCATATTCACTCAAGAAGGCTAACCACCTTGCTTGTCTTGCATTTAAGTTAGGCTGATCTAAAAGATATTTCAGTCCTTTATTATCAGTCATTAAAATAAAATTTCTGCCTATTAAATGATGTTGCCACATTTTTAAGGCATGTATAACAGTAGCAAGTTCTAAATCATAAGTTGCATAATTCTTTTCATGAATTTTTAACTTCCTGGACTCATAGGCAATGACATGCCCGTCTTGAGTCAGCACACCGCCTAAGCCATCATTACAGGCATCTGTGCATACCACAAAATCCTTATTAGGATCTGTTATCCTTAGAATAGGTGCACTTGTCAATAAGGTTTTTAATTTCTTAAAAATTTCTTCACACTTTAAGTTCCAATCGAATTTCTTGCCTTTATTTTGCAAATAAGTGATCGGATTAGCTATTTTTGAAAAGCCTTCAATGAATCTCCGGTAATAACCGGTAATTCCCATGAATGACCTAACATCTGTTACGTCTTTTGGAACCGGCCAATCTTCAATTGCCTGAATCTTTTCAGGATAAAATAAAATCCCTTCCTTAGTCACTATGTGACCTAAGTACTGGATTTCATCCTTAAAGAAGTCTCACTTGCTAAACTTTGCGAAGAGTTGTTGTCTCTCAGCTCTTGTAAAACTATCCTTAGGTGTTCTTTATGTTCTTCTTCTGTTTTAGAGTAAATTATGATGTCATCGATAAACACGACAACAAATTTATCTAAGTATTTATGCATTATATTATTCATTAAGCACATAAAGACAACTGGGGCATTGGTAAGCCCAAATGGCATTACGACAAATTCGTAATGTCCATACCTTGTTCTGAAGGCTGTCTTGAAGATATCCTCATCTTTAATTCTTACTTGATGATATCCTGATCTTAGGTCTATCTTTGAGAACACTGTAGCTCCATGTAGCTAATCAAACAGATCATCTATGCGGGGCAACGGATATCTGTTTTTAATAGTCATCTTGTTTAGTTGACGGTAGTCTATGCATAATCGCATAGTTTCGTCTTTCTTTTTGACAAATATGACCAATGCTCCCCAAGGAGACACACTGGGTCGAATCTACTTCTTATCTATTAATTATTTTAACTGTGATTTTATCTCATTAAGTTCTAAAATATTCATTCAATACGGAGCTTTCGAGCTAGGTACCGCACCTGGCACTAACTCAATAGTGAAATCCAGTTCCCTCCTAGGAGGTAATCCTGGAATTTCTTCTGGGAATACGTTAGTAAATTCATTTAAAACAGGAATATCTTCTATTTTTAACTTATCTGTTTCAGACTTACTTGCCTCATTTATAATAGTTATAGCATAGGATTTACCCCTTTTCTAACTGCTCTTTTAAGCTGTAAGACAATAATTTGTCTGATTACAGTTTTTCTAGGGATACCCTTAACCGTTACTAGTTGTTCATTACTATTTAAACACATGAAAGTTTTATCATAACAATTTAAAACTACCTTATGCTGCTCTAACCAATCCATGCCAATCAGTAAATCATATGAGCCCAGTGGCAAAACATTAAGCATAACTGTAGTTTTAAATTCATTCATAAGAAAATCACATTCTTTCACAAAACAGGTTACCTTTCTTTTTTCCCCAGTGGCTAATTGAACTAACCAGGAGTTATCAAATTTATCAACAGACAATTTACATTTTTCTACCATCTGAGGTGCAATGTAACTAAGACTAGCTCCTGGATCAATTAATATGGTTACAGGGGTTTGATTAATCATACCTTCCACTTCCACCATGGAAGTCTGATAGTCAGCTTGGCGGTTCTCCAAAGCTGCATTTATTCTGGGCATAGTCCTCGCAAATTCTCCAATGGTCATTTCCTCTTGCACAGTGTGAATATTGCTGACTGAATTTTTCCAGTTTGGGCAGACCAAGGCATAGTGCGGGCCATTACATTCCCAGCACTTAATAGGCTCCTTTCGTTCAAAACTCTTAGTGAAATTCCCATGATTGTTTGCATCTTCCTTGCCCTTAAAGTTATTGGAATTATTGGAAGCACCATTTCTATTTCCCTGGAAATTCTTACTGTTAGAATAATTTTTATTCTTATTATTCTTCAAATTCTTCTGGGGTACAAATTCTTTCTTCTTAAACTAAGGTTGATGATTGTTCTTTCTAGCCTTCTAGTTGGCTATGCCTTCTTTCTTCTTGTTCTTCTCAAAACAGAAATTAGCCTTCCACATGGCTTCCTCCAGAGTCTTCAAGTTATCATACTCAATTCTGTCCTTAATGTGATATGGTAGACAGCTAAGAAAGCGCTGTACTTTAGGCTTTTCGTCTACCAAATAAGGTACATACCTCAGCAAGCTTAAGAATTTACTGTTCAAATCCTTCATAGTCATTGAACCTAACTTCAATTCGTAAAATTATTTAGCTCTTTCTTCATAATATTGCTCAGACAAAAATTTCTTCTTGAAGTACCTTTTAAAGGTACTCCAATTAACTTCTTTTTCCTTGATACCCTTGACTCTCTTCAGATTTTGCCACCATATGTCTACTTTTCTACAGAGATTATAAATTTCCATTCTTACCTTCAGCTGATTTGAATAGTTGTATATCTGAAAATACTTCCTCATCCCGGATAACCAGGACTCTACTTCTTCCCCTTTTTCAATCTCTCCATTAAAAGTTGGGGGCTTTATCTTTTTAAACTCCCCTGAAATATCCTCATATGGTATGTACTTCTTCTTTCTACCATACAACTTAGCCTCACTACTGTCACTAGTAGTGTGGTAGCTTTGTTGTTCATCGAACCCTTCAGATGATGAACTGCTATCAGTTTTCACCAGCTTCACCCTTTTAGACTTTCTTTGTTGACTAGCCTCCTCAGATTTTGATCTTTTGCTCCTTCCTTCAGTTTGGAAATTTTCCATCAAAATTTGGTTCAACTCTTCCTGAGTCTTCAAAATCCTTTCATTGTCCTTCTTGACTGATTCCATTTCAGTCTTCAAATCCTTTATAGTATGCATCAGCTTTGAGGAGTGAGCAGTTACCTCTTCTAACATAGGTTCTCTGGACAATTGCCTTGTTTCTGTGTTTGGAGACTCCTCCTGCGCATATTCTCCTAGCTTCTCCATACCTTCCTGTTAAATTTCAGAAAAAGAAATTTTTTGTTCTTTACATAAAACAGAATATAGGTTAGTATATTATTTTACTGTTCTACGGAAACTAGTTGGACTTACATCAAGGCCTAGTATTTGAACCATGCTCTGATACCACATGTCAATACCCCAAATTTCCCAAAAATTTTAAAAATTTTAAAATCATGTAATTATTTAAAATTACAGTTAACTAATTATGAAATTAGTTATATGTTACCAACTTAATATTTTAATTATCTGTTTGTTGTGTTTAGTGATAGAACAGTTCTTTTTAGTTTACTGACTTGTTTCCTTTTTGCGAGCACAAGGTGGGATGTCATGCAAAAATTGGCCTTACTTAGCTTCCGAGCTAATGCAGAACGTTTTCCTGTTCTTACAGACTACAGGTAAGAATTTCAGTTGCAGCTTGTTGAAATTATGAAGTGTTTTTAAAAAAAATGCAAGTACGTCGCAAAAATAAAAGTTTAGTAGGAAGATAAATGCTTAAACAGTTTTCAATGCTTACTAAGGTAAATTCAATAACTGCCCATCTTTCTAGTGGGAGTAACTTTATGGTTCTTAAAGATTATTGTATTATTCAATATTTATTATAGATGTCAATTGTTAAAAGACCTCAATTAAACTCTTTGCAAAATTAGAGTAGAAAAAGGCAGAGTTATAGAATTTACAGTTTACTTTCCAAGAGCACACATACATTTACATCATAATGTATATTAATAGGGGTTTACGTATTACTGTTTCCATTTTCAACTTTTGAAGTTTAAGGGAATTACAACTTTATTTCAAACTGCCCTTCAGAAAAGATATACTCAATCTGAAGCACAAGTTTTAATTACACAAAAACTGTTCCAAAACTAAAGTTTATTTTTAGTCTTACTGTAAACAAGTTTTTATTCTATTTCTTCCATATTAAATAAGAGGGCCTGTCCTTAGTGGCTACTATCTTAAAAGAATGTATAACATAATCGTTTAATGGTCTAACATTTATGTTGGTAATTTCTTTAAATAAGAGAATAGAAGCTTATCCTTTGTATGTTACAATTTCTTGGTTAAGAACCTCTATTCTAGGCAAACAATCATCAAGGTAATTGTTATTATTATTATTATTATTTTGTTACTTACCAACTTCTATTCTTAGATAATTATGGCAAGACCAAAGGGGTTAGCATTACTATCAGTACACTTATCATGGTCGATTCTAAAACACTCTTAATATCCAACATTAGCGTATTCTATAATTAAAATATAGATGTTGGGTGAATACTTGTATAAGTATTTTTCTTATTTAAACATAGGTAGTATGCTTTCCTTCTACAACAAATTACAAAAATTATTTCATTTAAGATTGAAGAGTTGAATGACAAAATAGTCATTCACCTAGATGGAAAGGTCATGAATAAGATCACGTCATAACAAGTTAAGGATTTAACTCTAAAGATAAACTCTTATAAACCTTTATTTCATACATTCCAAGCTTGTATATAAGGTTATGTCATGCACTTATCACCCTTGATGGAGTATAACATTTGATCAAATGGTTTATTAGGTAAGAAAACATGTTACGAATTTCTAAGCTATATTGCTAGCTATACTCATGATGAACATAGAATTTAAACATGATTTTATTGCACGAGTGATGATATATCATAATGTATTATAATGAGTTGTTTAGTTTCACATCGGTGTAAGCTCTATAGTATAGTTTACATGTTACCAAATTTCTTATTATTATGCTCCAATGATAGGTTGACTTCGGCTGGGACTATAGTATAACCTTCGAGACAGCCAAATGATTGCCAATATTGTTTCTCGTGATTTGCTCGTCGGTGACTATGGAAAAATACCCACTGGGAGCAAATAATTTGCATGGAGACGTGTCTTCATTTTGGCCAAGCAATGTGAGATTTAAAAGGGTCATCCCCAACCCTAGCTCATTGTCTTTCCTTGCCTTCGGGCTCTCGTCAATCTTCTGCGAAATAAGAGGCTGCTCTGTCACCTGTGTAGTGCTACGACTGTCTTTGGCCTAATCCTCCCTAGTTAGCTTGCCCAAATGCACAATAGTGAAGGTCGTGTCATGCGTTACTTGTTCTCCTTTATATTTTTGTTGCTTCAACAACTTAAACCCAAACCCTTGACTGTAACAGCCCTTACTCTTCTCCTTCAGTTTATCAAATCGGGAGTGGTTCCTCCTTTCAGAGTATTGTGGCTTGATTTTCCCCGTATACTGTGTGCTATCTGGAAAAGAGTAGCAGCACGGTTTTATGGTTTTTTCCTTGTCAGTCCAATAACTGGGGTTCTCTGTTGTCAGTGGTTAAAGGAGTGTTGTAACGCCATTTCCCTTATAGTTGTATGACAGACTTCTTACTCGAGCTGGTCGTTGGTCGTTGCATTTCTGGTTAACGACTTTTAAGCACAGAGGTAAGAATATCATTTGTTTCTTTTATTGTTATTGCACAATTCCTTATTTATAGAAAAATAAAACTATTCTTATTTAATATATATTGTATTAACAGTCAGATGTGTGATGAAATTCTAGGTATAACCTGTCTCATCCTTTCTTCTTAGCGAGTACGTGGTTACAACGAATTGAAGGTCACGGTAAGCCCTCGGATTTTCCATGGCCATCCCATCTTGTTCAAGCCTTCATGGAAGGTTAAGGGTTGGTCGTTGCGGCCTGAACGGCCCTCATGGGTTTTGGTTGTTTGCTTCGCTGTTTTTCAAAGTTTTATTAAGACCCTTGCTTACTGCAGGGCTCTCCGGCTTTGTCCGTGAGTGTACATTTTGTTTTGTATAAAAATACCGTGTTTAAAGTAAAAGACAGACTGTAAAGCCTTCCTATGTAAATTTTCAGTACGGCCATGAGTTATTATTACTGAACTGGATTTTGCAGTTATTACTTTTGTATATTCTGGATGAATAGGGTTTTACCCTAAATTTTAACAGTAAAGAAGTAACTCCGTTTCTTTTTAAATTACTGTTTAATATTTGAGGCCGTGAGCCTGTCTTGGAAAAATATGTTGTCTATACAGTCTTCTTACAATATATCTTATTTACAGTTATGGTTTTGGACCTATTTAAATATATATATATGTGTGTGTGTGTGTGTGTGTTAATACTGTGTAAGCTCGGCCTAAAGAGATTATCTGAGTTCGAATACCTCCGATTTCTGTAATTTGATAAATACCTAATTTACTCTCTGTGAATTATTTATTGTATTAGCAGGTAGGGTTTTCCTGTACATTAATAATATATTGGGTTATTCATTTACTCAAGGAATTATATATAATGTTATATTAGTTATACTTTTTGAATTATAAAGTCTTAATGTTTTAATGAAATTCTTTATGTAACTGTCAGTGTAACCTTGGGTACAGGTTCTATATTATATTTCTGTTTAACAATAATAGGTTAAGACATTACTGTGATTCCTAATAACACTATTTTTATAAATTAAATATTAGGATAGTAATTATTACTTATTATAATAACAATGTTACCTTACCTGGAATACTTATTACTTTTGTTACTAGTTCTGCTTAGGTTCTTTTATAAGTATATAGGGTAATAGTAATTTGTTCTCTATTTATTCATACTAATAGAATAAAATAATTGATTTTTAATGTGTTCTCAAACTTACTGTATTAAATAATTTGTAAACATATGCTCTGTAATCTATACTGTCTGGTTTATGCTGCAATTTAATATTTATAAATGAATAAAAATGAACTAACTATATCCTGCACTATTAACATCTGAAATAGTAAAGATTAGCAGTTGTATGTCTTTACTTTAAGCTTAACTAAGTGATTCAGAAATGAATAAAGGATATATATACTATTTTTCCGAAAAGTAAATTCTGCTGAAAACCAAAGTACCTGTAGAAGTAAATAGAGATTCTAGCTAATCTTCTTTCAACTGATTATTATACTTACAGTAGTTTAAACTGTAGAGAAGTACACTGTTAAGCATCTTTATCTAACCTAACCCTACTCTAGGTGACTATTATTCTCTTCTTTGTTACTCAAATGAGAAAATAAGTAAGTAATTGTAGTATCAAGACTGTTTTCTCTTCTTGAACCTACTACTATCAGTAAACCATACCATTTATTTCTCTATTTCTAAAAGACTTGACAGTCTTCATTATAGGTTAATACAATTCCTGATACAAAAGATATTTCTTTTAAAACCATACAAAGAAACACTCTGAAATTCCATTCATATTCTATTTTATATTATCATCATATCATCTTTCTTTATAATTTTACCCCTGTGCTGGAGTTTGGTCTGGTAAAACCCAGATGAGGAAAAACACAGTAGGTCCTTATTTTTCATCACAAGATTCTATTACTGATAAACTAAAAACATTTACATCACTAAACCAGCTAAATCTTTATATCATAAACTACAAACATAACATTCAACCATTCACAGTTATTAAAACAAAGACAGTTAGGTGACAAAACCTGTTTAAACCTAGACAACAACAACAATGGGAGGCCGTTCGTCCCTACCAACTCCTGGAGAGCGCTCAAACAACGACTTCTCAGGACCCCCGAGCTTGCTCTGGTCTCCCTGGTTGGACTAGGTGCAGCAATAGTCAAATACCAGTCTTCAAACTTAGTGTCAAATCTGAACTTATCAGTAAGTTCTCCCAGCTAACAAGCTATAATAACCAAGTTACTACAGCATTCCTCTCAGAACAACTTCCTTACTCTTTTTCCCTTTTTCCCCAAATGAATTTCCTGAATAGCATTCCACCTGAATGATTCTTCTCTGGAAAATAACTGAGCAACCCCAGCTCTATTCATTGGGTACTTTTAAAAGATTTTCTAGGTCTTTTTGGGTTAGTTGTCATTTATTGAGACACCTTCTCTAATCCCACTTTCTTGGGGGATCATGACCCCAATTATAGGGAAGTTGCCACCTGCAACTTAGGAAGTATTTGAGGATGCTGCCACTTGTCTTTTTCCCTCCTCCTAGTTCCATCCACCAATTTGACCAGTAACCTCTTATTAATAGCTCTCCCATGCTGTTGTCTCCACATTTTATTTATTAATAATAAAATATTCAGAATTACATTCCACTTCTTTTGACTCTGCTAAGTCATCAGTTCCTACTTAGCATTAAATTTAACATAATGTATTAGGAAATATAATTAAAACAATTAACATTATTTTACAAAATTGGGGTATGTGACACAAGATCAGTTATCAACAGGAAGGTAAAGAGTATCAGGAGTGCGAGGATAATGAAAGGAATCACATCCCGGGTAGCCTTATAGCTTTCAAGAATCTTTTCGATCATCAGGATCATCATAAAAAACAAAAAGAAGAAATAAAAACTGGGAATTATATGGAAATAAACATAGGAACTAACAAGGATCCCAAGTTAATAAAAATTCAAAAAGGTACTTCGGAAAAGGAAAGGAACAACTTCATCAACCTAATCAAAGAGTATAGAGATGTGTTGGCCTTTAGTTATGATGAGCTTAAGGCCTATAGGTAGGATGTATTTCAACACACTATTCCCCTCATAGAAGAAGCTAAGGAGGTCAAACCTTTCCGACAAAAACTTAGGTGAATAAATCCTAAGTTGGCCCCCATTGTGCAGAAGGAGCTTCAGAGGATGCTAGTAGTAGGGATCATAGCACCTACAAGGCATTCATCTTGGTGCTCCAACTTAGTTGTTGTTAGAAAGAAGAATGGGTCAATTAGAATATGTATAGATTTTAGAAATCTGAATACATCATGCCTCAAAGATAATTACCCATTACCTGACATGGAAACTTTTCTTCAAAGAGTAACAGGATCAGGAATGATGTCCATGTTGGATGGATTTTCCGGTTATAACCAAGTGTTGGTAAATAAAGAAGATCAAAATAAGACTACATTCACCACACCTTGGGGTACTTATAAATTTCTAAGAATGCCTTTTGGCTTGTTGAATGCTGGTGCCACCTTCCAAAGAGCCATGGATTTTTCCTTCAAAGAACTTATAGGAAAAATAATTGAAATATATCAGGATGACTTAACTGTTTTTTCAAGAGAAAGATCTGACCGCATAAGTCATCTTAGGTAGGTTTTTATAAGATGCCAGAAATATGGTATTTCCTTGAATCCCACCAAGTCAATCTTTGGAGTGGATGAAGGCAAGTTGTTGGGGCACATCATTTCTAAATATGGTGTCAAGGTTGATCCTGAGAGAGTTGAAGCTATTAATAAAGTCCCCTTGCCTCACAATCTAAAAGCTCTCCAGTCCTTTAATGGTCAAATCAATTTCATAAGAAGATTCATCCCAAACTTAGCATAATTAATGAAACCTCTACAAAAGCTATTAAAGAAGGATTCTAAGTTTGAGTGGACAGATGAAGGGAAAGATGCATTCAAGTCCATAAAAAATGCCATATCCATGTCCCCGGTCTTGACTAGTCCAAATTATACCAAAGAATTCCAAATATTTTCCTTTGCCTCAGAAGACACCATTGCTGGTGTTTTACTTCAAAAGAATAAAGAGGGACAAGAGCAACCCATAACATTTATGAGTAGAGCCTTACAAAATTCAGAATTTAAGTATACCACGATGGAGAAACAGGCCTATGCTCTTGTCAAGTCCGTTAAACATTTTAGAACTTATATAGGTTACTCCAAAATCATTGGATATGTACCCCATGCAACTGTCAAGGATATCATGTCTCAGCAGGACTGTCTAGGAGTCAAGGGTAAGTGGGTTTCAAAAGTTCCGGAATATGATTTGGAGATAAGACCTACTAAATTAATTAAGGGACAGAGCCTTGCAAAGATGTTGACCCAAGGAAATGAGAAGGCTTTAGGAATAATCTGCCAGAGCAGTAATTCAGAGCAAAGTGTATTAGATGAGTTTCAGAGATTAGAGCAGGACCCATGGTACACTGACATCATATTTTTTCTCCGCAACCTTACATGCCCTGATCACTTACTTGGCCATAAAAGAAGGGAATTAAGGTTAAAGGCAACTAAGTATTGTTTGACCAAAGATGGTTTGGGTTGGAGAAACCCACATGGTTTGATACTTAGATGTGTCGAGGAACCTGAGTCCAAGAGACTCATGGTTGAGTTCCATTCAGGATTTTGTGGTGGACATTTTGCAGCTAAAACAACCGCCCACAAAATCCTTAGAGCAGGCTACTATTGGCCAAACCTACTTTTAGATGTGCACAAGGCTGTCAGAGTTTGTCCCCAGTGTCAGTTATTCACCGGAAAGAAACAAATGAAAGCCTTGCCTCTAAATCCAATAGTAGTCCAAGCCCCTTTTCAGCAATGGGGGCTTGACTTCATCGGTAAGTTCAAGGATAATTCAAACAATGGTTACTCTTGGATTCTTACCGCCACAGATTATTTTACCAAGTGGGTAGAGGCAATACCCACCAAAAAGGCAACCGATGCCATAGTCATGGATTTCCTAGAAGATAAAATCATCACAAGATTCAGTGTGCTAGCTAGAATAATCACGGATAATGGCCCATGCTTTGTTTCTTTTGAGATGTTTTCTTTCTGTTTCAAGTACGGCATTATCCTATCTCACTCATCTAATTACTATCCCCAAGGAAATGGTCTAGCAGAATCAAGTAACAAGAACTTAATGACCATAATCAAAAAAATTATGGGCGACAATAAGAAGGCTTGGGATAGCAAAATCAAATTAGCATTATGGGCCGACAGGATCACTAAGAAAGGTTCAACAAGGAGGATCCCTTTCGAACTAGTATATGGCCTTGATGTCACCTTACTAGTCCATCTAAAGCTTCCAGTTTATCAGCTCCTCCAGAAATTCAGCTCAGATCAAGAAGTCATCCAGAATAGAATAAACCAGTTGATCGAGCTAGATGAAAGAAGAAGAGACTCCCTTGACCATAGTATCAAAAATTCAGACAAGGTCAAGAGAGCCTTTGATAAGTCTACCCGGCCAGGTTCCTTCCAAGTAGGTGACACGGTTCTACGTTGGGAGAAACGAAGGGAAAAACCTGGGAAACATGGAAAGCTCGACAGCCTGTGGTTGGGACCATACATCATCGATGAAATAGCAGGAACGAACTCCTTCTATCTAAATGACTTGGAAGGAGAAAGACTGAGCTTACCAATGAATGGTTTCCTCCTCAAGCTATTTTTCATCGAGACAGTTTGATGCCTTTAGTGGCATCGGTGGTTTCAGGGCCAATTTCTAAACCTTGCCTACATGTATTTCTAAATTGTATATATCATATTGTTGTATCATAGATATTGTTGTATTATAGTTATTTTGTACCATGTTGAAAATTTTCCTATGTACATTAGTTTGTTTTTATATCTAATTTTTTCTTATATATACATGTTACTGACAAACTCTAATTGCCTTGCAGGACCCAGATATTCCAGAGTTCTCACATCCTCTACTTTGAATAGAAGTTCAGTCAGAGAATGTGTCCCAGATGGAGCCAGAATGTTACCACCTAAGTTGTACTTAGTGGTTTTTTATCAAGTGAGCATGGTGAACCGGACAGGGTTAACCTGTTCGGACTTCAAAAAGACCTTTGGAAGTACTTCTGGGAAGTGCTTGTTGTATCATATCACATGTTCATACCCCATGGGGGAATTGTAATGAATGTTCTAGCATGATATTGTCTGTAAAAGAATCGGTCTCTTAGACTTCATTTGTCAATCCGATCAGCCCAGGGTGTTTTTTCCCTTGGTTATTATTGGTTGTTGAATAAACGACTGATAATTTCTGAGTTTTTCACTCCATACCTCCAAAGTTGGGGTGGTCGGCTTGGCATTTAGGCCTATTGAGGTTATTAGAGTCTATGTGTCAATGTATAAACATGCTAGACATATTTTTTGAGTCATATGAACATGTCTAAGTCCCCCTAGGTGTTTTTCAATTTTTCAATTTTTTAGTTTTTTCAGTGGTTTTTTATTAAAATTTAATTTTTTCAAAACTTGGGCTATTTTTCAATAGTTTAATTGGAAAATTTGATTTTGTAATAAAAGTGGGCCAAATAATCGGTTTCAGTCATGTAGGTGCTCATTTTCAAGCTAAGAGCACCATGTAAACCCGTGGACCCACTTTTTCCTAAGTTTTGAGTGATCTTCCATCACTCAGGTCAGAAAGCCCAAAAAATCAATTATTGATTATTTTAATTAATAAATTGATGAATAATGGAGCAAATCCAAAATCAATAAATCAGTGGATACTCAACCGATTTTACTGAAATCAATCAGATCTGGAGCAGATTGACTGGATCTGACAAATCCTTGACTAAAGGAGGGGATCAAATCAGATCCAGAGCTGATATACAGTGGTATTCATGGGGAATTGCACACTCTCTCTCTCTCCTCCACATGTGTGGACTCTCCCGGATGCTCTGTGGGTCGATGTGTCGGTGTATGGGTTGATGTGTCAGCTCAATTAGGCCCCCGGTTGACAAGTAGGCTCAGTACAGCTTCAGTTCTGCATTGATGAACTCTCCATCAGTTGATTTCACTTGATTCCATGAGGAATTGTGCCCCCCCTAGGCTTGATGGCCTGTAATTTGTATATATCTAGGCACAGCTTCCTCTTCCAAGCTAGTTAGAATTGGGATTGAGGTGTTGCTGCTATTGTAACTTTGTAATTCTTCATTTTAAATAAAGAAAAGTTTTGGAGGCAATACAGTGTGGTGCCATTGCATGTGTGGATGATTATTGCCATTGTTTTACTGAGGTAACATGTATCTGTGGTCATTTTTTGCTAATTTCTTGTAGATCTGTGGTTAAGATTGGTAATTAGCTTATTACAATCTAGATAGGAAAGGTGTTGTTCAATAAGTTTATTGAATGTCACTCTCCTTGGATGCATGTTTAGAGATCTAGATTTAGCATGTCCTATAAGCTTATATGCATGTTATCTTGAATCTCTTTGTATGTACTAATCGAATCTCACAAGTTTCTTGGCAAGTTCTTTGATTTCAGCTGAGTTGCAGGTTTATACTTTGTAGAGGATGCTGATCTAGTTTAATTCTTTATTCTCCTCAAAAAATTTCAAAGGAATAGTCCCTCGACATTCCACCTGAAAGCTCTATTGTGGATCTTCAAGGAAACCAACACTTTTCTCCTCTTCTTCCTCCCTCAAAATCAACACTTTACCTGGTTACTTGGTTCAGCTCATAGCTGTGATTTCATTCGGATATGTTTCATCAAAGTAAAATATACATAGATCTGATATTTCATAGCTCATAACCTAGATCTTGCACTTAAAAAGGTTTCATAAGCATTCTAGATCTAGCTGTAGGGAAATCGTCCTTTTTGCATGAATTTTAAAGAAAACCTGTAGATCACATGCATTAGATTTCCTTTTGCTGTTATAAAATTTAACATTCTGCAATATCAGTGCATTTTAATTGGCTGCACAAACAGCAAGCCAAGATCCCAAGGAAAGCTTGCTTTCCTTGGTTCCTTTTCTGCCTGTTTAGCTAATTTTAACTTCAATTTCTTTGAGATAAGGTAGGCTGATCCAAAGGTACTCTTAAAGTGATTTTGGGCATTTTTTATTCTAATATGCTCGCTTTATTTTAGCATTTCTGACAGAAGGGAAAGGAAGCTGCTGTCCGAAGTGGCCTCGGGAGTGTTCAAATCCCCCCAGGGGTCTCCCTTTTCACCAAAAAACTCAAATTTTTCCCAAAGTTGTAAAATCTTGGTTTCAGCCTATATAAGGACCAAGAATTTTCTGATATATCATTCCTCTGATATTGTAACCATTAATAAATAAAATAATCTTTGGAATAGGCTCTTTCGAGCCCATTCCCCATCCCCCTTCGGGGGATTTGTGTCGGTGCCTTTTTCGTCGATTTCTGTTCATTTTTTTTATAGAATTGATATAATCTGCAGGGTAGTATACTTTAGTTCATTATTAATATCATATTCCATATCTTACATTTCAAAGTAATCATAATACTTACCCCACGATTTCCCGATTGACCTGAAAGGGGAAAGAGATTCGTGGTAGGATTAATTAAGAAACTTGAACTGTGTATCTGTTTGCTATTTTCTATCATTTGTTTATCAGAAACTTTAAAATTAAACCCTCCTCGATTCCCCGATTGAGATCCACTTGGATCGAAAGAGGTTCTTGGAGGATTTTCTTTTAAACAAGAACATCCAATTTAAAACTTATTAAAATTGATAAGACTCCAATGTGTATGCTCTGCGCTTGGCTGCAGTTCATTTGATCAGTCAAGCTATATCAAAAGCACTTGGGTGACTAGTATAATTAGGACTCACTCTCCCCAATTGACAAACCATCAGGTGAAAACCCAACACCTAGATCAAACCTCTACGGTGCCAAAATACCCAAAGGAAGCAGGAACTTACTAAAAAGTGACCTCGGGGCACCGATCTCTGTCACACCCTAATGGGTGCATTACTAACAATAGCCTTATAGACTCCATTTCAGCCCACATATTCCTTGCAGGTAGCCATAAAGGTTTAGTTTTGGACATACTCCAAGTACTCTTGGGTATATCTGGAGTCCCCCTTTGCCTAATTTAATGAACTCATACTTCACATTTAACTTAAAACATACCAAGATGTAATAAAAAAACATTCACTCCAAGCACATGCAAGCACATCGATCTTATTGATTTGACTCCATTTTAAGGCACTGGTCATTTTTGCTTCATATTTACATTGTGTATCAACTTTGTGCTTTCGTGTGTTTATTTTCGTATCTCATCATCTTTAATTGTCTATAGTTAAAATATTCAAACTCCTAAATAACTGATTCAGTTTAACATCATCACACTAAGTAATTCTCCTTAGTAACTTAATAGGGTCTACACCCCTTGGCTCCGTTAGGAGTTGAGCCTAAACGGAGGAGTCAAGAACAAGGTGACATCCTTGACTTGAGACTTGCCCCCAAGGACACACCAAGTGGCTTGAAGATTTCTGCCACATGACCCAGGTGTGTGAAAGGCGGCAACAGGGCTTACTAAAAAATTCCTCTTCTATAGAAATCCCTAATTTTTGCATTGAAAACTAAAAAATGCTCGGAATCGAATTCCGCTTTGATAGAAAGATGCACCCTTCAATGGAGAGTCAGCCTAGCATAATTTTGCTGATGGATTGTGGAGAGAGACCCAAAAAAGTAAGAATACCTAGCTTCTACAGCTGCACAATGTCTTCTTCTTAGGTTAGCTCTGATACCATGTTTGATTTTTATCATTCAAGCTAGCATTATGATCCTAGGATCTTTAACTAAGAGAATAACATGCACAACAATAAAACACAATAGACAAGAGACACAAAGAATTTTCCTCGAGGAAACCATAAAGGAGAAAACCCCACAACTTCCTCAGAGATAGAATCAGCACCAAAATAGAAAAGCCCAAAATAGTAAGATGATCTCCACAACTTTTGTCTCTCTCTCACACACTGAGAGAGATTCTTCTCTCTCACTCATGCTCCCCAATGAGTGAGTGTAAGCGTTGTGAGTGTGATAAATAGAGAGGCTCACTCTCTATTTATATTCTTTCGTTCTCTTGAAGTGCACTCCAACATGTCAGCCTCACTTAACAATTACTTACTAGAGACAACATCTCTTGGAGTGTCTAATAACCCTAATGCCCCACAACTTGTGGGGACTTTTCCCTCTACTCAACAAGGAGGGTTAACCTTGACTTAGATGGTGGGGACTATTGCCCTGACTTACAATGACTCACCTAGGGCCAACTTCACTAGGATAGTCTAATAACCCTAGGGCCCCATAACTATGGGGAATTTAACCCTTGACAAATAGGAGGGTTACCCACAATGACTTGACATGACTTTCTCATTATAGAAACTTCCCGATCGGAAGATCAAGGCATGACATGAATCAAATACATCCCGGAATAAACATCAGGTTACAATACATAAGAAATATGGATGAATACATTCTGATGTTACAAATACATCAACACAACAAATTAACCTTAAACTAATTCACGAACAAAAGGAATCATTGCAGATTAAACTAATAAATAAACTGGAAATTAACTTGCATAAATTCAAAACAGGAAAAGAAATAACATAATTGAATCTATTATAAATTCATAAAAACAACTTATTCTATATTCTTGAAAAGAAAGACTGAAAGTAATGCTGGAAATGAAAATAACTGGAAACCAAATGACTGAAAGAAAATAATTGAAAGAAAGCTATGCGCGCATCTAACTGATTAAATTTCTAAATAAAAGTAAGTTAATGTATTACAGAAAAAAAACAAAATAGCATTTACTATAATCTAATGGAAGCAAACTAGAAATTAAACTACACTAGCTAAAATAGAAAAGAAACAAAGCTAAACAAAGAAAATGAACCTCTGGTTGATGAGGGGCCCTCTTAGCAATCAGGGTTGATGCATGTCTAGCTTCTACTTAAATGCAATCTTCAACAGCAATGCATACAACTCTTTATTCATATGGTGGAACATAAATACAAAGTTCAAGAGTAAATTAAAGCAAGAAATCTTCTCCTAACTTCGCTAATTGACTGATTTTCTAGCTAACTGAGCTCTCTCACAGAGGATGCTTTGTATAATGATTTTACTATAATGGCGTTTACCTGATCACATGCCAATGCATAAGCATATTCCTTCATCAGCGCAAATATTATTCAAAAGTGGCGCAAAAGATTCTCTTCAGCGTGAACGATCTGCAAAGGTGGCACACGAGTTCCTTTCTGAGCATACCAAGCGACTGATGGCAAACAGAGGAGAGCGTAGTGGAGGATCTTCTCGAGCGTGATTTGAATGCATCAATCCAGTGCGTGGATGGTTTATATGGTGGAAAACAAAAGAGAACACAGGCTAGCAAGTATCTAGAGCACAACTCCATCCCCAGATGCGTGGATAACTGTATCATTTGCATCTATTCCAATGTTTTAATGCCCAGAGTTAATTCTCAGCAGTGTGCAGTTTGATGGGCGATCTGGACAGATTGTTGAATGGAAGGCTAGGATGTGAGATGGATACATTGGGTGTAGATATAGGGTGAACGAAGTGTCTATCTACTGGCGTACTTTAGGACTGGAGTCTACAGCAACACCTTTTGACATCTGGAAAACCACCAGTGAGTTTCATGCAACGGGATGAATGACGAGCTGGACACCGAGATGGACATGTTGTGTGAAAAGTAGGATGAATTCATTTTGCGTATTAAATTGGCCCAAAAATATTATAAAACCTTCAAACAATTATATAAACCGATTAATACATCAAATGAGTTTTAATAATGTTATTTTTAATTGATTAAACCATAAAAATGATAATAATAAAATAGTTTATAGAAACCTTAAAAGTAATCATACCTCAGGTTGAATAATGATCTGCGTGTCATAAAGTATACAAAAGATAATCAAATATATGGTTAAATGAGTAATTTATCTGCCAAAAATGATAATAAATCTAGGATCAACATAGACCATCACTATAGAGTCCCTCCTCGACAACCCTCCTCACTGTTAGAAGGTTACAAGGCCTCTGAGTTTGACTCAAATTCCTACCAGTCTGAGACGAATCTTTTCACTGCCCCGTCTAGCCCCATGGATGGCATAAATCCCGATCCCTTATTCAGAGGGGTTGAAAGCGGACCCATGTCCCTGCCTCACATCATTACCAAGATACCGACCAGCGGTCCCTGTACCACTACACATGCGATTGTGAGTATGCACCCATTAGTGGTGCTCCCGCATCTACTTCTATCATTCCCATAGTACCACCTTTCATAGCTCAGGGCAGTGGCCCTTCTGCAACCATCCTGACTATCCTCATTTTGGGAATTCAAATGTAGGTACCCCCAGTCATGCACGGACATCTTACTCCTGCAAAATACAGTGCCATCGTCAGTCCCTCCCACACCAACCTTGGGTCTAAACTCTCATTCATGGCTCACCTCAACTTTCCTAATTTTATGAGGTTAACCAATTACCCAATCAACCATCAACCCCATTGGCCTCCCATGCCAACCAAATTCCTGTCAAACATTCCAAATTTTGAAGGGAAGGCAGGTGAGTGTCCCCAAAACCACATTATGTCATTTCATCTATGGTTCTCATCAAATAACATTGTAGACGATTCGATCAGACTTAGGGTATTCCAATGCACCCTCATGAGCGTCACTTCCAAATGGTATATTGAGTTACCTCAATCCTCTTACCTTGACATTAATTCACTAGCCTTCATGTTCCTCCAATACTTCCAACTCCCTGTCAGATACAACAAGGGCGTTAAAATCCTATTGTCTTGCCATCAGAATACTGCTACGTAGATCACCGACCACATCCATGAGTGGTAGTGACGACGTAGCCTATGAAAAATCCAACTTGATAACAGTATTTTCCTTGATTGGTTCTTAAAGACCCTACTACCACCCATAGAAAAGGACATCGCCTCTAAATGTCCCATATTTAAGGAAGAATCCATTTTGAAGGCCCAACAGTTTGATTTAATTTACCCTCAATCTTGATACCTATACACCATCATCCCAAACTCTCATCGTGTCAACGCCAATCACCGTGATACGCCAGGGGCATCCCATGCTGCAAATCGCTCCATAGGTTCTATCTCCCAACACCCACAGTACTATGTGGCACCTCCTATGATGCCAACACACCCAACAAACACCCCTAATATTGTGTAACCAAGCCAGGTACCTGATTACTCAAGGATGATGGCCCAGTCCAAAGCCACACCCTCTTATGCATATCCCGTGCCAACTCAACATGCCCACGCACCAAATTGGCTGGCATAACCATATTTGGGACCAATGACCATATTCTTGGCCCCTCCATCCCCTCCGGCCTACTATGCACCACCCATGCAAGCCACTCCAGCCCATACCCCAGCTCCTCTGACATGAACGGGTCAATTTTTGGCTCAGCAAAATCTTCCCAACCAACCACCCCCCAATAACTAATAAGGCTAAGGTAAGAAAAACCACGAAAGGAACCAAGGTAACAACCAACCACAAGGAGGTGGCCAATAGCCTAACCCTCCTAACAACAATGGTGCTAACCCGCCAACCCAAAACCCCCAACAACCTAATCGAACAAGACGAACTGCTTGGTTACGGACTAATCATCCGTGTATTTGTGCAATGTCTATGGTCTCTATACTCATGAATTCCCACACATGGAATGTGTTATCCCTAAAGTTGACCCTAGACTACAGGGGTTCAAGCTTAAGGAAATCTTTTTCAAAAATGTACAAATTAATGAAATCAAACTGAAAACCAATCTAGTATGAAATCAAAGCTATTGGAAAAATCAAACAATTATCGAAGAACTAGGCTGGTATGTCAATTAGAGCTATAAGAGAATCATAAAATCATACAGGAACTGTATAACATAAAACAAGGCACAAGGTCCAATATCTTAGTAACTACGATCATAAAGTCATAAAATGAAACTGTCTCTATTTTTTGAAAGTATAAAGGATAATTGTATTTCAAAATAAGAATCACTGTAATGGAATTCAATGGACCATATACGTGATAAATTATAAGAAACACAATTCATAACACACACAGACAAATCATAATCATTCTCATTCAAGGTAGAACCTGTATTGAAGCTGTAGAGTATTTTATGTTATACAGATAGTGCTCAAAACTGGGTCTTCATAACTCCAAAAATTCCAACCCCCCCATGTCTCATCTAGAGACTCTCCTTAAATACAAAACATCTGTTTGTTTCTAAGATAGCTATAAGATCCTATTTCTATGGATCAATCTCTTTCAAAAATAGAAAGGCCAATCCCTTTTAAATAGTTTTTTAATACAAGTGTAAACTAAAAGAGACATCTGTCAACAAACAGAATTGCTTTCACAAGCAAACTATAACCCTAAACCCTTAAATGGAGCCTCTAAAATGGTATTAGAAATAACGTTTTCTCTAAATCCCAATGGCATCATAATCAATTTTGTAGGATAGTTCGAACTCTGATTGGAAACCCATATAGAGGAATAAAACCAGCAGCATCCAATACATGAAAACTTGCTCCTCGCAGGATTATAGTACAAGCTTGCCCCATCTCAACTCCTGAAAAGTGGATTAGCTTGTCCTCTCCAATCATGAATTCCTCTATAAGTTTGCAATGCCCAAGTTTAACTGATTCTGGATTGTCAAAGGTTGAAGCAATTTCTCCCCCGGTTACAAGAGCTAAGTGTTCAATTCCATCAAAATCATCATGCTCAATGGAAAGTATTCCAGCATCAGCAAACAGCTCTTCTGGAAAATTATAAATCAACTGTCTGTTTACAAAACAATTAATTCCATGTGCAATAATCTTCTGCACCTTCTTCCTCATTTTCTCTTTCTCTGCTGTCTCAATATCTGCTACTTTTGCCATTGAATCTACCCATACACGAGCTCCATAAATTTTGATCTTATCAGTATCCATAGCAGTATTTGCCACCAAAATGTTTACATTCTCAATATGCTTTGGCTGGCCAACACCAATTTTCTTGTCCAAAATAAACCCTTCGTCCAGAAATGAATCCTTTAAAAACCCTCCTGCGTTTTTTTAATGATTTGTATTGATTCCAAGTTTGTACTTCCCTTAAGCCGCATAACTGCATCAACAGCCAAAGATGCGAAATGTTCTTTATCTTGTGAAAGGATTTTGGAACTGAGCATGGTCATTGCAATGTTCATCAAGTCAGACCTGAAGGATTCTGCATTTTCCTTGTTATCCCAAACCCACTGCTCTAAAGCATTGCGAGCACACTCAGTAGCCATTCTATAACCAGAGATAATTGTCATAGGGTGAATCTTCATTTATGGTTTGAGTTTGTGACTTCTTTGGTGGGCCATTCCAAACAGGTATCTCACCCTGGAATTCTGGTCCTATTGAGACTCTTTTCAATGGGAAGTGCTCAATATAGATAAATCCACGACCTACTAGGACATTGAGAATACTAGGAAAATTTTGAGAATGTTATTACATGTGCCGATCCATTGGGATTGAAGTAGACATGCCACACTATGTATGAACACCAAGCAAAGATGAAGCTACACAAGAAGAGGGGCAATGTGCCTGATGATGGAAATGATATACTGGCACAAGCATTTCATTAGTAATTTGTACTTCAAACCCTTGGCTCTTGGCCTCTGCAGGCTCCTTGTCATCAAGTGAGCGAGGCACTAAAAATCCCCTTCTACAATATATGATTCAACTCGTGTTGTTTCAAGGGACACAAGAACATCCACTCCATCAAGACATGTAAATGTATAGTAGAAATGATGTACCAAAATGAGCAACTTTACCTCACAGGCATGAGTCATGACATGACCAGTTATGACCAATCACATCAATGCATGCCCAAGTTCTAGTTCAGAAGGACACAACTCTACCCACTTCAAGAAATCAGAGGCTCTCCATAAAATAGGAGCAGGGCCTTTCTCTCTTTGTGATGATTCCATATATCCACCACGGTGTGCTGCCAGAAGGCCCTTCAAACTGAGTGGTCACTTTGACATTTGGATGCTTCCAGAAACTAAAATTTTGCTGGAGCAGATCTGATGATAACATCTAGCTTTGTCTGGGGATGGCATGCTCCCTGTGAGCTGCCAAGAACAAGTAGACCAAGTGCCTTTCCATTTCATTGGGTTGGAGTCTTCATCACAAATCTCTGCTACTTAAAAATCTTGAAAACAAACTGCTGACTGAATATTTAAACTACTCTGTAAATTGACTAATCCTCTCACAACAATCTGATCATACTGTACAAACTTAAATAAATGCTTGAAGCATCAAGCTTATTTATTTATAGCTCCCATTCTAATCATTTTCTTTCTTTTGATTAGGTAAAATCATGCTTCCAATGAAGCCATACAAATATTTTACTAACTGGTAAAACTTCTAATCTGGAGATGATGAATAAAGGAGCCCATAGAATATCAAAATTCATTTCAAAAGAAGGGAAAATCCAACCTCCATTTGACAAAAACAATCTGACATTTGAGATGCTCAAAGACTCCATATAATCAACAAATGGATCAATGAAGCTATAAGGAAATACCTTTTGCTGAAGATCAAAATATCTCTATATATTCTCTTCCTCATAATGGCTGCCACTTTTAGCTACCTGCAAACTGAGTTGCAAATATGGTTGCTCAATGTCATCCACGGATTCAGGATGGTTGATTTCCACAGAATATTGTTCCTCATGAAAATTTGATTCATAATTGTCATACATCTGTTGGCTGCTCCTCAAATCAACAAAAGCTGATGTAGGGATATGCTCTTTTTCATCTAAATACTCATCATAGATTGGCATATCTTCATAGTGAATCGGTTGATGCTGATCTATAACTTCAATGTCTTCATCATAAAATGGAGCATTCTGATCGATTTATGTTCTATGATGCTATCATCAACTTTAATATCATAATTTTGAAAAATTTCTTGATGTAAAACAAAACTAGAGGAAGATAATGGATCTTCTTCCTTATTCATAGCATAACCACCAGCTTCATCTTTACTACTGGAAGAATCTACTTCTAAACCCTGGATATATAATGCATACCCCCTACAACAATGCTCAAAAAGACACTCAGTTGGGTAAATCCTCTTACAATATGAATAAAAGGCATCATGAAAATATTTCAAAGAGGAAATACTGGAAGGAGGAAGATTTATGTACCATTGTCTCGCACAACCATCTAATGAATACATAAACATTTTCATCAATACATCTTCATGATGTATACTCAGCTGATCCATGTATTGATGAAATTTAATTACATGATGTGCCGGATTGTCCTCTTCCTTTTCTCGGAATCGTGGAAGAAAATATCCCCATTCATCCATGATAGGTACTGTATTTGGAAAGCTAGGAACATCTTAGAAATTGATTGAAGCAAATCTCTATGCCAACATAGTTTCAAAACACTTTGACATCTTGTAAAATCGCCTCTGGATTCTTCAAACATGGAGTTGCCCGGTGAATAAATCTGTAGTCAAACTAATGCCCTGTTCCTGTCCATCATCAAGAGCTGGATTTGATCTTTGTCATTCTTTCCCGGGGAAGATATCTTCACTCCTCCGTCCCCGGAAACAACACCATCCCTAAAGTTGAACCAAGACTACAAGGGTTCAAGCTTAAGGAAATATTTTTCAAAAATGTACAAATTAATGAAATCAAAATGAAAAACAAGCTAGTATGAAATCAAAGCTATTGGAAAAATCAAACAATTATCGAAGAACTAGGCTGGTATGTCAATCAGAGCTATAAGAGAAACATGAAATCATACAGGAACTGTATAACATAAAACAAGACACAAGGTCCAATATCTCAATAACTACGATCATAAAGTCATAAAATGAAACTGCCTCTATTTTTTGAAAGTATAAAGGATAATTGTATTTCAAAATAAGAATCACTGTAATGGAATTCAATGGACCATATACGTGATAAATTATAAGAAACACAATTCATAACACACACAGACAAATCATAATCTTGCTCATTCAAGGTAGAACCTGTATTGAAGTTGTAGAGTATTTTATGTTATACAGATAGTGCTCAAAACTGGGTCTTCATAACTCCAAAAATGCCAACCCCCTCTGTCTCATCTAGAGACTCTCCTTAAATACAAAAAATCTGTTTGTTTCTAAGATAGCTATACGATCCTATTTCTATGGATCAAGCTCTTTTAAAAATAGAAAGGTCAATCCCTTTTAAACAATTTTTTAATACAAGTGTAAACTAAAAGAGACATCTGTCAACAAACAGAATTGCTTTCACAAGCAAACTATAACTCTAAACCCTTAAATGGATCCTCTAAAATGGAATTAGAAATAAAGTTTGCTCTAAATCCCAATGGCATCATAATCGATTTTGTAGGATAGCTCGAACTCTGATTGGAAACCCATATAGATGGATAAAACCAGCAGCATCCAATACATGAAAACTTGCTCCTCACAGGATTATAGTACAAGTTTGCCCCATCTCAACTCCTGAAAAGTGGATTAGCTTGTCCTCTCCAATCATGAATTCCTCTATAAGTTTGCAATGCCCAAGTTTAACTGATTCTAGATTGTCAAAGGTTGAAGCAATTTCTCCCCTAGTTACAAGAGCTAAGCATTCAATTCCATCAAAATCAGCATGCTCAATGGAAAGTATTCCAGCATCAACAAACAGCTCTTCTGGAAAATTATAAATCATCTGTCTGTTTACAAAACAATTAATTCCATGTGCAATAATATTCTGCACCTTCTTCCTCATTTTCTCTTTCTCTGCTGTCTCAATATCTGCTACTTTTGCCATTGAATCTACCCATACACGAGCTCCATAAATTTTGATCTTATCAGTATGCATAGCATTATTTGCCACCAAAATGTTTGCATTCTCAATACGCTTTGGTTGGCCAACACCAATTTTCTTGTCCAAAGTAAACCCTTCGTCCATAAATGAATCCTTTAAAGACCCTCCTACTTTTTTTTGATGATTTGTATTGATTCCAAGTTTGTACTTCCCTTAAGCCGCATAACTGGATCAACAGCCAAAGATGTGAAATGTGCTTTGTCTTGTGAAAGGATTTTGGAACTGAGCATGGTCATTGCAATGTTCATCAAGTCAGACCTAAAGGATTCTGAATTTGCCTTGTTATCCCAAACCCGCTGCTCTAAAGCATTGCGAGCACACTCAGCAACCATTCTATAACCAAAGATAATTGTCATAGGGTGAATCTTCATTTATGGTTTGAGTTTGTGACTGCTTTGGCGGGCCATTCCAAACAGGTATCTCAACCTGGAATTCTGGTCCTATTGAAACTCTTTTCAATGGGAAGTGCTCGATATAGCTAAATCCATGACCTGCTTGGACATTGAGATTACTAGGAAACTTTTGAGAATGTTATTACATGTGCCGATCCATTGGGATTGAAGTAACCATGCCACACTCTGTATGAACACCAAGAAAATATAAATCTACACAAGAAGAGGGGCAATGTGCCTGATGATGGAAATCATATACTAGCACAAGAATTTCATTAGTAATTTGTACTTCAAACCCTTGGCTCTTGGCCTCTACAGGATCCTTGTCATCAAGTGAGCCAGGCACTAAAAATCCCCTTTTGTAATATATGATTCAACTCGTGTTGCCGCAAGGGCCACAAGAACGTCCACTCCATCAAGACATGTAAATGTCTAGTAGAAATGATGTGCCAAAATGAGCAACTCAACCTCATAGGCATGAGTCATGACATGACCAATTATGACCAATCACATCAATTCATGCCCAAGTTCTGGTTTAGAAGGACACAACTCTGCCCACTTCAAGAAATTAGAGGCTCTCCATAAAAGAGGAGCAATTCCCTTCTCTCTTTGTGACGATTCCATATATCCACCATGGTGTGCTGCCAGAAGGCCCGTCAAACTGAGTGGTCACTTTGACATTTGGATGCTGCTAGAAACTAAAATTTTGCTGGAGCAAATATGATGATAACAGAATGTGTCAAGCAGTTTCTCCAAAATGAAGCTCCACAATTTCCCATGCGATGTATCGTCAACATTGCCACTGTTATAGCTTCCTTGAATTACAACATCATTGATGACTTGGCTCAGTCACCTATAGCCATGTCCGCTCTCGAGGTGCTCAAAAAATTCCCACCACAATAGAAAGCATTGTTATCTGCACTTGGTTCCATTGATCCCTCTGATTCCAGGTTGATCACATTCGATTTGGATCAAGAAGAGCTAAGAATTTCATCCACAATCTCCTTCCAGATTCCAGTTTCAATTTAGAATTTGGTCATACCTTGATGTATCGTCGATGAAGGGGAATCCACCTATGTCATGTCAATATTTTTCTAACATAAACTTGGGTCCCCTACCCTCCAATCATCTACCACTACACTTCGCACCTATGATGGTCACCCACCAAATCCCAAGGAATTCTTCCACATGTCCCCATTTCATTAGCGGGTAAGACAGTTTTGATTGACATAGAGGTTTTCAACACTCAACTTGATTATAACCTTATCCTCAAATGTAGTTATATCTATTCTATGAGAGCCATGGAATTCACCATTTTCCATCTTATGATGTTTCCTCATGATCGAAAGATTGTGACAGTGGACCAATTAACTTACCACGATCCGCAGGGGCCGGCCAGATTAGACCATGTCATCCCTGCCATTGATACCTCCATTGAAATCATAGCCATCCCTTCCTTGTTAGTTGTAGGTCCTGAATTGTTCACCGACAAATCCATGACAACTTCCTTCCCATGTGTTGCAACTGCAACTATTTCCCAAATTTCTAAAAAATTGGGACCCTCCTTTTAAATTTTGTCTTGCTTAATTTGTTGGGGTTTCTTACCTTTATTGCGAGTTTGATTTTTTGAGGTTGATTGTTGATTGAATATATTTTATGCTGATGTTGCCTTTTGACTTAATTTGTGACTTACGGTGATTTCTTATCTTCGCTGTCAGAAGTGGTTTGAGTTATGAATCGGGGCCGTAGTCACCTACACAGTCGCCGTTGCGGAGGATCAATAGAATAACAACCCAATCCAAAACCGTGTTTTCATCCGATGCGCTTTGTTTTCTAGCATTTTATTTCATCACCGTTGTAGCACTTGTACTTTGTATTGCTGACGTTTTGGATGGAAAATTATGAAGCACCGCGACGGAAGTTTTGACCTTTCTCGATCCCGCGGTCTGCTTTTGTGTTTTTGTTCTTGTCGCTGTCAGCCCTGTTTTGGACATTTGAATTGATGATAAGTTTTTGATCACCGTCAGTGTAAAAAGCCTTAGTTTTTTTTAGTTTCGTCGTTGCAGCACTGGAGTGGACTAAACTTCCACGTTATATTTTTTCTTTCGTCGATGTGTATGATTTATTTTGTTGATGGTCCGCTTAACATTAGTTCATTTTTTCTCTGACTTGTTGACTCATCTACGGAACCTCTTGTCCTTGTCGTCTTTGTCGTTGTGTCATTGTAACATACTAATAGTCTGAGACTATAGTCATTTTGAGCTTCAATGCTGGGATTTTTAATGTGTGTTTCGCTGACGATTTTCATTGTACTGCAGAACTCGTAGCATCTCCGTCGCTCGCCATTATAGCTCTGTAGTAGGTTGATCGCCGATACCTTAGTTGTCCCGCTGCCTGTTTTGTGATGTTTTTCCCGTCGAGTGTTTTCACTGGGATATATATGTATATGTGGGATTGGGCATTATTCTATTATTATCCCTGTGTACTCGGTTCCTGTGCTCTCCTTGTTGTTTCGAACTGGGCGTTGTACCTAGCTGTCGGGAGCTCGTTCATGGATGGCGTCACTATGGAAGCTTTCAGATTCTCCTTGTCAACTGCACAGCTCATTGCCAGGTACGCCAACCATGATTTTTCCCTTTCTTTTGAGTTTTTGGAACTAGGGTCTTATCCTTGGTTAGGTTTTTCACGCCGTGGTCGATGGGCATATGTGTATGGGTTTATCAGCATATATGGTGGTTCACTTTGAAAGTTAGCAGACGGGGG
This sequence comes from Pseudotsuga menziesii, assembly GCA_001517045.1. Lineage (NCBI taxonomy): Eukaryota > Viridiplantae > Streptophyta > Pinopsida > Pinales > Pinaceae > Pseudotsuga > Pseudotsuga menziesii. The sequence goes on along the minus strand of LPNX011021513.1, from coordinate 53,199 downwards.
GGGGGGGGGGGGGGGGGTTCTCATTTTTCCTTGGTGATTAGTGCAAATCCGTTATGAGTTTTCGAACCTTTTTTGACTGTTTAGGAAATTGGTGCAGATGAGCGTTACATTGTCTGCACCGATTTTTCTGGGTTTGCATATGGCCGTCTGGGGGGGGAATTTTCCTTTCTTTTGTAGTTGGTGGGCATTTACCCTAGTTTTGTATGAAATGCCGGAGGTTTTTTTTTTCTTTGTCAGTGATTTGGTTTCTCACGTGTTTTGGAACTAGGGTCACATTTTTTGAGGATAATCCTCATTTGATGGGATTTATTTTTGAGTAGGGAGTTAGAAAGTATTCTACTGAAGTTGATAACACCGAGGGTTTTATTTTTGATCCAACTAGTTTTTCTTCACATATTTTCGTGTTTAGTATCGCTGGTAGAAGTTTTAAAATGTTAGCTAGGTTATGACGCCTTTTGTCGATCATGTTGATTTTAATCGTGGGCATGACTTAGGATTTTTCAGGACCTATCATTTTGTAGAAGTATTTGCTAGCTAGCCCTGGTTTTGTATCTACATAGATTTAGCTATGGAAAATATGGCTAAGGTAAATGCTTATACAGTTTTTCCTCGTTCTTTGAATACTGGTTAACAGCTCAAAAAGAAAATCCTAAAGGCATTTTGTTTTGTGACAGGGAAACTTTTCCAAAGATGAGATGTTGAAAAGACAGAAAAAGAAAGCTCCCATTACTGAAGGGGATCCTGAGGTGGAAATTATTACAAAGGTTGAGTACATTTATAAGGATACTAGAGCCACCACTGGTGTGGAACCTAACTATAATTGGGGCGATATTTACATACTGATTTCAAACCAGGAGGTTCCTGATACCGGGTTTGAAGAGTTAACAATATATGCTAATATTGAAAAATCTGCCTTGATGAAGATAGCTACCATGCCTGAGCTTTTCCCATGCTCAGAAGTGATTGGATGGATTCTGCCTAGGGAAGAAGTGACTACTATGATTCTGGCCAATAGTGCCAAGAAGGGCTATGCTACTTACAGCCCTGGTTATGTATCATTAGCTTATCACCTACCAGAAGCCCAGGTTTACCTAACTAAATATTGGCTGAAGGAGATTAATCTAGACCTGGTTGAAATAGTAAAAAGAATGATGATAGCTAGTAAGAATTTTCAAACTAGGCCATCAGGCAATATGACACAGCTACTCTAAGAACCCCTTATAGGTTTATTGTGTTAATGCTGAACAAAATTTTTGGGAGAGCCCACGGCAAAAGTTTTAAGTTAGGATGGGTTCCTATTATCTTCAGTATTGCTACCTAAGGGACTGTATTCAGCTGGGCGAACATGGTGTCCAACAGTCTCTCGGCTTGCATTGCTTCAGCTCTGGGAGGGGTGCCTCAGAAAAAATCTGAGTTCTACATGAGCTCCATATTAATAGATTGTATACTATGCACCCAGCCATTTCCAAACCTAAGGTGCATGTGGGACAGGGACAAAACCCCTGTGTACATAGCCTATAAGTTGTTATGGGCACACAAATATTACAGTCATTATAAAGAAATTTGTGAACAATTTATTATGCCCTTGTATACATTGATTTTCTTAAAAGAATGCAATTGTATGTCTGAAGAGGCATTGAAATTCATTGAAGAGTATGCTAATTATTATTTGACCGATGAGGGGATGTATATTAGAATCTATGGTTGCTCCAAGGCACCTACGTTGCTCCCCAAGTATGCCACGGATTTTGTGGTGCATAAAGAAGCAGTCACGCAGGTTTTCTTGGATGGTATAGGGAGTTTTTTGTTCAAGCACAAGAACACAACTTATCCTCCCATACCTTTCAGACTGGGAAGCTATAAGTTTTCAAAAGTTAAAAAAGCTGATGAGTTTGTACAGGAATTGGAGTATTTCATCTCTAGGGAAATGAACTTCCATAGAAATGACTCTTAGAACAAAGTTGCAGAACATTGCAAGGAAGCCAATGTGCATTTTGAATATACAAACCATTGGGATAAGGATGAATAAACTTTCAGAAATGTAGAAAATACGACTACATTAAAAAGAAGATCACCACTAAAGGTGGTAAGGGCCAAGTTGAGCAGAAGAAAGATGATGAAGAGGAGGCCAGGAAAATAGAAGAAGATGCTAGGATACTAGCACAAGAGGTTGAGAGTTGGCTTAACAGTGAAGAAGAGGAAAGGAAGAAAGCTAAACAAGAAGCAGGAAAGAATGTAGAAGAAGAAAGAAAAAAGAAAGAGGATGAAGAGCTAAAAAAGAAGGAGGATGAAAGTCTGAAACTGACAGGGTCCACAATAGATCAACAAACTTCTAATCTTGTAGACACTCAAGAAGTGCAAGATCAGGATTGTCCTGACCCTCAAGAGCCTGTTGCAACTACTAGTAGAAATATAGGGCAAGTTGTTGTTTCTGGATTAAGTCTAATACCTTTTGAACATAAGAGAGGGGAAGAAGTCCCAGATTTCAGTACCATTTTTTATGAGAGAAAAAAGAAGATAATTTTGAAAAGAACTGAGAAAAATGTGGAGACCAGTGGACAATCGGGGATGATGGTCACTGATAAAACCTTGGTACATGGGATAGATAAGGACCCAAGGCTGACAATCTGAGCTGGAGCAGCATTAATCCATGCCTCTGAAAATAATGTAGATCGAATAATGACAGAACTTGAGCAATCAAGGAAAAATGATGCCTAATTAAAGGACACTTTGAGAAAGGAGAGGGATGAAAGGAACAGATTGAAGAGAAAGTTTGAAGACATGATTAATGAAGTGAAATATTCAAAAGCAAAGCTTCAATCCCTCCAAGTAGACAAGATGTCTTTGGAAGTTACCATTGAAAAGACAGGGAGAGATGCTCAGGATAGCCTAGAAAAAGTGCAGCAGGATTATCAGGAGCTAAAGATAGAAAGGGATGAACTAAAAACAACATGTGAAAACCTTAAGACAGAAAGAGACCAACTGCAATGCAAAGTTGGGGAACTGGAAACACAAAGGGCTACCATGGAGGAGACAAAAAAATAGTTTCACGTACAAGCAGCAGAGTTTAAGGGACAAATTGCTTCACTAGAAGCATCTTTGAAAGAGGCTAAGGAACAACAAACTAGTATTCATCCTTTCAAGGAGCATGCCCTAACACAAAGAAGCAAAATGCACCAGCTGTAGGTATCCATAGAAGAAGAAAGATGCAGAGTTTTGCAGGTGGATAACAGATTGGAAGAAATTTTGGAAACCACCTCGTATTTTGTAGGTAGGTCTCAGGACATTTTGGAAGTCCTGACGGGAAGGATAGGAAGGATGGAGGACAATGAAGAGATTCCAGCAGAATTACCAGCAAAGGAACAACAAGGCTTAAAGCATAATTATGACTTGTTGGAATTTGCAATAAACACAACAGAACAGTTCAAGAAGGCTGCTGATCACTTACAATCGATGCCAAGTGACTGTTGAGTAGAGATTAGATGCATTTCCAGAACATCAGCCATTCATAGAAATGTTATAGAACAAATATCAAGAGGATGAGTAAAGGATCCAACAAGTCAAGGTCCTGGATGCAGAAATCTTGGAAGATGAAGTGGCTCATTCAGCAGTCAGTGTACAGTTGCTTGAGGATCAACTATGCCTAAGCTCAGCAAGAATTGAAGTGATTAAAAATCAGGTTGCAAATTTTGAAATCAACATTCATTTTCTCAATCCTTATGAATTTGAAAGCATAGCATGTGAAGCCCAAGCATGGAAAAAGTTCCTAAATAATCAAGCGAGGCCCTCTACCTAAAGTGCTTTATCAGTTTATTTAAATGTAACATAGTGTAAATTGTATGAGCACTCAATATAAGACAATTTTGGGAGATGAAACGTCAGGGAAGCCCAGGAGTCATTTGGGGCAGCCCAAAAGTATTGCCTTTTGTATAATTATAGGAGAGTTAGATAGAGGGAGGACTTTTTCCCAGTGAGACTGGTGAGAACACATTGTAAGAGGAACTATTTTGTTTTGCAATATACTTTTACAGTTTTGCCTGTAGGAGAAAGCTTTGGTGGAATGTTCAAATGTTGTTCAATGGATGTTGTTGAAGGGGAAATATTTCGTTTTCAGCCTTTATTCATTAACAGTGAGATCGTTCTAACTTGTTGAACCTATGTTCTTTTATGAATGTTATCTAGTTTATTTTATGATAATTTCCACTATGAGTAATGAATGTTTTCATAGACAATGAGCTATCTTGTTGTTCATCCATCTATTCATGTTTATGTGTTTTAATCAAAGAACAGCTACCTGTGATTTTTCTTAATGCATGAACAGTAATGCATTACTCATTAAATGATAATATCACTCCGTAGGGATAGCTTAGTTAGTTTTATTTCCTACTATGTGTGGTTCAGATGCGAGAGAGTCTAAGACGAGAGGTAAGAACTTGTGCATCGCATTGTGACTGCTCCTCGTATTTTTTATCAATCTAAATTTTAGATAGGCACTTGCATATCATACTTAAAGTAAAAAATAAAAAAATATATATGGTGGACTGGGCCGCAACTGGTAAAACCTTTTAATTTTTGTTACTTGACCTATGCTAGCCGAACCGTAAACCGGACAGATTCCCCATACCAAACAGTCACGGGCTAGTTGGGAACGTTGAATGAGGATAATCTCTTTCTATTGTTGCCTATGATTTTCCAGGCCTTAATAGTTTCTAGCACTAGAAGGAGGGCCACCAGTCCATGGCTGGATGAGGAAACCCATTTCCTCAAAATTACTCCACCAGTGATAGTTTTGAAAGCAGTTCATTTCCTAATCCGTTTCCTGAAGAGAATAGAGAACATTTGTATTCTGTGAACAATGAAGTTGTTAATGATCTGAGAAGACACACTAGGGCTTATGTGAAGAAAATTGGAGGATTACTGATTATCCCTGAATTACCTAGAAGAGAATACAAGAAGAAAGACCGTCCTGTTTTGGAAGACTCTGTGTTAGTTGGAGATTGGGAAGAACTTGTAGAAACAGCTTTACAGGAAGTTTTTCAGCCTTTGAATCAAGTAGGACCTGATACACCTAACAGTTCACCTGTTTGTACTCCTGTTCATTCTCCACCTCACTCTCCACCCAGACTCATGGTAGGTGTAAATGCAAATCAGCCAACTAACCCAGTAAATCCACCACCTGCTTGGAAAGCTAGATCACCTCTAAACCTAACACCTCCTTTGCATGACTTACCTCAGCATTTTGAGAAGATGCTACCCAAGTTTGACCCAAGTGAGAATATTTTAGTAGATGACCATTTTCAAAGTTTCTACTTAGCCATAGAAGGATTAAGGGCTGGAGAACATGAAGATTGAGTCTGCAGAGTTTTTCCACATACCTTGAAAGGAGAAACAGCCTCATGCTATTTTGGTCTGCCTGTAAATTCAATTCCATATTGGGACACTTTTGAAAGGATTTTCAGAAGCAAAAGACCCATGCAGCACTAATGAAAGGTTTAGGTGCTTTGAAGAAAGAATGAAAATAAAATGTGCATAATTTTACTCAAATGTTTTTTGCTTATCTTAAGAATTTCTTTGCAACTGATAAGCCCTCTGATAAGGTTCTAATTGAATATTATACCTTAGCTTTGGGTCCTGACTTGGCTATGTTTGCAAAAGCCCAAGTTAAACCTACGTTATCGGAGACTTATGAAGAAGCTAAAAGAGTAGAGGCTGAAAAAGAAAGCATAGAAGATTATCTTGAGCAATCTGGAGAAAAAACATTTGGGAAGAAAGACTTATTACTAACTAAACCTAAGGAGGATAAATCACATGATTTTGAGGGAATGCTAAAAATTATGTAGAAGCTTTCCAACAGAATAATAGATTTGGAAAGAGAAAAGGAAGCTCAGAAAACCTATAAATCTTACTACAAGAGAAGAGAGGATAACAATCAATCTCAACCTCCTCCACACAGTCCTGCATCAATGAACTTAACTGAGGGGAAATGATACCCACAGAAAACCAACCTATAGAAGAAGTTGTTGAAGAAAGTGTGGGAGGAAAGACTAGGTTTAAAACCCCACCTTTCCTATTGACTTTGGAAATTTTGAATCATAAGGTGCACAACTGTTTGGTAGATTCTGGGTCACCAGTTAATGTTATACCACTTGGAGTTTGTAGAAAGATTAATGGACAGCCTAAACCTACTACCTGGGAGGTTACTCAATTAGACAGGACTAATGTGAAAGTAGTTGGGGAGATGGAGGATATTCTGATTCATTTATCTACAAATGAAAATATATGTCAATTTATTGATATTGTGGTAGCAGACATACCTAATGTTTATGGACTTATTTTGAATTGAGGCTAGTCAGCGAGATTAAAGGGGTATTTTTCTTTGGATTGGTCACATTTGTGGTTGCTTCATAAAGGAAGCCCAAATCAGATCAAAATATTAAGAGAGCCCTACATGAAACACACTGTCATGAAATTGGAAGAAAGAAATGAATCAGTAAATTATGTATTGGGAAATTATCTAATTGAACTTGAACTGGGACACTCTGCATCAGAAGAAGCCAGCAACCTATCGGACACCCAGCCCGATCTCCTTGAATATATACGGGCTAATAAGATTGATTGTAAATTAGTAGATGTAGTTTTTGTTTCAAGAACAATAGAATTAGATAATGGTTAGGTCTTTCTCATTTTTTGTAGTCAAGCCTAGCCCCTTAACATACAAGTTGTTAGATCTTTAGGGGTGGGCAAAGAACTGGTCAGTTAGTTGATTAGTTCTCAGTTTTTTATTTTTCTTGGTTTTTATTTCTAAATGACTTGTACATAAATAAATTGTTTTCGTTGATTGCTGCTTGTTTTTAGTTAAAATTTATTTTTTGATTTCAATCAAAGAGGCAAAATTTTGGTTGCATGGAAAGCATCAGAGTTCTGAATTAATTGAAATTTTTGGGTATAAGACTGTATACTATTGTTTGATCTGATATAAATTCTCCTAGTAAGTAGTTTTCCTAAATGGATATGAACACATTGAAGTCCTTCTTAATCCATAAAAAATAACTAAAGATCAAAAGGTATGGAATACTATTTTGAGGCTCCATCCATTTCACATCTAAAATGTCCTGGGGGTGATAGCAAAAGACCCACAGAAAGGAAGCAAGGTAAACAATATATTATATATAAATGATCCCATGCCAAGAATTGAAAGCCTAATGGCTAATAAGAGTCAAAAATCCTAAAAGAAGCAATATCAAAGTACTGAATCATATAAGTACAAAAATTTGCCAAGAGTTCTTCTCCATCCGTGAGCTGAAAATTAAATACATATCTCACACAAAAGGACACTTTGGATAGAGGAGCCTGAATAAAAATTCAGAAAGAAAGGCATGAGGAGGACTCAAAAGGACAAAAAGTTCACAAGAACGGAAAGTGCAAAATGTCATGGGAATGAGGAACAAATGAATATCTCTGTTTACCATATGTTACAATCCTATGGTGTCCAAGCTAGAAGTTACCCAAAGATGAAGGTAAAATGAAACTCATCTTCTTGGCCTCAAAAGAGTTATCTTGAATTTGAGGTTTTGGTTTCCATGTTCCTAAAATTGGACTATCATCAATGTTTAAAAGTACATATATTTGCCATTGGGGAAATCTAGATAGCTAAAAGAATTCAACATGTTGTTTTTATTGTTAAACAGTCTGTTACTTGAGGAAGAATTGATTCAGAGATCTGGGTTCACCAGTTAATCGCCAATTGTTGTAGCTACAACTATTTCCCAAATTTCTAAAAAATTGGGACCCTCATTTTAAATTTTGTCTTGCTTAATTTGTTGGGGTTTCTTACCTTTACTGCAAGTTTGATTTTTTGAGGTTGATTGTTGATTGAATATATTTTATGCTGATGCTACCTTTTGACTTAATTTGTGACTTACGGTGATTTCTTATCTTAGCTGTCGGAAGTGGTTTGAGTTATGAATTGGGGCCGTAGTCACCTACATAGGCGTCATTGCGAAGGCTCAATAGAATAAAGACCTGATCCAAAACCGTGTTTTTCGGTGTTTTATTTCATTGCCGTCGGAGCACTTGTACTTTGTATTGCTGATGTTTCGGATGGAAAAATGCAAAGCACTGCGACAGAAGTTTTGACCTTTCCCGATCCCGCGGTCTGCTTTTGTGTTTTTGTTCTTGTCATTGTTGGCGCCGTTTTGGACATTTGAATTGAGGATAAGTTTTTTATCATCATCAGTCTCAAAAGCCTTAGTCTTTTTGAGTTTCGCTGTTGCGGCTCTGGAGCGGACTAAACTTCCACGTTATAGTTTTTCTTTCGCTGATGTGTATGATTTATTTTGCTGACAGTTCACTTAACGTTAGTTATTTTTTTCTCTGAATTTTTTACTGGTCTACCGAACCTCTTGTCCTTGTAGCCTCCATCATTACAGTGTTGTAACATACTAATAGTCCGAGACTATAGTCATTTTGAGCTTCGATGATGGGATTTTTAATGTGTGTTTCATCGACGGTTTTCATTATACTGTGGAACTCATAGCATCTCCGCCGCCCGCCATTGTGGCTCTGTAGTAGGTTGATTGCCGATACCTTAGTTGTCCCGCCACCCATTTTGTGATGTTTTTCCCATCGAGTGTTTTCACTGGGATATATATGTATCTATGGGATTGGGCATTATTCTATTACTATCCCTACGTACATGTGCTTGCACTCTCCTTGTCGTTTCAAACTAGGCATTGTACCTAGCTGTTGGGAGCTCGTTCGTGTGTGGCATCATCGTGGAAGCTTTCAAATTCTCCTTGTTGACTGCACAGCTCATTGCCAGGTAGGAAAACCATGATTTTTCCCTTTCTTTTGATTTTTTGGAACTAGGATCTCGTCCTTGGCTAGGTTTTTCCCGCCGTGGTCGATGGGCATATGTGTCTAGGTTTATCAGCATATATGGTGGTTCACTTTGACTATTAGCGGATGGGGGGGTTCTTGTTTTTCCTTGGTGATTATTGCAGAGCCGTTATGAGTTTTTGAAACTTTTCCAACTGTTTAGGAAACTGGTGCAGATGAGCGTTGCGTTGTCTGCATCGATTTTTCTGGGTTTGTGTATGGCCATCCAGGGGGGAATTTACCTTGGTTTTGTTTGAAATTCCGAAGGGTTTGTTTTTTTTTGTCGGTGATTTGGTTGCTCAGGTGTTTTGGAACTAGGGTCGCATTTTTCAAGGATAAGCCTCATTTGATGGGATTTATTTTTGACCAGGGAGTTAGAACGTATTCTACTAAAGTTGATAATGCCGAGGGTTTTAGTTTTGATCAGACTAGTTTTTCTTCACATATTGCCATGTTTAGTATCGCCAACAGAAGTTTTAAAATGTTAGCGAGGTTATGACGCCTTTTGTCGATCATGTTGATTTTAATCGCGGGCATGACTTAGGATTTTTTAGGACCTATCGTTTTGCAGAAGTATTTGCTAGTTAGCCCTGGTTTTGTATCTACATAGATTTAGCTATGGAAAATATGGCCGAGGTAAATGCTTATACAGTTTTTCTTCTTTCTTTGAATACTGGTTAACAGCTCAAAAAGAAAATCATAAAGGCATTTTGTTTTGTGACAAGGAAACTTTTCCAAAGATGAGATGTTGAAAAGATAGAAAAATAAAGCTCCCATTACTGAAGGGGATCTTGAGGTGGAAATTATTACAAAGGTTGAGTACATTTATGAGGATACTAGAGCCACCACTAGTGTGGAACCTGACTATAATTGGGGTGAGATTTACATACTGATTTCAAACCAGGAGGTGCTTGATATCGGGTTTGAAGAGTTAACAATATATGCTAATATTGAAAAATCTGCCTTGATGAAGATAGCTACCACGCCTGAGCTTTTCCCATGCTCAGAAGTGATTGGATGGATTCTACCTAGGGAAGACATGACTACTATGATTCTGGCCAATAGTGCTAAGCACGGCTATGCTGCTTACAGCCTTGTTTATGTATCATTAGCTTATCACCTACCAAAAGCCCAAGTTTACCTAACTAAAGATTGGTTGAAGGAGATTAATCTAGACCTGGTTGAAACAGTAAAAAGAATGATGATACCTGGTAAGAATTTTTGAACCAGGCCATCAAGGGAATATGACACAGCTACTCTAAGAACCCCTTATAGGTTTATTGCTTTATTGTTGAATAGAATTTTTGGGAGAGCCCACAGCAAAAGTTTTAAGTTAGGATGGGTTCCTATTATCTTCAGTATAGCCATCCAAGGGACTGTATTCAACTGGGAAAACATGGTTTCCAACAGTCTCTCAGCTTGCATTGCTTCATATCTAGGAGGGCTGTCTCAAAAAAAATCTGAGTTCTACATGAGCTCCATATTAATAGATTGTATACTATGCACCCAGCCATTTCCAAACCTATGGTGCATATGGGAGAGGGACAGAACCCCTGTGTACACAGCCTACAATTTTTTATGGGCACACAAATATTACAGTCATTATAAAGAAATTTGTGGACAATTTATTATGCCCTTGTATACGTTGATTTTCTTGAAAGAATGCAATTGTATGTCTGAAGAGGCATTGAAAGTCATTGAAGATTATGCTAATTATTATTTGACCGATGAGGGGATGTATATTAGAATGTATGGTTGCTATAGGGCACCTGCGTTGCTGCCCAAGTATGCCACAGATTTTGTTGTGCATAAAGAAGTAGTCAAGTAGGTTTTCTTGGATGGTATAGGGAGATTTTTGTTCAAGCACAAGAAGGAAACTTATCCTCCCATACCTTTCAGACTGGGAAGCTATAAGTTTTGAAAAGTTAAAAAAGATGATGAGTTTGTACATGAATTGGAGTATTTCAACTTTGGGGAAATGAACTTCCATAGAAATGATTCTCAGAACAAAGTTGCGAAACATTCCAAGGAATCAATGTGAATTTTGAATATACAAACCATTGGGATAAGGATGAAGAAACTTTCAGAAATGCAAAAAATATGACTGCATTAAAAAGAAGATTTAAAAAGAATATCACCCATTAGAGGAAATTTCAACTCAAAATGGGCCTCATAAAATGAATTAATAAAATAATAGTTAAAATAATAAAATAATATTTATTAATTTTGGAGGAAGAAAATAAAAAAACTACTTTTTTGTTTGTATTTTTGACATATCTCCCCGTGTTTTTACTCAAATTTTGATCAGGAGAGCTCATTAGACGTGGAATTAAATTCTGCATCCAACAAGTACCCACTCGGCATACTTTTTATGGACCCCTCTACCCCACAAACAAGAAATACCTAAAAAAATGGAATGATGATGTCATCATTCCATTTTTTCAGTTATTTCTTGTTTTTGGGGTAGCGGGGTCCGTCAAAAGTATGCCAAGTGGGTACTCGTTGGATGCAGAATTTAATTCTGCATCCAGCGAGCTCTCCCGATCGAAATTTGAGTAAAAAAACGGGGAGATATGTCAAAAATACAAACAAAAAAATAGTTTTTTTTTATGATACCTATCCCCAAATTTATATTAAAAAAGTGTTTAAGACCTATACGGTATTTGAAATTTAAATCAATTTCATTGGATAACACATGATGAAATGGAATTTGAATAAAAGTTAAAAGGCCCATTTTGACTTGAAATTTCCTCTAATGACTAAAGGTGGTAAGGGCCAAGCTGAGCAGAAGAAAGTTGATGAAGAGGAGGCTAGGAAAAGAGAAGAAGATGCTAGGATACTAGCACAAGAGGTCGAGAGTTGGCTTAAGAGTGAAGAAGAGGAAAGGAAGAAAGATGAACAAGAAGCAGCAAAGAATGCAGAAGAAGCTGCCAAGAAGGAAGAAGAAGAAAGAAAAAAGAAAGAGGATGAAGAGCTAAAAAATAAGGAGGCTGAAAGTTTGAAACTGACATGGTCCACAACAAATCAACAAACTTCTGGTCATACAGACACTCAATAAGTGCAAGATCAAGATTTTCCTAACCCTCAAGATCCTGCTGCAACTGCTGGCAGCAATATAGGGCAGGTTATTGTTTCTAGATTAAGGATAATACGTTTTGAATAGAAGAAAGGGGAAGAAGTACCATATTTCAGTACCATTTTTTATGACAGAGAAAAGAAGAGAATTGTGAAAAGAAATGAGAAAAAGGTGGAGACCAGTGGACAATTGGGGATGATGGTCACTGATAAAACCTTGGTACATAGGACAAACAAGGACCCAAGGCTAACAATCCAAGCTGGAGCAGCATTAATCCACGCCTCTGAAAATAATGTAGATCGAATAATGACAGACCTTGAGCAATCAAGGAAAAATGCTGCCCAATTAAAGGACACTCTGAGAAAGGAGAGGGATGAAAGGAACAGATTGAAGAGAAAGTTTGAAGACATGCTTAATGAAGTGAAATCTTCAAAATCAGAGCTTCAATCCCTCCAAGCAGACAAGATGTCTTTGGAAGTTACCATTGAAAAGACAGGGAGAGATGCTCAGGATAGCCTAGCAAAAGTGCAACAGGATTATCAGGAGCTAAAGATAGAAAGCGATGAACTAAAAATAGCATGTGAAAACCTTAAGACAGAAAGAGACCAACTGCAAAGAAAAGTTGGGGAATTGGAAACACAAAGGGCTATCATGGAGGAGACAGAAAAATAGTTTCATGTACAAGCAGTAGAGTTTAAGGGACAAATTGCTTCACTAGCAGCATATTTGAAAGAGGCTAAGGAACAGCAAACCAGTATTCAACATTTCAAAGAGCATGCCCTAACACAAAGAAGCAAAATGCACCAGCTATAGGTATCCATAGAAGAAGAAAGATGCAAAGTTTTGCAGGTGGATAATAGATTGGAAGAAATTTTGGAAAGCACCTTGTATTTTGTAGATTGGTCTCAGGACATTTTGGAAGTCCTCACGAGAAGGATAGGAAGGATGGAAGCCAATGAAGAGATTTCGGCAGACTTACTAGCAAAGCATTAGCAAGGCTTAAATCTAGATTATGACTTGTTGGAATTTGCAATAAACACAGCAGAATAGTTCAAGAAGGCTGTAAAGAAAATGAGAGGAGCTTGCACTGAGTATTGCAGAAGGCTATTGATCACTTACAAACGATGCCAGGTGACTGCTGAGTAGAGATTAGATGCATTTCTAGAACATCAGTCGTTCATAGAAATGTTACAGAATAGATATCAAGAGGATGAGCAAAGGATCCCACAAGTCAAGGTCCTGGATGAAAAGATCTTGAAAGATGTAGTGGCTCATTCAGCAGTCAGTGTATAGTTTCTTGAGGATCAACTACGCCTAAGCTCAGCAAGAATTGAAGTGATTAAAAATTAGGCTGCAAATTTTGAAATCAACATTCATTTTCTCGAGCCTTCTGAATTTGAAAGCATAGTCTCCGAAGCCCAAGCATGGAAAAAGTTCCTAAATAATCAAGTGGGGACCTCTACCTAAAGTGATTTATCAGTTTGTTTAAATGTAACATAGTGTAAATTGTATGAGCGCTCAATATAAGACAATTTTTGGAGATGAAACATCAGGGAAGCCTAGGAGTCATTTAGGGCAGCCCAAAAGTCTCACCTTTTGTATAAGTATAGGAGAGTTAGATAGAGGGAGGACTTTTTCCCAGCAAGACTGGTGAGAACACATTGTAAGAGGAACTATTTCATTTTGCAATATACTATTACAGTTTTCCTATTTGAGAAAGATTTGGTGGAATGTTCAAATGTTGTTCAATGGATGTTGTTGAAGGGGAACTATTTCGTTTTCAGCCTTTATTCATTAACCGTGAGATTGTTCTAACTTGTTGAGCCTGTGTTCTTTTATGAATGTTCTCTAGTTTATTTTATGATAATTTCCACTATGAGTCATGAATGTTTTCACAGATAATGAGCTATCTTGTTGTTCATCCATCTATTCATGTTTATGTGTTTTGAATCAAAGAACAACTACCTGTGATTTTTCTTAATGCATGAACAGTAATACATTACTCATTAAATGATAATCTCACTCCCTAGGGACAACTTAGTTTTATTTCCTGCTGTGTGTGGTTCAGATGTGAGAGAGTCTAAGATGAGAGGTAAGAACCTGCGCATCACATTGTGACCACTCCTCATATTCTTTATCAATCTGCATTTTAGATAGGCACTTGCATATCATACTTAAAGTAAAAAATACAAAAATATATATGGTGGACTGGGCTGCAACCGGTAAAACCTTTTAATTTTTGTTACTTGACCTACGGTAGCCGGACCATAAACTGGACAGATTACCCATACCAAACAGTCACGGGCTAGTTGGGAATGTTGAGTGGGGAGAATCCCTTGTTGTTGTTGCCTGCGATTTTCCAGGCCTCAACACCATGTTTACCTCCTCTACCAACATCAAACATCACAGTGGATCTGTGCACTCTTTCATCCAGCACCATTCCACCCACACTGTAACCACAACCGCAATATCTAATGCAATCATCAAGGAATTATTGGGGCTATCTCCTAGTCCATACAATTCCCTTCCTTTTCCCACCATCCGACATCATGAGTAATCATGTTATGGGTACTTTAAATTTACCAAATTTTATGTTGGGGATTCCAGTGTGGTACCTTAAACTACCCACCCCACCTCTGATGCCCCATATTGTGCTGACCCCCATCTATCCTATTGATATGGTGTCATTCCCCCTATCTAGCCCACCAAAAACACCTTCCGTTTCTACATCAACCCCGCCTTCTCGAAAAAGGACTCGAGGAAGAACCACGAAAGCAGCCACCGAACCCCGACCGACTCCACCTTGTATTGTGTGTGACGTATAACACCACACAACCTAGAATTATCTAGAAATCCCTATCCTTTTCACATATCTAGATGCCATGGATACAATAGAGAATATTTTGGTAGTCATCATCCCCATTCAGCCAAAATTCAAAAACAAGTCTTTGAGGACGAACCATGCATGCGCACTTTGTGGATTGTATGGACATTATTCCCACCACTTCCAAGACTTGGCCGAGTATCGAGAAACCCTTAGAAATATTTAGAAACATTCCCTTGAATCTGAAATCATTCTCATTGAGGAGATCCACCCTTTGACTTCTTCCTCAACCACCACAACTATTTACATGATTTCCATCTCCATCGACCCTTCTGTCTCTGTGACCATCGATGACCCCTCAGATATATCTGATCGTTGCTTTAGCAATGACGAGGAGATAATTGAGACCTTGAATGGTCTTGAATACCCATGGGATGATATGCACCATCACTCACTCTTTATCCCTAGAGAACCTTCACCAACAGCAAATCAATATTCAGTAGAGACCAAGGACTTCATCCATGGCAAGGTTGATTGGTTCAAAAATCCCATCCCAACTCCTAACGCCATTAAATAGGGAAACATGGCCAACATTTCACCCACAATGAAGGTTAATATGTCAACCAACTCAGAGATTGTTTAAAAAATCACACTCGGAGCATCATGATCCCCTGAGGAGGTCGCTTCGTACAAAGAACCTTTTCAGGCATTTTGTGACATTTTTTCTTGGTCCTAACACCAACATGCCTGAGTTGGAACCATCCATCATGGAACATCACATCAATACATGGCCTTATGTGGTGTCAGTGCATCAGAAACAACATCCCATTCACCCTTCAAAGGCTAGCATAGTCAAGGCCTAGATTGAAAATTTGTGCACAACAGACTTCATTTACCCCATTGTGTATACCACTTGGGTTTCCAACCCTGCTCCCGTGAATAAAAAAGAGGGCACCATCCATGTTTGTACAAACTTCCATAATTTGAATTTTTCATGTCCCAAGAACAACTTCCCAACACCTTTTATTGACAAAATCATTAACGCATGTGTCGGACATGGGAACTTTTTCTTCATGGATGGTTTTTCTGGATACAACCAAATTCAAATCTAGAAGGAAGATTGATTCAATACTGCGTTTACAACCCCTTGGGGAACATTTGCATATCGAGTGATACTGTTTGGACTCCAAAACACTAGAGCCACTTTCCAACACACCATGAAATACCACTTCCATGACCTTGTTAACATCATATTGGTTTATCTAGACGACCTTGTCGCACAGTCACAGAAATTCTCACAACACTTACACGACTTGCGATAGGTCTTATTGCGATGTCGCAAGTGCAAAATCTTCTTGAACCCTCTCAAGTGTGTTTTTTGTGTCCTAGTGGGCTATCTTCTTGGGTTCATTGTTTCCCTCAAAGGGATTGCAGTTAAACCTCTCAAAGTTCAAGCCATTCTTAACCTACCCTCACCACAGAATTTGTGACAATTGTAGAGTCTCCAAGGAAATGCCAACTTTATTTGCCACTTCATACTAGAATATGTGACAAAATCCCATGGTTTCTTGTGCCTGCTTCACACCAACATTCTGATATTTGCGATCAATAGGTGCAAGGTACGTTTGACACACTAAAATAAGCTCTGGCTTCTGCCCCATTACTATCTGCACCTGACTTCACCCGAGACTTCATCCTCTATGTGTCGGCCTCCAAAAATGCCATCACTGGAGTTTTGGTCCAGGAAGATGATGCTCGTCAAGAGAATGTGATTTACTACATTATTCAAAAGTTGACCAGTCCCCCCCTAAAATATTTGATTGAAGAGAAGATGGCCATCGTTGCCATATTCTTGGTCCAAAAAATACACCATTACATTATCACAAACCATACTCGAGTAGTGGCTGATTCCAATCCTATGTGGTACCTCTTGAACCGCCGCCTCCTACAAGGTCGTGTGTCCAAGTGGGTAGTTTTCCTCCAGAAGTTCGACTTGGAATTCATTTCCCCTAAAATCATCAAGGCATTAGCGCTAGCTGCACTAATGACATACCTTCCCCCATTTTTTGCACCACCACCACTCATGGTCAACCTTCTTAACGAATTGTTATTTGTCATCTCCATGGAATATGCTTGGTATGGGGGAATTCTCTTGTACTTGCGCACCCAAAATTTTGAGGCTCACTTAATCCACAAAGAGAGATGGCGCATCTGACAAGAAGTTGCTCACCATCTCCTTATTGGAGATGTTATGTACCGTCGGGGTGTTGAAACCATATTACTTCATTTCCTCACCCATGGTGAAGCTGAATAGGTCCTTAATGACTATCATAGTGGAGCTTATGGTGGCCACCTCTTGGGTTTGGTGACTACTAAGGATTTTATGTGTTGACTATCGAGGTAGTCAAATGCTACCGTAGCTGTCAACTATTTTCCCTGAAATCAAGGACTCCCCATGCGCCACTACACCCTGTGGTCACAGTTGGTCCCTTCAACAAGTGGGTGATCTACTTCATGACAATTAACCCTACCTTGCACGGTGACCATAAATACATTATCATGGTTTTCAATTACTTAACTAAGTGGGATGAGGCCATGCCCATATTCAATTGCAAAGCTGAAACAACGGCATGATTTTTCTTCAACCACATCATTTTACATTTTGGTGTTCCCCAACAGATAGTCTCTGACCACGGTAAACATTTTGAAGACATTGTTTGGACAAAAATTTCAACCATGTTGAAGTTTGAGCACCATTTCTCATCCTCCTACTATCCTCATTGCAATGGGAAAGTTGAAGCAGTCAACAAAATTATCAATACCATTGTCCAGCAGATGGTTGGAAACCACAAAACCAACTGGCACCACATGTTATTTTCCACCCTTTAATCCTATCACACATCCACGAAACCACCACTGGCTTCACCCCATTACATTTGGTCCATGATTTTGAATTAGTACTCCCCATTGAGTGAAAATTTCTGTCACTCCACCTTACCATCGAAATCCTCCCCGACACCTTGTCATTAGAGGAACTCCTTACTCTTCTTGAATAAACTAATGAGGACCATCGTGTTTCTCTATAAGAAATTGAAGCACCTAAGACACGGTCTATTGGAAAAACCCACCAACAAATCCTCATCATCAGGGATTCCCACTCTGTTGATGCCCAACCAGTGCAATCTCTCTGAGCACCATCTCGGATAGGTTTTACCCTTCCCAGCAACGTATGTAGAGCAAACGAGGTCTCACCCAAGGTGTTCAAGGGAGATCTATCGGAACCAAGTTTTTGGTAGTGGGGATGGAGGATATGGGGATCTGATGGAAGGACACCATAACTGCTAGATCTAGAGCTTCCAATCGACTTTACACCATTTCCTCAACTCGTAGAGTGTATTAAGAACTTATGCAATCATTATAGCGTCATACAGTTATCCTAATATTTCTAATATGGGAGCATTGTCCATAAAACATATCGACTGATAGTGCAACAAGCAGTAGCAGAAAAATTGATTGCATCGATATAGCAGAAAAATAGATCGCATCAATATAACCAAATGAGACTAAATCACAGCAACATTATACCAAAATAGGTCACAACATTATAACAAAACAGGTCACAACATCATAAGAGTCTCGATCGCAATCATCATAATAGATTAGATCGCAACAGTGATAACCAACAAGATGTGTGCTACAATTGCCATATGATATTAATCTTGTGCAAAGGAACCACATTACACAATTCTTCTCTAAAACTAGAGACTGCATACATCAGGAAAACTCAGATCAATCGCAATTACATAGGAAATTCTTCATAAAACCAGATCACACTAGATCTTATGCCCCAATTATCCTCTAATGTGATTCTCCTCTTCTTCGTCGGTACCCCCCTATCTACTTGAAAAAATAGATCTATAAATAGGCTTGTGCCATTACATTAAGGTCCCACTTCTAACTAACTTATAACTGCTAATGAACTATTACAACAAAACTTGTTCAAATAACATATAAAATATTCAAAGCAGTTAGTCTTTCACCCATCGCACTAATCTGGCCTTGCACGGTACCACGTGAGGTTGCACAACTGTCACGATGATGTACAACTCACTTACCAAAACCCCTACCAACATGCCCCCAACACAGCCTTGTGGCTCATCCCCAAGCCACATCAGGTTGACAGGGTGTGTGCTAACGTCTGCACCTTGAAATCTTCAAATTGCTGCGCAATCTCAAGTACCTGCAACTGGACTTTGTCGGCAGTAATCTGAGAATTAGTCAAAGCTTGTTTCACTGGATGCTCTTCTTGTGCCTTGATGTTGACCATTTGTCGATGTTCTTGTACTTCCTGTAGCATGGTGACATCTTTAACAACCAACTGTCCACTGATTTCCTGAAATTCATCATGCTGAGCGTGGTGCTTTTGTTGGCGTTCCTGTGCATGGGCAGCTCTCTGCTGTAAATCCTTCAGTTCCTTAGCCTGTGTGATATGCACCATTAATGGCATTTCCCTCAATGATGTCTTCAAGGTCGTCATTTCACCTTCGACTTCTTGCACTTTCGCAGTTTGCTGATCAAGCTGCTCGTCTTGGACAATGCTCTGCCAAAACTGCGTTGTCGCTTCCATAATGGTTTTAGCCTCCTGCTCCATGCTTTCAAACTTAGTTGCATTGTATTCAATGGAGGATTTCCTTTTCGTAACCTGCTCCAGTGGTGTCATAGGTTGTACCAAGGCATTGAGCATCACGTTGGTATCCTGAAGCTGAATAATAGTTTTCCCCAATTGTTTGGCCTTTTCGACTGGGGTGAGGTCGGTCGCGTTCTCAAAAATGTGTTGGTAGGCTTCATAAACAGCGTGCTCAAATTTGCCGCACCTGGAACATATTTCTTCCTGTTCAATGATCAGGAGGTATTGCTCCTTTTTTAGTTCCTTAATCTCCCCAGTATCCTTTTGCTACAGCTCAGCCCGTGTCTCCTTCAAGCCGTCGATTTATCAAACTTTTTCTTCTGCCAGCTGCACCCAGACCTGATGTAGCTCGTCGTCCTGTTTTTGTAGCTTCTCTATGATGATCTGGAACTGTACATAACCCTCAGTTAGCTCTTTCTATCATTCCTTCAATTCCAGGGTGGAAATGTGCTACAACTCCACTAACTCTATAGTGGACAACTTGTTCATTTTCAAATCCATGCTCTGGATCGATCGCAGCAACTAGTGAACTTCCTCATTTCCCGTGTCAATCACAATCGGGGGAACTTGCATGTTCCTATCATGGGGATCATTGCTAATCGACAAGATGTCCTACATTATGGTTTGCACAGATTTTTTCTCAGAAATAATGCCAAAAATTGAATCTAACCGATCTCTTACCACACTGAATTCTTCATGTTTTGACTCTCAGATCGCCTTTGTCGCATCTGCGGATGAGTCAGTGACCGCTTTGATAATCCATCGAAGTTGATCCTCCATCCTTGACTTGGTACCACTACTGGCTTCATATTATTGGCACCATTTTGTTTGAGTCTCCTCCTGCATGAGATGCACTGCATCCTTAGGGTCTGTTGATGACTCATTGTCAGAGTCGTGAGTGCTCAGGTCCTTCTGGGCAGGCTCTTTTGGGGCATCCACTGGCTATTCTTTAGATAACTCCTCTTGAGTCACCGAGTTTCGCCAATTTTTCGACCACCCTTGGATGATGGCATCCAATTATTCTATCATGACTTTGTATGGCAAAGGAAGCCACCGCTTGTCGGGATCCCTCCGTTCCTGAATGTATATAGAGTGGGGATCGATGGAAAACCGAAGGATCCACTGATACTTGGCCGTGGCGTAAGGAGAGACTCAGGGAATGAAAACAGCTACGACTTGCAATGCTTCCCAATAAACCAAAAAGTGAATGGAACATTCCATCTTTCAGCTGGGCTCTTCAAACCACCATAAGTTTTGATACCTTTCCCCTCGGCACACCTTTGCTGCATCAACTGCCATCGGTTGATAGTCTTCCAGTTCCATCAAGGAAACTAACGCAATAAGCATCAACAAACAACTATATAAAAATTACCTCCCATCCTAAGAAACCAGTGCGTCCTTGAGTAATTGATTTAGCGAAAACAAAGACCAATTCATTTCCACCCCTTCAGCACACTTCTAGGCACAGGCGACAACAACCGAATTGCATTGTAATGATCGGTTTCCCT